>CM042537.1:35414539-35469539 GCA_023630585.1 Cranoglanis bouderius | reverse complement strand
ACAATTTGCTGAGTAAGTGTAATTGACCAATTTATAGCAATTTTCTTTTGAAATAAAGGCAGAAGAAAGTGTGTATCTGTGTGTATGTATGTGTGTGTGTGTGTGTGTGTGTGTGTGTGTGTGTGTGTGAGAGAGAGAGAGAGAGAGCGCACACGTGTCTTTCTATTATCTCTCTGCCAGTATCCATCTCACGCTCACTGATGCGAAGCGGCGGCCGACACACACACACACACATACACACACACACACACGCACACACACACACACACACACACACACACACACACACACACACACACACACACACACACACACGACCCTTTTCCTCTCTCCTTTTTTTCTTACACACCATATATATATATATATATATATAATGTTTTGCTTTCTCGTCCCCATTCTTTATCTCTATCCACAGTCACACACACACACACACATACACACACGATGTAGAATAGTCCAAACTATACATTTCTGCCCTGAGTTGAATTTGTACCAAAAAGCACACACACAACAGATTTTTTTTGTCTCTAATTGATTGCATCTTTGAGCTTTGTGTGTGTGTGTGTGTGTGTGTGTGTGTGTGTGTGTGTGTGTGTGTGTGTGTGTGTGTGAGAGAGAGAGAGAGAGAGAGAGAGTGTTCCTTTGTGGTGTTCATCTGTCTATAAGGTTTGCTAATGCAGGACCACAGTCCATATCAGATTTTTTTTTTGGTGCAGGCCAGATGAGTTGTCCCGCATCATTAGTTTCAGTCCTGACCCTCATTTCATGCTCGACATTATTTTAAGGCGCCTCTTTACCCCTGGTGTGTCAGCTTCTCATCAGCCTCTCATCAGCCTCTCATCAGCCTCTCTCAACTGCTGCAGGGTCCAGAAACTGCAACAAAGCTAAAAAAAAAAAATAATAATAATAATAATAATAATAATTTTTAATTAAAAATATTATACAAAAAGCTACATTTTCTATAACACCTTATTCTGTTCTCCTTGTGCAGAAATAAAGGTTTACTTTTCCTTGTCTCTGGGAAGGTACCATCACAGATACATCTTTTGTACCTTTAGTATGTAGATTCTTCCCTGAAAACATGAATATAGTGTACCTTAAATATAATATAAGGTCCAGACCACTGATGTTCCATTAAAGCTTTATTATTCAATTAAATCTACACCACATGCACCTTCTAAATCTCTAAAAACAGATTATAGCCTTATGTAGCTTTTACATGTTACTACAATAAAGTTTGTAAATCTACATATTCCTATTTCTTGAGTTTACATACAAATTTGAACATACAAATTTTACTTAAGTGGAAATGCTGCCCTTAATTTCAATATATTGATCTAAAAAAAATTTCAGTGTTAAATCATACATACTAAAGGTATATCCTCAATAGCTACCACCCCAATCTATTTCTGAGACCGTAAGCTCAAGGGTTCTTAAACATTTTGTAGCCAGGTACCCATATAACTGTAAAATAAATCCCATGGACCCCTTTCAGGACATGATCAGATTTATTTCATTAACATTATTTAAATGCGTACACTAATATATTGTATTAATATTTATCAAAGCCATAGAGCTTTCTATTGATATATTTCCTTGTCGCTGGGGGCGGTACCATCACGGGTACATCTTTTGTATCTTTAGTATGTAGATTTTTCCCTGAAAACATGAATATATTATAAAATAAACATAATAACAAATAATTAAGCTACATATTTGGACCTTAAGGACCACTGATGAACTCTAAAAGCTGCTGTGATGGAAAAGCTCCTTAACCAAAAATAAAAACTTCTCAAAGTCAAGGGGTTTAAGATGCCAAACATCAGACTTTATTGAAGAATCAAAAAAGCAGAGATGTCTGCAGATCATCTGCCAAATACAATCAAGGCTCATGCTTTTATACAATACTAAAACAATGATCTCATTAGGCAGGGTTTTCCCTTTTTTCTTTTAATCACACTTCTGATGTCTCACCACAATTATGTTACTTTCTTCATACCTTATCTATAATTGTGGTGCGAGCTCAGTCAGCTTATTTTTAAAAACGTTTTTATTTTACTGATTAATGCCGTAGATTTCAACAGTGCACCTTAAGAAATCACAGACATCAGATACTGACTTAAAAGATACAGATAACAGACTCAATGTTCCTTAACAGGTACAGAGGGTGAGTTTTTACTGAGAAATGACCGAGAAAAAGCTTAGAAGAAAAGGATACACTTTATAAGCGAGGATTGTGTGCTCAATGACTTTTCACACGTTAGAGTCACATTAGTTTGTCTTACTTTGGTTTTAGTTTCTATGATTAATGTATTGATCACTCTCTTATATCTTATACATTGGTCATACATGATCTCAATTTGATTGCTTAACATATTCCATTTACTTAAAAATATCCCATACTACACTGCACACACAAAAGGATACATGCTAAAGGTTAAAAATAAATCAAAAAACAAACAAATAAATAAATAAATAACAGGTACCCTTTATAGTGTAAATATTCTGTTGACTATTAGCAGGGTGGTGTTTATAAATGGTGTATAGAGTAATTAATAAATGCTCTATCAAGGGGTCTCAAAACATTTAGCCATGTACCCGTTTAACTGCAAAATAAATTCAAGACAGATTTATTTTATGAACATTTTTAAAATTCGTACAATAATATTTTGTCTATTTATCGGAGTCATAGCGCTCCTGAACATTTCACTGACAGAACAGTGTCCAGGTTGATGTTATTTAGAGGGACTTTGTTTATGAGTTATTGAAGTTTGGTTTAAACCAAATCAATTGAAGTGAGCCGTCAAGCAGGCTAATATCTATACAAATGCAATCATTATTATTATAACTTTAAATATAATGGTGGGTTGTGGTTTTGGTTTCCAATGCTGCAACAAAATAAAATAATAAACAATCACAGACCCCCTGGCTACGCTTCACAGACCCCACTTTGAGAACCACTGCTTCATATTCAGTCACTTTATTCTGATGCTCCCAGTGCATGTTCAGTTGGTTTATGTTTAGATTAACTATATATATATATATATATATATATATATATATATATATATATATATATATATATATATATATATATATATATATATATATATATATATATATATATATATATATATATATATTCCATATATATTATGTAGAACTGTATATTCCAGTCTGGTTATTTAACAAAGAAAAACAGCACTGTACTGTTGTGACAGTGAAGTTTCCTGTAAGGAGATGTTTATTTAACATTAATGGAATGAGTCTCCAATGTCAGTGCTTTGTAACAGGAAAGTCGAGAAAGTCTTCAGTATAGAGGAGTTTACATTTTCCACTTTCTTGGTAACCTGAGAAGCTTCGTATGTTCAAGAGAGACAATATTAGAGGCTAGCGAGGGAATCACTGACTGTTACTGAGTAATAACAGGAACTAACTTAAATGTAACGGTAAATGGATAAAAAGCATCACGTGAAATAAAAAAGTATGCTTGTAAAAAAATAATTTATGCAATTTAACACTGTAAAATTTCTGCTTTCTTTGTTTTGTTTTGTTTTTATTGGTGATTGACGCTTTGACCACCTGAGCAGTGATTAATTAATTAATTGATTGATTTGATTAATTAATTTTATTTTTAAAGTCCACAGTCTACTGTTGTCATAGCTAGAATTAATTAGCCAGAAACGTAATGTGTTAACTCTTCTTACTCTAGATACTTGCTAGCTAGCTAGTTAGCCATTATTTTTTCCCATTTCAATTACATCAGCAAGCGCAAGCACTAAAGTGAGCAAATCGTTTAAAAAACAATTAATTTGCATTTTCTGGCCCGGATGAATATGAATATGAGCTACTTCACGATTGCCATTTCTTTGTGAACTCCATAAGATACCTAGTTATTTATATTAGTTACGTAAATTGCAGTTTATATTCTATTCACACCACAAGGGAACTGCCTGACACATAAACCTTTCACCAAATGATAGTAAAGTGTGCTTTTTTGCATATTTGTATTAAAATCATCGGGGCCCCCTAGTGGTCCTGGGGCTCTAAGCAGCTGCTTATACCGATTAGAGCAAGAAACGGCTCTGCAACTCAGCATAACATGGCTCATATAATGACATCATATTTTAGGTTGGTCTTTGTCTGCCTTAAACTGGTCCCTATTTAGACCTCCTTGGAAAACGTAGATGTCTAGATCTGAGTAAAGGTTTAATGAGTATTTTGAGGGTGTAGAAAAGACGGCCGTTGTGGTTGTATACATGACATGGACCAGTAAATGGAAGTCGGCCTCAAGGCAGACCAGAAATGTACTAAAATGGACCAATGATGATGTCTTTCTATGGGGCAATTCAAGTCAGGCTTGGATGGACAGATAGGTCTAATGGATGAACATTGACGAGACCTGGAAACAAAACTTATCATCATTTACACTCCTATATCTTAATGCGCTTAATATAGCTGGTGTAACAAGCCTGTTTCAGATCTCCTTATCATATGACTGTATCAGGATATATCTATAATAAGGATGAAATGAAGGAGACACTCACACACACTCTCACACACACTCACACACACTTGGTAACCATACAGGCTCACACACTGAGAAATGCCTATTCAGTGTTGAGTTAATTCAGTAAGAGTTCATCCATCACAGTACGGATTTGTCACTGCATCATAGGCTCCATTTGGCGCTCTCTCAGGCTCCATTTCTCTCCAGCTCATAAAAATCTAAAATGTCGGGTATACACACTGAGCAGCTCCGATCTTCTCTCTTTGCAGCGTGTGATGGCTGGTACGGGGTCGCGCACGGCTGCACCCGCAAACTGGGCATGAAGATCTGCGGTGAGTTTATTTATCTATTTCTTGATTTAGACCTATTTCCTAAAGCGATGGCCTTTTGTCACATCAAAGGTGTTCAGACATGACCGTGATTTTAACCTCTTCATCCTCTGGGACAGCACAGTGACCTCACCCTGACCAGCAGGGTCTCTCTGTGCTCCTTTACTTCTTTATTCTTTATTTATCGTCCTGGTTTTTATGCCCCAAATCCCAGATGAAAAGAGCAGCGCTGTCATCACGTGTTCCCATCGCCCTAAAGGCTCAATCCCAAATGACTGCTTAATCCATTTCTATTACTGCACTACATATAGGCTTAAAAGCATTAAAGTGTTGAGGTCATTATTTTGTTCACATGACTTGTCTGTAAAGTCCATGCAGTATGCATGCTGTGTTTAATGAGAGTCGTTGTAAAAGATTGTGTACACTACACCCAACAGAAATAACACTTCTACACTGTAGAGCGCTGTGTGTCAGGGGGATGGAGCTGAAAGGTCAGTAAGCAGTGATGGAGCCTCAAGGCTAGAGTGAGCTCAGTGTCGTCCCTCTGTAACGCTCAGTGCTCCGTGTCCTCCCAAGAGAAACGATAGTTATTTACAGGACCAATAGACAAAGCCAATAGACAAATGATGGGAGGAGAACGATCAGAACTCACTCTGCTTTTCTAGTTTAGAGCTGAGATATAGACCGATCTCTGGAGCCTGTCTGAGTGCACTTCCTTATTAGTGTCCACTAAATCAGGAAATTAATTCAACTATAATAAGGCAAGTAGGACAATTAATGCAGAGAGAGAGAGAGAGAGAGACAGATACAGGAAGTCAGAGTAAGAGAATGAAAGAGGGAGACACGCAGACAGACAGCTAGATCAGAAAAAAGAGACAGACAGACACACAGACTGTGGGAGAAACAAACAGAGAGAGAAGGAGAGAGAGAGAGAGACAAACAGACAGACAGACAGACCCTCACAGCCCCAAACAACCCACTCACAGCCCTAAACAGCCCCCTCACAGCCCTAAACAGCCCCCTCATAGCCCCTAACAGCCCCCTCACAGCCCCTAATAGCCTCTCACAGCCCCTAACAGCTCCTCACAGCCCCAAACAACCCCCTCACACCCCCTAACAGCCCCATCACACCCCCTAATAGCCCCTAACACCCCCCTCACAGCCCTAAACAGCACCTTCACAGCCCCTCACAGCCCTCACAGCCCCAAACAGCCCCCTCACACCCCCTAACAGCTCCTAACAGCCCTCTCACAGCCCCTAATAGCCCCTAAAAACCCCTAACAGCCCTCATAGCTCCTTACAGCCCCAAACAGTCCCCCCACAGCCCTAAACAGCACCCTCACAGCCCCTCACAGCCCCAAGCAGCCCTCTCACACCCCCTAACAGCTCCTAGCACCCCCCTCACAGCCCTAAACAGCCCCCTCACAGCCCCAAACATCCCCCTCACACCCTCTAACAGCTTCTAACAGCCCCCTCACAGCCCCTAATAGCCCCTAAAATGCCCTAACAGCCCTCATAGCCCCTCACAACCCCAAACAGTCCCCCCACAACCCTAAACAGCACCTCACAGCCCCAAACAGCCCCCTCACACCCCCTAACAGTCCCTAACAGCCCCCTCACAGCCCATAACAGCCCCTTCACAGCCCTAACCGCCCTCACAGTGCCCCCATCTGACAAAGGGCGAGTTATTTCCACAAAAAAAGACAACGAAATTTAAATTGATTTAATTACTAGGAAAGTAACAGGCAGCCTTTGGGGTTTTCTATTTTAGGGCTAATTTGATGTAATGAAACAAAATCTTGACTTAATATGAATATTAAAAGATTGTGAATTCACCAGCGTTAATATAAATTAAAATCCTGACAGTTTGGCTGCGCTGTTTTAAAGCACAGTTTATTGAGGGGGAAAAAATGATCATTTTACACCAGGGAGTCAGAGGAAGCTGCTGTGCTGTTGGACCTGATGTGAGAAAAACAGAGAAATCCAGCAGCACTGAATGGATTTGCATAGATTTGAACAATCTTTAGCTCTTATCTGAGGCTGAATATGAAGCGCCACTGCACTGCTTCTGTCTCTGTCTGTTTTTGTGAGATAACACACACACACACACACACACACACACACACACACACACACACACACACACACACACACACACACACACACACACACACACACACTGCACAGAGATAATCGATGCCCACTGGGAATCAGATGACCAAACCATTCCCAGGTTTTCTGCTACAAGTGATTTGACCAGTAACAATGCATTTGGGAAAACACTGACCCTTTTTATGATCTCGTTCAGAGATTTAACACAATGAACCTCTTCATCTGTTCCACAGCGATACTGAAACAATGCCAACATTTGCATGATGCAATCTTCCTGATTATATACAGAGCCCTCCACTAATATTGGCACCCTCTGTAAATATGAGCAAATAACGCTGTGAAAAATTGTCTTTATTGTTTAACCTTTTGATCTTTTGTTAAAAGAATTCACAAAAAATACTCTGCTCTCATGGATATCAAACACAACACAGGTTTATCCAAAAAATATCTTTGTGTCTGGCAAACTGAAGACGCTTGAGTTTGTTTCTGGATGAGAGTAGAGGCTTTTTTCTTGAAACCCTTCCAAACAACTCGTGGTGATGTAGGTGACTTCAACTAACTTCTGCAATTCTCCAGCTGTGATCCTTGGAGATTTTTTGGCCACTCGAACCATCCTCTTCACAGTGTGTTGAGACGATATAGACACACGTCCAATTCTAGGTCGATTCATAACATTTCCAGTTGACTGGAACTTCTTAATTATTGCCCTGATGGTGGAAATGGGCATTTTCAATGCTTCTGTTATTTTCTTATAGCCTCTTCCCATTTTGTGAAGCTCAACAACCTTTTGCCGCACATCACAGCTATATTCTTTGGTCTTACCCATTGTTATGAATGACTAAGGGAATTTGGCTTATGTGTTACCTCATATTTATACCCCTGTGAAGCAGGAAGTCATGGTTGAACAATTTCCTGTTCCTAGTCACCCAGGTGTACTAAAAAATATATAAAATATCAATGGGAATATACTTCAAATATATTTTACTCATATGAATTCACAGGGCTGCCAATAATTGTTGCGGACTATATTTAACACAGATTGTTTTTTGGTTAAAACTGTGTTGTATTTTTGTAATTTTTTAAACAAAATATCAAAAGGTTAAACAATAAATACAGTCTTTCTTGCTCATATTTACCAAGGGGGGGGGGGGGGGGGGCAATATTAGTGGAGGGCGCTGTACTGTATATTATGAAATAATAAATAATGAGTCAGTGCTGCTGTTTAGAATTTTTTTAGAATAATTTTTTTAAGAATCTCAGTCATCTAATTACTCCATTTGGAAAAGCCAGTATTTGTATTATTTGTAAATTTATGGCTTTTACAATAAGTTAGGTTTGTTATAAAGTGATACCATTAAACAACCTACATTTTAGTTTACTGTTTAAAATATTTTTTTATGAGTCTAATGATCTCATCAATGACAATGTATTGGAAAAGCCATTATTTTGATTATACCATCCATAGATTTAATAATAATAATAATAATAATAATAATAATAATAATAATAATAATAATAATAATAATAATCCCAGTGATCTTATCAATGACAATGCATTTGGTAATCCAATTTTTTAAAAATTATTTTGTGATTCATGATTTTTTTTAAATAAAACATTGAAATCTTTTACACAGAAAGTGATACCATTAAATAATACATTTTGGAAAAAATCTGTTTTTTATTTTAGGCAAGTGTTTAGAATATAAAACTGAAAGATACAAAAAAATTAAACAGTTTCTCTGTCCCAGTGATCTTATCAATGCGTCTGGGAAAATAAAATTTTATTATGCCATTAATTTGTGGCACAACTTTAGAAAATAAAGTGTTTATTTTATCTCTTATGTTTTATGTGCTTGTTATATGGAATGGCATCTCGAGCAATGTTGTCTGTCTCAGGTGTAATAGCTTTAGACACATCTTAGACATGTTGGCTTCCTGCTTGTGCTTTTCTCTCTTCTACACACCAGTTACTGCAATAAAGCCTCCCTGATAGATCGGTGTCATGGGGAGCAGTGTGTATCAGATCTATAGCCCTATCAGATCTCTGTGCCTCCGGTTAAATGTCTTGTTTTCTGTTCGGGTCAGGCAGCTTGAGCACTCGGGCGGAAATGTGTTGGGGGTGGAAATCACCACTAAAGTGTATATAAATATATATATACACCAACCCAGCAGTCACTCAAACACAGAGCCATGTGTCAGGAGAATTAACTTACCAAGTAGGCTGTAGCAAGGGTCTGGACATGTTTCTAAGCGGTTTCCATTCCTCATCGTCTCGTAATGATGCAGGGTTTCTGCAGAAGAACAACAGCTTGGAGGAGAAAGGCAGGATGATGGGATCCTTCCGAGAGAAAGAGCAGACTCATAACAGGGAGAACCGGGAGAAGGAAACACACTTCACCCGCACCGAGACTGACTTCTCCAACCTGTTCGCCCGGGGTAAGACTTCTTCATCACTGCTTTCTTCATCCTTATTTACACATTTCATCCATTTTTACTTGATTAGATATCATGACACTCAGTAGCTAGGTTACCGCAGGAATAAATCGGGTGTATGTTTGTTATCAGTCAGATTTAATTGTTAATACTCCACCAGCTGCACATGTGCCCTGAGATTACACTTAAATTAAAGCAAAGACACTACTTTTTGTGTACATTTTACTATAAAATTATTTAGTATGGAACTTTATGAAGAGTGTGAATTACTCTTTATACCACAGCAATGTTGAATGCTTGATTCTGATTGGTTAGAATAAGGACAGTTAAACTTAGCAGCATTTATTTTCAGTCCTGATAAGTCAAAGACAAAACTTATGTTACTGTTACTAAGCCCTTGCAGTAGACATGCTTGATAGAAATAACATGACTCAATTAATGTGACATCATATAAGTGGGTGTGGTCAGCATCAAATAGGAAGTTGCTGTTTTTTTTACATAAGGTATTCAAATTGTAAAGGCTCATGTATTTAACATAATTATGATTTATAAATTCATACAATGTTCTACTGTAACAAAATAAGCATAACTTTTTTTTAAAATCATGTACATATGTTTACAATTGAATGATTTTTACGATGTCCCATATGACCAAAAAATGGTTCAGGTTAATTGGGACAGTCTTGAAATACAATAAGTAGAGAGAAGAAAAATGAAGGTAAATATTGGATAAAAGAAAGAAAGAAAGAAAGAAAGAAAGAAAGAAAGAAAGAAAGAAAGAAAGAAAGAAAGAAAGAAAGAAAATGAAAATATTAATAAATAAAACCAACCACACAAACAAAAAATGTACAGACAAATAAATAAGGTAAAGAAAGAAAGTAAGAAAGAAATTGAAGGCATAATAAATAAATAACTAAATACATGAATGAATTAATTTTGTAAAGGAAAGGAAATAGTATAAACAAACAAATACATATAGAAGTGATGCATGCATGAATGAATGAATTGATTAATTAGTCAAAGACAAAAGGAGGTTCTATAAATAAATAAATAAATAGATAGATAGATAAATAAATAAATAAATAAGAGTGAAAAAAGAAAGAAAGAAAGAAGGTGCTATCTATAGTCGGTTGGTCATCATACTTATGTCCACATCCCTTTTCCAACATTTATCTCAGTTTAGTGGACGTGGATCCATTTAACAAACATTCAGTGAAGTAATAAAGTTAAAGTTTTGGTTGGAGATGACATGATTAGATGCTGATACGTTGTTACCCCAGAGATATATGCAAAAAAAAAACATTTTGGGCATAGAGTCAGCCAAAAATATCTTAAACAACTGCTCCATGGAAGTAACGATGGTAAAATTCAGCTGTCAAACAAAGCCAATCACTTCTTTTCCTGAACTTCCTCTCTCTGCAGATTTACTTCCTGCTAAAAATGGTGAGGAGCCGACTATGCAGTTTCTCCTTGAGGTCGTGGAGATCCTCACCAATTACGTTCGCAAGACTTTCGACAGATCCACCAAAGTTCTGGACTTCCACCATCCACACCAGCTCCTGGAGGGCATCGAGGGCTTCAACCTGGAGCTCTGCGACCAGCCAGAGTCGCTCGAGCAGATCCTCGTGGACTGCAGGGACACGCTCAAGTACGGAGTCCGCACAGGTACGATCTCAAATCACATTCTCATGCTGGAGTTCTGTTCTGGATGTACAGTATGTGTGAGTCTACATGACTGTTTCATATTGTGTTCATATTGAGACTTTAACAAAAAAAGCTGGATGATGGATTACACTCCACCATAGCTTCTGCAAAGAACCTTCTTCTTCTTCTTCTTCTTCTTCTTATTCTTCTTCTTCTTCTTCTTCTTCTTTGTCATGAAATATTTTTCATTGTATACGGTTCTTGAGTTGAGCTATATGGTTCTGTGGAGATTAAAGAAGTTCTTGATGGCTCATTGTAGGTTCTTCAGAGCAGTGTATTGGTTCTTCAAGGTATCATCCCTTAACAGGTTAAAGTAAACCCTATAAGGCTCTTTGTGGGACTGGATTTGTGAGTAGGTTCTCCTGGCATCACTCTTAAGAACCTTACTTTGGTTCCAGAACCATTTGTGGGTTATTTAAAGCACCAATAAGTAGATGGTTCTATACAGAACTTGAGAGTAAAAGATTCTTTGTGCAACTTAAAAGGGTTTTCCTATGGCATCAGGCTAAAAAACCCTTTTTGGTTCTAATTGGAACCTTCATTTTTAAGAGTGTATGTGCTGAACAAATGAAGTGTAGAGTGATGGAATTTGGATTGGGATATAATAAATATTTTTTTGAGCCTCCGCTGTGTTTCAAACCAATGACATACCACCACCAAATATGACTGGCTGATGCTTTTATACTATAAATGAAATATATAAAAGCTTTTATGTAGAGACAGGATACAACAGAGCAGTTTAGGTTTAAGGGTTTTGCCTAAGGACCCAACAATGGAAGCTTGGCAGTGCTGGGATTTGACCTCACAACCTTCTGATCAGTTTCACATGTTGTCCCCATGTCCGCATGGGTTTCCTCTGGGTTGTCCAGTTTCTAACCCAAAAACATTCCTGCCTGATCATGCTCAGGATGCTTAATAGGATCAGAATACAGCTGTCTGATGCAAGGCCTGTGAAATCCTGTTCATAATTAGCACCAAACCCTTGAGGAGGAAAAGATAAAATAGCTGCTTTCAGCTCAGATTTGATGTTAGCTTGAATAAGTTGGAGATCACCAAAATCGGAAGATTGCAAGTTTCAATCCCAGCGACTTTCAAGTTTCAATCCCAGCGATGCCACAGCCATCCAGTCATGGGTGTCTGTGAGCTCATGTATGCAGAAGAGAGCAGATAGCACTTTCCTCAGAGTGTATAAGTGTTCCTCTGCACATGTCTCAAAGGAAGCACGTGATAGCTACCACCCTCCCCAGTTGGTAGCAGTCATATGATAGGGAAGAGCTGAATGGTGGGTAGGTCAGTAACAACAAAATGATCAACCTGTTAGACTTAGCACTTATTTAAGGTCTTTAATACCCACACAGTACACCTGAAGAAAATTCTTAAATATACTTTCAGTCATTTGTACACTTACATCGAATTTGACCATGTAACTCTCACGATAAAAGGATTTATTTATATTTTACTACTTTAAACTGTATTAACTCTTTTTATGAGAGGCGAACAAATAGAATTTGCACCTGTTTTGGGGTGCCCGTGTTCAGCATTGAATTTATTTGTGATCTCACACTCCACAGTTGTGGTTAATGATTCAATGAAAGTAGACAGTCAGGACTTTCAGAATTTGCAGTTTCACATAAATAAACACAGAGTCATGATACTCTACACACAGGAACCCAACAGTGTCATGACTGATCTTTTGTTTATACTGATTGAAAATGTCCAATAAGTCGATTTCCATTCTGCCGGTGAAATGGAGCACCAGTATACTACTAGAAAGGGTTGAGTAAACATCAAGACCAAATTGAATAATCTAATAGTGCACATGTTTAACATGAACATTAAACATCTAAATATTTAATAACTTGTACTTGATTAGGTCATGTTCCATTTACGCTCAACATCGAGCACTTCTGCTGAGTTTTTCACTAATTTCAATAATGTAATTAAACACTTGTAATATAATATAGAAGATCAGAATAATTATTGAGTGACAAGTAAAAAGGCTGCTACTGGAACTTGACTTGGTAAAAGAAGAAATATTATGGGAAAAAAATGTAACGATAAAGCTGCATGTACAGCGTATCAGTAATTAAACTTGTACACAGAGATGGTGTATAAAATGTTGCAAGCTCAGGAGCCTTGTTTCCATTTTGTCAGATTACATTTACGGTTTTTGGCAGACGCCCTTATCCAGAGCAACTTACATTCATCTCATTTTTACACAGCTGAGCAGTTGAGGGTTAAGGGTCTTGCTCAAGGGATTTGAACTCATGACCTTCTAATCAGAAATCCAAAAACGTCTTAACGACTAAGCTACCACTTCCCATTAGTTAATTATTTACTAACACAACAGTGATTTTTATTTGGATTATTTATTTATTTATTTTGCTCTTTTTTTCTGTAATTGAACAACAAGAACAGTCCAAGGGGGAAAATCAAACCCCATTAGCACCATTACATCTCATAGCTGCCTTAAAGCAGGTCTGAATGATACTGTAATGAAAAGAGGGTCATTAAGAGGCATTTCAAATAAAAGGAGGCAGTTAAGGTCCGAATACGCTGTAACACTCAGTGTGTGTGTGTGTGTGTGTGTGTGTGTGTGTGTGTGTGTGTGTGTGTGTGTGTGTGTTTTCAGTGGAAGTGCAGAAACATTACAGTATTAGATTGCATCTGTAGTGCAAAACTAAATAATAATAATAATAATAATAATAATAATAATAATAATAATAATAATAATAATAGTAAAATGTAGCTTTAAATGCTTTACAATAAAGGCAATTAAAACACCATAAGTGTACAAGCAAAACATCAAATAAAAAAAAAAGAAAGTAATATAAGATAAGTAATATAAAATAAGATTTTGAGATTTACTTTGAGATTACTGAATAAGATGATTATAATGATTAACTGAACAATACGTGAGAATATTGAGGGGATACAAATTTTAACTGCTATCCTTTTGAAGTGATTCCTTCAGACCTGGAACTGTCCATGGTTCTGAAACTGAACCCCTAACCCAGTGGGGAAAAATTCATATTTACTTAATTTACTTATATTTACGACTTGCCTTCATAACCAGATTCATTACATGTGTTTAAGCAGCAAAACATTTCTGACCTTCTTGTCCTGTCCTCTATTCTGCTTTCTGTCCTTTCCTTTTTCCCCTCTCTGTCCCCTTTCTTTATGTTCCCTTCCTTTCTTTATTTCCTGCCCTTTATCTTTAAGTGTTTCAGTGTTAAAAAATAGAGCAATTAAAATGTATACCATTAATGGAGCTCTGTGGTGAACTTGGTCCATTAAGATCAAAGGCAAGATGTTTGAATCTCTCACGGTTGGGAAAGAGGGATAATGTGAATATTCAGGAATGTGTATATGACCTAGATTTGTGTTTATATTACAGAACATTAACTTTTAAAACTCACTCAGCTCTGTGTTGTGTTCTGAATCACTGACAGATGCAGTTTTACAAAAGCAGATGTTTTTAGTTCAGTTTTAGTTTAGTTCACTGTTCTGTTATAATTTCTGTCTTCTCTGTTATTTACAGGTCACCCAAGATTTTTCAACCAGCTCTCCACGGGTCTGGACATCATCGGCCTGGCTGGAGAATGGTTAACTTCTACTGCTAACACTAACATGTGAGTGACTTTCCCTTTCCTTTCCTTTCCTTTCCTTTCCTTTCATTTCCTTTTCTTTCCTTTCCTTCCCTTCCCTTTCCTTTCATTTCTTTTCCTTTCCTTTCTTTTCATTTCATTTCCTTTTCCTTTCATGTTCTCATATTTCCTTTTCTTTCCTTTTCTTTCCTTTCCTTCCCTTCCCTTTCCTTTCCTTTCTTTTCCTTTCCTTTCCTTTCATTTCATTTCCTTTCCTTTCATTTCCTTTCCTTTCCTTTTCTTTTCTTTCCTTTCTTTTAATTTCATTACCTTTTCCTTTCATGTTCTCATATTTCCTTTCCTTTCCTTAAATGTCCTCTTGTTTCCTTTCCTTTCTTTTCCTTTCCTTTTCTTTCTTTTACTTTCCTTTTCCTTCTCTTTCCTTTCTCCTTTTTTCTTTCCTTTCATGTCCTCCTGTTTCCTTTTCCTATCTTTTCTTTTCCTTTTCTTAAATGTCCTCTTGTTTCCTTTCCTTGCCTGTCATGTTCTTTCTTTTCATGTCCTCCTGTTTCCTTTCCTTTCCTTTCTTTTTCTTTCCTTTCCATTGTTTTTCATTTCCCTTTCTTTTCTTTCCTTTCCTTTCATGTCCTCCTGTTTCTTTTCCTTTCCTTTCTTTAAACGCCCTCTTGTTTCTTTTCCTTTCCTTTCATTTTCTTTCTTTTCATGTCCTCCTGTTTCCTTTCCTTTCTTTTTCTTTTCCTTTCCTTTCCTTAAATGTCCTCCTGTTTCTTTTCCTTTCCTTTCTTTTTCTTTCCTTTCCTTTCCTTGTCTTTTGTGTCCTCCTCTTACATTTCCTGTCCTTTATTCCCAATCTCTTCATGGTCAGGATGATTATTCCGGCTGTCCGTGTGGTTGTGTATGATCTCACACATATTGCGTCTGATGTCAGGAGGTTATGTAAATTGATTGTTTTTTTTTTTTTTGCTCTGTGGCCAGAGGTGCTGGTTTTGTTAGTGCTGTATCGAGTGATTATCTGATAGCACAGGCAGCGCTCGCAGCCCCGAGGCACGTTAGATTGCATATTGATCAGGACATTTCATGAGAGCACTCTAGTATAATAATAATAATAATAATAATAATAATAATAATAATAATAATAATAATAATAATAATGGAGAGCAGGGCAGATTTCATCTGCAGGGAGACTTTGAACAGGCAGAATAAAGAATGTGGCTGTGTAGAGACTCAACAGCAATCAAGAGTATTAAAGCCGTGTTCTAAATGGTTTCATGAGGTTCTGCTCACTTAATGAGCATTTTCCCTCTCCTTCTTTTTCAGCCACTGATACACAATACCTAAGTCACAGATGCATTTTGTACTCTTTTTTAACCTGATATTATGAATTCTGCTGTGAGTCCTTTTTTTTTATAATGGAGCCTTTGTAGCTTCTGAATGGCCCCGTCCCAAATCTAGTTAACGGCCCATTGACTGAGCGTGACTGATGGCTGGTAGGAGCTGAGTTCCAGCTGAGGCCAGCCAGTCGGAGTGCATGTGCCCCCACCCGCCCCGTATCCCCCACTCCCCGGGCCGTGGAAACTCCGCATAGCGTGTCCCCCCGAGTGGGTCTTCCACTCCCACAGGAACGAGCCGCTTCATTAGCGCCGTCCTTCTTTATATAAACGCATGGCTCCATTATAGAAGTCACTTACTATGAGGAAGGGCTTGTTAAACCGCCATTACAGGAACAATGGCTGGTGGCACAGGGGAATTACTTTGCCTAATACACTCTTATTCACCCACACAAATGCACATTTCACTGCAGTTCATACAGTTCAGGGAAAAATGAACTGCACACAGATATACTCAAATTAGCCAAAACATGTTTGGTGATTAAAGTTTTCTTCTAAAGTTTTCTACTTTAGAGGTACAAGGCTAATATGTAAAACGTATGGAGATCTATTTAGTAAATACTAGCCCACATCTTCACATACTCACTTCAGACTATATTGATCTGCAAGCTTATTTGTAATGCTTTGTAATATACTGTATGACTTTGGAATATTACCCTCTCTGGTAGACAACTCAGGCCAACTTGGTAACGTGGGTTGTGTTCAGGGTTGTCATGGTTTTGGAAAATGGTTACGGGTGTGTGAGTGTGATGGCTGTGAAGATCGCTTCTGGAATATTCAGGGCTTTAGTTATTATTGGCCTTTTGTTATTAGTAAAATACTTAATAATAAATATTAATATTCATTATTTTACCAATATCGTTTCACATAAATAAACTATTATAACTTAATCATTAATTAAGGATAATAGTATCGACTGAAGGTTATGGGTTCAATCCTCACATGGGGTGCCAGAAAAATGCAGGGGAAATGGATCTGTATTCACACTGACACACCTATATTGCTGGTATGTATCTTTCATTTCTACTGCTTTCTGTATACACTGATCCATTCCCCCTACAGGTGGAAAACTTAAGTCCATTAATTGAGTTTTGTTGGCTAGTTTTAGAAATAGTTTGCAGCAGTCAAGATCTTTTAAAGCAAATAATCAGAATTAAAGCTAATCAAAATCTGCACAAAAAAAAAAATAGGCTGTGGCAAACAAAGGGAAAGTGTAAGTGTAGACAGTGTATCTATGATGTACAGAACCATGTGTGTTGTAAGATATACTGTATTGTAAAGATTGTAAGAGGCAAACAGGAATTATGGAGTGGATAATGGCAATAATTTTAAAAAAAATAAAATAAAAATAATAATAATAATAATAATAATAATAATAATAATAATAATAAGGCGTGTTGTAGATGCTCCAAATCAGACATGTATTGCGTATCACAGTAAACTTTCCACGCAAAGGTTTAGAAAAAGAGGAAAAATGCACATCCTGGACATTTTGGGCTAGTTTCAGGTCTTTTTTTTTTTTTTTTAGATGGATGGGCCGGACATTTTGGTGCTGCTCTCATCCTCAATTGAACAGATTAATCTCTCAACTCCAAGCACTAACACCACATTAATACACCCTCAGAGACAATTCAATGCTGTGTCCCCAAACCGCATAATGCACACTAAATAATAGTGATCTCTGATGCTAATAGAAATGTACACGCCTTCTAACTTTAGCTAGCTACAGTGGGGCTTGAAAGTTTGTGAACTTTTTGTGAAGTCTATGAAGAATTTTCTATGTTTCTGCATAAATATGAATTAAAACATCATCAGATTCTCACACAAGCCCTAACAGTAGATAAAGAGCCCAATTAAACAAATGAGATAAAAATATTATACTCGGTCATTTATTTATTGTGGAAAATGATCCAATATTACATCTCTGTGAGGGCAAAAGTATGTGAACCTTTGCTTTCAGTATCTGGTGTGACCCCCTTGTGCAGCAGTAACTGCAGCTAAACTTTAGCGGTAACTGTTGATCAGTCCTGCACATCGGCTCGGAGGAGTTTTAGCCCGTTCCTCAGTACAGAACAGATTCAACTCTGGGATGTTGGTGGGTTTCCTCACATGAACTAATCGCTTCAGGTCCTTCCACAACATTTCTATTGGATTAAGGTCAGGACTTTGACTTGGCCATTCCAAAACATTCACTTTATTCTTCTTTAACCGTTCTTTGGTAGAACGACTTGCGTGCTCAGGGTCGTTGTCTCGCTGCATGACCCACTTTCTCTTCTGATTCAGTTCTAGTATACTTTTGCCCTCACAGAGATGTAATATTGGATCATTTTCCTCAATAAATAAATGACCAAGTATAAACGTTTTGCCTCATTTGTTTAATTGGGTTCTCTTTATCTACTTTTAGGACTTGTGTGAAAATCTGATGATGTTTTAGGTCACATTTATTTAGAAATTTCTAAAGAGAAACAAACTTTCAAGCATCACTGTATCTAAAATGCAGCACAGGAAACAAATGCTTCACTTCTGGTTGCTTGTGATGTGTGTTTTTTTATTATTATTATTATCTGTTCTGTGTATTTTGATGTCCAGCCTGTCAAAAAACATCAAGCACAAACCAGATAGTGTTAACATGCTATCCAAAACACAGAGTAGTAAATAGATACTGTACAGCAGGGTGAGCTGACGTCACAGATGACTCACTCTCTCCCAATGTACTGTAACTGTGTCTGAATACAAAAATGTGGACACCTCACGTTACTCAGTAGCCATCTATCGTCAGGTCCGTAGTTCAACATCTTCACAACTCAGCAAATAAATGCCTGTTTAGCCAGAAAAAAAAAAAAACAACTAAAACTATGTCAGTTCTAAATGCTTTTTTTCTCTGCTCCTGCCAGTCATTATGTAATCAGACTTCTTTTGTGCCTAAAGTTGGAAAGTGATTGCGCTTGACCTATCTTAGCTGGAGTATGACGTATGCGTACAAATGTCCCCTGACACACATTGACTGTGAATTACTATTACAGGATTGTCAGGGTGACTCACAGCAGATCAGGAACATCAGATTATCGATTATTTTCAGTCCCCTGATTCAATAATCATGTTTTTTGTTCTGCACACTGTAGCTTTAAATAAACCAAATAAACCGTCCGGAACAGTCCATATTTACACATTTAATCTTTAAATAGAACGTTCAAAAACATCTGTCTTTCTGCTACATTTCTGCTTTTAAATTTATGTAGATTTATGTTCATGTTTATAGATTACAGTGAGTCCAACTGTTTCAGATATTAACAGAAAAGATTGTTAAACTAAAGAGGCAGACTTAAGACACTGATTGGACCCTAACCCTAACCCTAATCCTGACTCTAACCCTAACCCTGACTCCAACCCTAACCCTGACTCTAACCCTAACCCTAGCAGTTTCCGGACTGTGACGGGGGGAGTCATTGTAAACACAAAAATCTAACCCTAACCCTGACTCTAACCCTAACCCTAACCCTAACCCAATCCACCATCATGTTTGACTGGTCAGTTGAATTGAAAGGGATTAATCTAAAACTTACTAACGGAAACACAAGTAAACAGCTTCATCTTGGGCCTAATGTGTTCTGTTGGTGGAAAAGTTCAGGAACAAAAACGCTCTAGGGGTTTAATTAATAGCCAGAATATTTATTGAGCACATTTGAATAATGAGGCTAATGTTTAAATAGGATTATGTTCTTCAAATCAGTCTGTACTGTGAGGGGTCAGTGAAATTTATTTTACAGTTAAAGGGGTCTCTGACTCCTTTGTGCTTTGTATTGAGACTCTCTGTTACACAGTGTATCTTGGATTATTTCTCATTTCTGTGTGTGTGAAATATGAGGATGTTTGTGTGTAGTACTGTGGCATATACGTACATGACTTTGGGTCACAGCTATTTTCCAATTTAAATGTGATAAAATCGTGTATTTATATCTGAAGACTGTGTTGACATTTAAATGACAAAAAAAAAAATGCGGTTAAGCAATATCTGGTGTTCTAAAAATGAAAACAGCGAGAGAAAAAGGACAGGACGTGTAAGAGAATATGGAGGCGTTGTAGTGCTTTTATTTCAGAAGACTTCTCTAGCGTAGGTCGAAAGCAGAGGCAGCATTCATAGCACCTTTTGTAAATTTAAAAGCACCACAGGGCACAGGGTTTATATTGTATAATACACTGAATAAACAAAGAAAGCTCTTTAAAGGTTAAATCTCTAAAGCTAAAAAAAACCCCTAAAGCATCCTTCAGTTTGTCTCTCTGGGGGAATGCACCAAGTTTAAAAATAAAAGTTTCTTTTTCAGAGAAGGTTCCAGGTAGAACTGATTTAGATAGCTAAGAACCCTTCATTGTCTAAGAGTGTAAATTGATCAGACAACAGAATAACATATGAGAATAATAACTATACAAATATAAGATTGAATAAAAATCATAATAAAATAAATAAACAGCAAAAAAACATTAAAAAAATTTTTTTTTTAAATGACGAAGGAAGAGTTAAAACACTTTTGGAAAATTTCAATCCTTTAATGTTCTACAGTTCTCCTTAATGGTTCCCTGTAGAACCCTGTAACTCGTTTATGGAAGCTAAGAACCATGAATTATCCAATGAACCTTTCAAGAATCCCTGATGAATGCTTTTGTACAAATTCATGAAACAATATTTCATTAAAAGTTAAAAAGTGATGGGTTTTTTTTTAGTTACAGTTAGACATTTGGATTCACTAACAGACCTGCATCCTGTGGCATTAATAGGCAAGAAAGATTATAAAAAGGATCGTAAGTGCTAGAACACTAAACAAAGTATTGCTTTATATATTTTTATATCTGTATTAATAAAATTTGGTGGTGAGTATGAAACGTAACTGGTGTTAAGCCAGTGCAAGGTGAATAAAACAGCAGGTGATTAATCCCGATTCTCTTAAGAGTCTCCGAAAAGCATCACGACACAAATATAATAGCTAAATGGTAAAGCGAGCAATACACTGAACTCTCTCTCTCTCTCTCTCTCTCTCTCTCTCTCTCTCTCTCTCTCTCTCTCTCTCTCACTCAGATAAGATCATTGTAACTTTATGATGTTTTTTGGGCTCCTTTTTTTTTGTCAAAATGCCCGTGTGAAATATTTATTAAAAGTGGAATGATACTAAAAAAGAACAACAACAAAACAAATCACATTTCTATTATAGAGATGAACTTCAGGTCATTTGAAGCTAGTGTTAATTAAAACATGACCAAAAAGCTGATGTTAGTGACGTCCAGTTCACTCCATCGCTTATTTCCAATGCAACCTGCACACACATTAGTTTATATTGTGAGAATTCCTGAGCATGGGAAGGGAATTCCGAGCTGACTGTGTTAGGATTGTTTATACTGATTAGCATGGAGATGAAAAGATGAGAAACTGGGTCCTTTGAAAATGAAGGTACAGTTTAATTGTAGCGGGGCTCAGTGGTTTAGTGGTTAGCATGTTTGCCTCACACGTCCGGGGTTCGATTCCCGCCTCCGACCTGTGTGCACGGTGTTTGCGTGTTCTCCCTGTGCTTCGGGGGTTTCCTCCGGGTACTCTGGTTTCCTCCCACGGACCAAAGCCATGTGTTGTAGGCTGATTGGCATCTCTAAATGGTCTGTAGTGTGAATCTGTGTGCGATTGGTTGGCACCCAGGGTCCAGGGTGTCCCTCGCCTTGTGCCCTGATTCCCCTGGGATAGGCTCCAGGCTCCCCGCAACCCTGTGTAGGATAAGCGGTACAGAAGATGGATGGATGGGTGGTATGTTTGTATTGCTATAAAAGCTGAATTGACGGGCTACCTAGTGAAAAAACTGGCACTTCTCTCTCTCTCACTCCGTGTGAGATGGTGTTGTTTTGCTCTGAGGATGTCGCAACCCGCTGAGCAGAACTGGATCTTTTGGAATGATGCTACATGTTCTCTGCCCCATCATGTCTGATTCTTCGCTGTAGTTTTTAAGCATCATTTGCTACCTCAGTCATTCGTTCTTTAAGCCAGTCCCCCTCCTGCTTACACACACACACACACACACACACACACACACACACACACACACACACACACACAAACACATGCACAGGCTTTGTGTGGTGAAAGCAGGGTGTTCCTTTGTCTCGAGGCTCTGTCAGAGTGTGAATGTGGTGAAAGCACCGGTTCTACCTTCATCATCATCATCATCATCACTGACTGTGATTAATTAGAAATAATCAAAGCTGACATGTATCGACTGGCAGCTAATGTCCCAAAACACACACACACACACACACACACACACACACACACACACACACACACACACACACACACACACAGATAATGCACACACACAAACTCATTCAGAACAATAATATTCCAGAACAATAATAATCCATATACTACTAATACATTTTGTATTATAGATGATTCACTCCTTTTTATATGAATTATCTTCAAACAGTGTTCAGAAATAAAACTGCAACATGTATTGTACTAAAAACTACATCAATTTAATATGATCACAATTATTTCAAACATTGAATATAAACATTGTAATTAAACATAGTTTATAAATAATATAATACATAAGATAATTAACGTTTCATGAACGTTTCATAATATTTAAAATAACGACAACATTGTTGCACAACATTAAACCTAACTACGAATGAAAAAAAATGTATGATGTGTTGCTTTGTAATAAATAAAATATTGTTCGTGTTGGCAAATTGCTGTGGTATAAGTGGAATAAAACGCTTCAGGACGTGGTGTTATAGGAAAATGAGAGCAAGACGAGCCGGTAATAAATATCTACTTAACAGTTAAAATCTTTAACAGTTTGGTTGCATCTGAATATTTTTTATTCTCTCTGAGATTAAAGATAGTAATCTGGAATTCTGGGCTCAATCTGAGAATAAGGGATCTCAGAAGGACAAGCTGAATTTAGGTTTAACCTTCTTTTACTAAGTGTGTAGAAAGCATTTAGTGGACATGATTGCAGAGGGACATTATTTAAGGTAACTGGACACATAATTGGACCTTGAGGAGTACTGGTGTACTTTTAGGGAATATTGAGATTGTACAGCACTGTGCAAAATTTTTGTGGGTTTTTTTTAGTACAAACTTTGTTTGTTTGTTTTTTTTATTTTATGACGTCTACATGATCAAGTCGGTACAAAAAAAAACATTTTAGATTCCCAAACATTAGTTTTCTAGCACAAAATTAAACGTTACAGAAAAATGTTTGTATGTCATTAAAGAAAGCAGCGTATTACGTAAGAGACACTTTTCAGACAGTAAACACAATGAAGGCTGCTGGGTTTCACTGCAGAAATAAGAAGCGAGTGCGAAAGTCAAAGTGTCCAGAAGAACTGTGTCTGGTTCTGCAAGATGCTCAATAAAACTTACCAGCTCATTTCCTTATAAAACTGCACACATTGTACCGGAGACATTCACTACTGTTTACTGCTCTTTACGGTATTTTTTTTTTTTAAATGTAGAAACATTTAATTTCATTATTTTTCATGCATTTCTTTGCATGTGCCTAAAACTTTTGCACAGTACTGTATATTAAAGAGCAAAAATGCAAATGTCTCCAAATCCAGCATGAAAAGCATTTAGTGACTCACACAGAAATGCTATTGAGCATTCCGTAGATATATATATAGATATTAAATGGGCTACATGGGAATTTCATCCATTTTCTTCCTGATTCTCTGTCATATGTGGACGTTCTTTAATCTCGGACCAACGCTGAGGCTGCCACACTCACAGACGTCCCTCTTTTGTCCTTTTTTTGCTTGCAACACCCTCTCTCTCTCAATGACATCGAAATGTGCCATTCCTCTCTTTGAATGAGACGGATTGAGGCCCTTATCTCAGCAGAACAGCCGTGCCCTGCCTGTTTCCTGTCGCTCTGAACTCCTCCATTGAGACTGACAGATACTCATCACGCCGTCAGACCCCTTCATTAAACCCCCCCGAGCGAAATGAGGGCTTATCGAGCCCATCGCAGCCCTCGTTTAATTAGCGGCATTCACAGACGAATATTTTATCTGGGATGGGATTCCACATTACGCCAGGCTTTTATGAGGGTTTGAAAATAGCCGAAACGTAATCGAGAGCAGGTATCGAAGATATCTCTGGCGGTCTGTTATTAGGTTTGTCGATGAAAAGCATTAGAAGGGTCTGTGCATTGCTTTTTTGGGGAAATGAAGCAGAATCATTGTGGAGGAGGAGGAGGAGGAGGAAGAGGAAGAGGTCGAGGCAGGTTTCCACTGTAGCTCAGCCAATTTGTACTAGTCAGTCAAAGAAGCACAGATGTGTGACAAGACAGATTTTTCTTCTGTCAATCAAAATTTCCTCACTTTATTCAGTCCTAATTCGCTCTCTGCTTCTTTTGATGCCTTTCCAGGTTCACCTACGAGATTGCGCCTGTGTTTGTACTGATGGAGCAGCTGACGCTGAAGAAGATGAGGGAGATTATCGGTTGGCCTAACGGCGAAGGAGACGGACTTTTCTCACCGGGTAAACTCACCTTCCCAGAATGTGCTTTCTGGAAAGAAAATGGTGCAGCAAATAATCACGTTTCCTTCTTCTTCCTCCCAAGAGACACTATAGAGTGCTGCAGGCATGACGTATTTTTTTGTAGGCCAACCTGGAAGTTAGCATCGCCCTGGTTTCATCGACAAAATAAACTGGAAATAAACTCTGTGACCAACAAAAGTTTATGATTCTTACACGTTTTGTTTATCAAGATAATCTTCACAAATGAACACAACTTTTATGAATTTTGAAGCCTAAATATAATCGCCAGAAGTAAAAAGCTAAAGTTAGGCTATAAACAAACTACACCACGGTCACATGACTTCAACGTCACCACCGCTGAGCTTTATAGCAGTACAGTTTGAGAAAATAAAAAAAACACTACTATTGGAAGTGGAAAGTTTGAGTTGGAATAGTTTGCAAGAGCGCGAGTATAAACACAACGAAGCTGTAATAGATGGGTTTTCCTGTTCAGCGTGATGACGTTTAATTTCCCCGACAACCTCTGTAGTCCCATTTAGCCACTCGTTAGCAACCGCCTTTTTCAAGACACATACAACCGCTTAAAAAAAATCACGAGTGGGGTTTTACTGATGTATTTTATGGTTATAGAATAAAACGTGAAAATATCTTGAGCTTGTGTTAACCACAGTCCTTATTTCAGGCATTTAACCAAAAACCCATTCAAAAATCCCATTGACTTCGGGACGATGGAACCGGAAGTGCTAAAATGCTAACTCATTTCCGGGTTTTAGGACTCGTTTTGCAGCACTCTATTAACATTAAAGATGTAGTTAAGCCCAAGCCGAAGTATCTATCAGCCAAGACATGCATGATTCCTTCTTTTGTTTTGCACTAAAACTAAGTTGTCTTATAGCCGTATAGCCTCCAGTCACATACAGCTCTGTTACACGATTTGTATATTAACAGTTTAATAAAATAGCAGAATATGTAAGGTAAAAACACAATGGGGCGTGTTGTTACAGGAAAATAATCCAAACCAATGTGTGGCACGAGGCAGAGATACCCTGAAGTGAATTATTTTCCCATAACAGCACGTCATGAAGTGTTTTATTCCTCTTATACCACAGCAAATCGCCAACAATTTCAACTTTTCATTTATTAAATAATGACACTTCATACTTTATAATCCATTTATAGTTACATTAAATGTTGTGAAACATTCACAAAACAAGTCAGATCCTGTTATCACTTACGTTATAGCAGCTAAAAACAGTCCTTCCCTCACCAGCCTCCCTCTTTTTTCTCTCACTTGACGTTAATAAGAACACAGATCGTCTTAGTGAGAAACTGGAAAGCGCAAAATCCTCCAAACTGAAGACTTTCCGGTGTCAGAAAAAACTTACTGACTGTTACACTGACACTGGAGACTCCTTCCATAGATCCTAAATGCTAAAAGTCTCCTTACCTTACCAGTGATTATACAGTATGTTTGTCTTTGTTAAATAACAACATATTTTTTTAATCCATTTATTATTAGCTTTATTTTATGTAGAGCGTCCACCATCCAAGTCCCTGTGAATGAACTACCGTATAGAAACGATAACGTATTAGAACGAGCGCATTATATAAACCTGTGAGTTGCGGCTGCGCTACTGGCAGAGCTGCCGTTATGGACAATTAATCAACACCTTCTGACCAATCGGATTTGAGAATTTAACAGCGCTGTGGTATAAAAAGTAATCAATCTTTTATGTTAAAATCCGAATGACTTCGGACACCTTTTACTAGATTCTGATTGGTCGGTGGGGTCAGATGTCACTCACAGTCTGAGGTTCAGATGATTTTTATTTCTACACACAGGTGGTGCTATATCAAACATGTACAGTGTGATGATCGCCCGCTATAAGTACTTCCCCGAGGTCAAAACCAAAGGCATGTCGGCTGCACCGCGCCTCGTTCTCTTTACATCAGAACACGTGAGGAACTTGAGCGTCTCAATCTTTTAGATTTTGTCCAGATGTGCTCCATGATTGCCTGTAGACTGTAGACTTACAGTGTGTGTGTGTGTGTGTGTGTGTGTGTGTGTGTGTGTGTGTGTGTGTGTGTGTGTGTGTGTGTGTGTGTGTGTGTGTGTGTGTGTGTTTGTAGAGTCACTATTCGATCGCCAAAGCTGGAGCAGCTCTGGGATTCGGTAAAGAAAACGTCATCCTGCTCAACACCGATGAAAGGTAACAAATCAGTACACTTCACTGTGTCTAAAACATTAAACACAAATCCACTGCCAAAAAATTGCATCTTAGAAAAGTGTAAGTATCTTGAATATACTTACATTGGGGTCATTCCATCTCAAGTGGTCCAATAATTGCAAAGTTGGTTGCTTGAACGTTTTTAATTTTTCAAAAAGAATTTTGAGTGATTGATTACCTCTATATATCGGCATTGCAAAACCACCAGTTGTTTCTATTTTTATTTTTATTATTTTACTTGGTTTAACTACGATGACCATCAACAAATTTTGGTTATACAGCTGTTTATGGAAACCTCAGTATCTCGGCTCAGGATGGTCCTAGTTCCTTGGAACAAAAACTGATCTCTAGAGCACATTACAAGGTACACCTATATATATATATAACATTTTGCATAATCATGTTCTTTAGACTTAGAACTTATGTCCAATTGTAATGCTTAAGATTGCTCATAGTTCCACTTTTAGGATCAATATATAATATATAATACAACATAAAATGGGAAAGGTTCGAGTCTCAGTCTTAATTTTTTTAGGGGGTACCTAGGTAAGTATAGTGTGCAAGCAGAACATTTCAGGTTTGAGACTTCTCTCTGTTTTTTTATGGGGGTGAGAAAGTGCAATTTTTCAAAAAAAAATAAAAATTCCCCTCATTTTCAAGTTGAATATCTCTGGTGGGGGACCAGAATGAAATCCTCTATAGTAGCATATTGCTGTAAAAATTGTGAGTTTGAGGTTGGAGGTGAACTCTACAGGACAGTGGACCTCGAGGGCCAGATCTGAAGAACCAGCCTGATCTATCTACAGGTGTACAGTTGGTGTGTGTGAATAGATTTTATCCAAATATGGAAGTACAGTGTTCAGTTGGGTGTTTTATAAATGAACAGTGTCCTAAACAGAGCTGTGGTGTTGTTTCTACTGTGATAAAAGCAGTAAGTGACTACAGCTCAGAATTCACTTACTGCTTTATAAACAACTGTATAACCAAAATTTGTTGTGTGCCATGACATAAAGATGGCCGTCATAGTTAAACCAAGTAAAAAATTTACCTTTTTTTTTTTTTTAAATTTGCAATGCCAATACATAGAGGTAATCACTAAAAACAAAAAATTAGGAAACTTAAAAACAGTCGAGCAACCTGCATTGGACCACTTGAGATGGAATGACCCATTGATTTATTTCCTTTTATAAGATTATAATAAACCAAATATAATATTATTATTATTATTATTATTATTATTATTATTATTATTATTATTATTATTATTATTATTCAGCCGTGTTCGCTACCTAGCAACACGAATTAAGAAGAAGCCAATGAAATTCTTAGTTTGCACGTTCTCACGGACACTGCAGTAGAAAATAAAAGATAAACAGTAATGATAATGATGTTGTCAGAAAAAGAGAAAATAACAAGCCACAAGAGTTCTGAAGAATAAGGATAAAAAAATTGCTCTGATACAGTTCTGTGTAAAAGTTTTATTCACATGCAAAGAAATGCTGTAGAGCAAAGATGCCTTCAAAATAATGAAAGTAAATGGTTCTACATTTTTTTTTAAAATACAGTAAAGAGCAGTAAACAGTAGTAAATGAAACAAAGTCAATATTTGGTGTGACAAAAAAATAGAAACAGTAGTCTCTGGTACAGTGTGTGCAGTTTTATAAGGAAATGAGCTGGTAAGTTTTATTGAGCATCTTGCAGAACCAGACACAGTTCTTCTGGACACTTTGACTTTCGCACTCGCTTCTTATTTCTGCAGTGAAACCCAGCAGCCTTCATTGTGTTTACTGTCTGAAAAGTGTCTCTTACGTAATACGCTGCTTTCTTTAATGACATACAAACATTTTTCTGTAACATTTAATTCTGTGCTAGAAAACTAATGTTTTTTTTTTTTTAAGTTCACAAATAAAACACAAATCTAACGTCTCACTCCTTCTCCTTAATAAAAACTATTTCTTTGGGTAATCTGTTTAATTGTCATTCAGAAATAAAGTCAGGCATGGTCATTAACTTCACTCTTTGCTAATTTTAACCATAAGCCTTTATCAGAATATCTTTAGATGCCCAAACTTTTGACTGCTAGTGTACATTAGCTTTTTTGGCAAACTTCTTCTTCAGTAGATCCTAACTGTAATTGAACTCAGCAGTCACAGACACGTTTCTCTGTGTTTAACTTGATAAAACATTAGTGTTTACAGTTTTGCTGATGTAACGGGGTGTGTTTCAGGGGTCGAGTCATACCTGCAGACCTGGAGGCTAAAATCATCAACGCCAAACAGAAGGTGAGTGCAGGAGCCCATCTATTATAGAGAAATCGGTTCTTCAAGCTGTTCAGCGTGAGTGTGTGAGCATAGCCTCTGCGCTAATGGAGCTCAATGGATCAATAGAGCGGCATGACGAGCCTGTCTTCATCTGATGGACTACAGTTCATTAGACCTGCTTTGTTTGCTTCATTACCCAGATGCCATTCTAAATCAATAAATGGAGCCTTAACTGGACAGTACCTGTCTTTAATGTTGACTGTATGTTTCGTTTATGTGTGATATAGGGTTATGTTCCACTCTTTGTGAACGCGACAGCCGGTACTACAGTGTACGGAGCATTTGACCCCATCAACGACATCGCAGACATCTGCGAGAAATACAACATGTGGCTCCATGTGGACGTAAGAGTTCTTTACACTTTCTTAACACCAAGAACTGCCCAGAACTTGCAATCCTGGGAAGAACATTCTCTGTATGATACCTTATCTGCGAGCACACAAGGACAGTTTAAAACATGCTAAACACACCCAGATAACTAAGAGTTACTATGGTACTTTAGTGCTAGCGAGGTATCCCAATTTATTTTTTAACTGCTAGCTAGTTTATTGCTAACTTTGCTAACTGGGGTCGCCTTCTGTTAAAAAATTAAACAAGGTTCCAGATTTTTCTGACTCAGATTTATATTTACTATATAATATATAATAAATAAATAGTACAAATGAAGATAAAAAAAATATTCAAACAACAACAGCAATAATAATAATAATAATAATAATAATAATAATAATAATAATAATAATAATAATAATAATAACCTTTGGAGGAGGAGTAGCAAAAAAGGCAGTTAGATGTAAGAATTTTTAGCATGTTATTGTAACTTTTGACCAGTAGGGGATTGCTGAACAAAATTTGTTGCATAGCCTCAGGTCATGGTCCTGAAGCTGCCTACCAAATTTCGTGTCAGTGCGCAAAGTTGTTGCTGAGATACAGCCTCACTTCCTGTTTGGCATCTTTGCTGTCAGATTCATTGGCCCATTATGGGCAAACAGTTTGGAGTATTCAAAATACTTTTCTTGGGGCTTACTCTGAAGATGATGTATGCCAAATTTGGGGATGATTGGACAAAATTTGTAGGAGGAGTAGCAAAAAAAACAAAAAAACAACAGTTTTTGAAAAAAAATCCAAGATGGCGGAAAATCTAATTAGACAGACATTGAGGTCATAGGGTGTCGTATCATAGGGTATCATAGTCGTCTTGACCCCAGGAATCCAGGGATGCCTGGCTTTTCAATTTTGGACACGGTTCAAAAGTTATGACCATAAAACTTCTTCCATACTAGGCCCAAATTTGACCCGAGGGTGGCGCTAGAGCGTTGGCAACACTTGGCCCAAATTTGGTCAGAATGTTCCTTAGACCCTCCCCAATCAGTGTGCCAAATATCACAACTTTTTACCAGACGGTTCTATGGGCTGCCATAGACAAACTAGCCAGAAGAAGAATAAGAAATAATAATAAGAAGTGGTAGAATAAGGATAGGATGCATAATAATAATAATAATAATAATAATAATAATAATAATAATAATAATAATAATAATAATAATATTAATAATAATAAGGTTTTTTTTAAAGCTACAGTTGCTGATTTGACTGCTATAAAATTCTACATAAGTTACACACATGAAGTGCATAATCTTTTGAAATACTACTGCAATGTACACAAAATAAATTGTGAAAAAATGAATAATTACACAACACTTGGAATTATTAAAAAACACAAATTCTTCACTTTAATTTTCTTAGATAATCTTTAATTTATTTGATTTAGTTGTTTTGGTTTTTTTTAGTTAAAAGAGTTTCCTTATTTTAAAGACTTTTTTCTTTTATAATACTTTTCCAAATAGAACATTCTCAATTTCTCATTAGTTTGTATTTTACTTGTAGTCTGCACTAATTACATTAATATTACAATATTACACAAACATATTACACAATTTATTGATATATTTCCATTGCTTCACATTTTCATGTGATTAGTTATTTCAGAATTGCCCTTTTCTTTTACATTTTTGGCTCAAATGGAATTCTTTAATCTGTCACCCCCTGGTTGTTGTAATGAATTATGGATGTTTTAGATCAACTCACTGGAAAATCACTGATTAATGTGTCTCTGACATTCAGAGAAGAAGAAGAACTGTTGTGAATATTTGGAAGGCCAAGATGGGCTACAGAAGCCGTATTTCTAACCTGCCGTTGTGTTACAACCTGCTATTGTGTGTGATTTTAGGGAGCGTGGGGTGGCAGTCTGCTGATGTCGAAGAAGCATCGTCACAAGCTGAACGGCGTCGAGAGGTAAAACGCTGTGATCATCTTCTTGAGTACAGTCAGGCTCTGGACAGAAATTAGACAAACCGAACACATGACACTCTCACTGTTCAAGTGGTAAAAGACCTGAGAACTTTGTTGCTAGGCAACTGAAAAAAATTGCTTTTACTGGAAATGAAGCTAACGATTTAACCATTTAGCTAGCTGACTAGTCATTATATGAACAATGTGAAGGCACATAGATTTTGTTTATGCAGACCGACATTAATAACATTTACGGCATTTGGCAGATGCCCTTATCCAGAGCGACTTTCATTTATACAACTGAGCAGTTGAGGGTTAAGAGCCTCGCTCAAGGGCCCCAGAGTGGCAGCTTGGCGGTGCTGGGGTTTGAACTCACAACCTTCCAATCACTAGCCTAACTTCTTAACCACTGAGCTACCACTGCCTACACATAACAACATACAGTATTATATACAGTATAATAACAACATATAGTTCTGTGCAAAAGTTTTATTCACATGCAAAGAAATGCTGTAGAGCAAAGATGCCTTCAAAATAATGAAATTATATGTTTCTACATTTTAAAAATACACCATAGAGAGCAGTAAACAGTAGTAAATGAAACAAAGTCAATATTTGGTGTGACAAAAAAATATAAATTTAAATAAAAACAGTAGTCTCCGGTACAATGTGGGCAGTTTTATAAGGAAATGAGCTGGTAAGTTTTATTGAGCATCTTGCAGAACCAGACACAGTTCTTCTGGACACTTTGACTTTCGCACTCGCTTCTTATTTCTGCAGTGAAACCCAGCAGCCTTCATTGTGTTTACTGTCTGAAAAGTGTCTCTTACGTAATACGCTGCTTTCTTTAATGACATACAAACATTTTTCTGTAACATTTAATTCTGTGCTAGAAAACTAATGTTTGGGAATCTAAAATGTTTTTTGTACTGATTTGATCATGTAGACGTCATAAAATAAAAAAAAACTATAACAAAGTTTGTACTAAAAAATAATAGGGTGCCTAAAACTTTTGCACAGTGCTGTATCCTCAGACAAAATGAAGTGGAGAAGCTATGACACATGACTTATGCTATCCGCTACTATCTAGATGATTTTTAGAGTAACCCCGTAATAGGCAGTCCAGAAAAAACAGCATAAAGTCATCCAGCATACAGTCTAGCAACTCGTTTTTGAACGTACAGTACAGACATCAACAGTCATGTGACCTTTACATGGTTCATGGTTCATGATGTCATGTAGGTGTGACATCACACACACACACACACACACACACACACACACACACACACACACACACACACACACACACTCAACGACCCGGACGTAATCGATACAGGTTTATAGATGCCGTATATATTTGTGTCTCTTTCAGAGCGAACTCGGTCACGTGGAACCCACACAAGATGATGGGAGTGCCACTGCAGTGCTCAGCCATCCTAGTCAGAGAGAAGGTAACCATGACAACACAAAAGCAACTTAAAGAGAGACATGGGCAAAAGGAAATGTTTTTGATTTTGTAGTCAATTTTTATGTGTTTAAAACCAACTGTGCTTGTGGAGACCTGCTGTTCTGACTGTTATTCTACAATACAGTATTGAACAGTGAAAAGCAGTTATACAGTAGCTCCACACACACACACACACACACACACACACACACACACACACACACACACACACACACACACACACACACACACACATTTTTTCATTATTCACTACATAGTTCATCTACATCTTCTGTATTAAATACACCACTAATACAGTAAGTACTTGTTGGCTAAACTGATTGTTTAAACAGTATCTTTTTCATGTTTATTTACAAAGTTTGTCTCGATAATGAATTCTGTATATTTTAAACTGTCAGAACTCACTATGTATTTGGTTGTACACTGGATTTACAGTGCATTGTGGGTAATAATAGTGAGCTATCCAGGGAATGTAAACCATCCACCGGGAATTCAGTTAACAATACAAAATAGCCACACCATAAACTGTGTACTATGTAAGGAATAAAACACCACAGGGATGTGCTGTTGTAGAAAAATAATCAACAGGGTGGTATGATGAGTGGAGTTATTGTTACCACCCCAAGGCTGATTATTTTTTCTATAACACAATGTCCTGAAGTGTTTTATTCCTCTTGTATGACATCAATTTGCCAATGAGATATATATATATATTTTATTATTAAAGAACAATATTGTACTTTTTTAACCATTTATACTGTAGTTATATTTATTGTTGTGGAATGTCAGTTAGTTCCTGTTATCATGTAGCAGTTATAAACAGTCATTCCTTTACCAGCCTCTTTTTTGTCTTTCAAATGAAAATATTTACACTGTCATTTGAAATATTTTATATAAAATTGATCTAAAAATTGATTTGAAGCCATGTACACAATGCAGTTCATAAGGATTTAACAGCAGTGATGTGTCTCGTGTGTTTCAGGGAATTCTGCAGGGCTGTAACTCCATGTGCGCAGGTTACCTGTTCCAGCCTGATAAACAGTACGATGTGACGTATGATACAGGAGATAAAGCCATCCAGTGTGGCAGACATGTGGACATCTTCAAATTCTGGCTCATGTGGAAGGCCAAGGTGGGTTACAGGCACTATGTTTCTTTATTTATTCTTTATTTTATTTTCATTAAGAAAGAAATTAATACAGTGCTGTGAAAAAGTATTTCTTCTGTTTTTGTGTATATCTAAATCAATTAATAAGAAACAATGTTATAATAACAAAAAATTTGTTTATTGAAGCAAAAACATTATCCAGTACCAACTGGGCGTGTGTGAAAATGTATTTGCCCCATAGTTACTAATTCCCCAAATCTGCTGGACTAGACGCAACCAGGCCTCATTACTGCAAACCCTGTTCAGTCAAATCAACACTTAAATAGAACTTTTTCAACAACGTGAAGTCGGTTAAAAGCTCTTACCCAGTAACACACTATGCTAAAGTTGAAAGAAATTCCAGAAATGATGATTGAAATACATCATCAGGGTTACAAAGCTATTTCAAAGGCTCTGGGACTCCAAAGAACCACAGTGAGGGCCATTATCTCCAAATTGGAAAAACTCTGCACAGTAGTGAACCTTCTCAGAAGTCAGTGACCTTCCAAAATTCCTCCAAGAGCACAACAACTACTCATCCAGGAAGTCACACAAGAGCCAAGGACAACATCAAAGGAACTACAGGCCTCTCTTGCATCAATAAAGGTCACTGTTCATGACTCCACTATCAGAAAGACACTGGACAAAAAAAGGCTTCCATGGAAGGATGGCATCTGTGGCGAGGTGGAAACCACTGCTAACCCAGAAGAACATTAAGTAAGCTGAAACTCAAGTGCAACTGGATTATTATCGGAAGCAGTTATTGCTGCTAAAGGTGGCACAACCAGATTTTAAGATTAAGGCGGCAATTAGTTTTTCACATTGGTGATAGGTGTTAATAAAAATAAATAAATAAATAAATAAATACAACTGTATAACTATAACTGTATTGTGTGTTTATTCAGGTTGCCTTATGTTGTTTTATGTTGTATTTCGTTTGAAGATCTAAAACTATTTTTAGTATGAGATATACACAAAAACAGAAGAAATCAGCAAATACTTTTTCACAGCACTGTATACGTCACATCTGGCCTGGCCCTGACACTCATGACTTCCAAGCTCAGTACTCCAGTCTGTCTCTTCTCATTAATCACGTTCCATACACAGGATATGACTCTCAGCTGCTATGTTGAGTAATTACTTCCCTAATGGCGTTCTTCTGTTGCTTCTGTAACATGTAGGACTGAGGGGCAGAATGTGTGTGTGTGTGTGTGTGTGTGTGTGTGTGTGTGTGTGTGTGTGTGTGTGTGTGTGTGTGTGAGAGAGAGAGAGAGAGAGAGAGAGATAATACTCATTGAATATTCTCTGTACAGGGCACAGTTGGGTTTGAGCAGCATGTGGACCGGTGTCTGGAGCTCTCTGAGTATCTCTACAACAAAATCAAGAACCGTGAGGGTTACCAGATGGTCTTCCAAGGAGAGGTAACACACACACACACACACACACACACACACACACACACACACACACACACACACACACACACACAAAATTAGGTTTTTTCTTTCTGTTTTTTAATTTCTCACTGTCTCTTTACTTCTCACTTATGTACTTTTAACACCCTTTCTTTCTTTCTTTCTTTCCCTTTTTCACTCTTCTGTCTCTCTTCCCCTTTCACATTCTTCTTCCTTCTGGTCTCTGTTCCACTTTTACCTCCTCACTTTATTTCACACATTTTTCTCTGTTCATTTCTTCTTTCTGCCTTGTTTCCTTCTTGTTTCTTATTCTTATATCTTTTCCCCTCCACTCCTCACTGCATCTTTCTCTGATATATTTACTTCCTCTTTTTCTCCCTCTCCCTGTTTTTTTTTTTTTTTTTTACTTTTTCTCCCATTTTACTTCTCTCCATCTACCTCACTTCTTTTTTTTTTCCACACTCATTCTCTCCTTCTGTCTTTCTGTCTATTTTCTACGTCTTTACTTCTGGGTCTCCATCCTCTTTTCTCTCCTTTGTTCCCTTCTATTTGACTCTTTCCTCATTCTCCTTCTGTCTCCAGCCCCAGCACACTAACGTGTGTTTCTGGTACGTTCCACCGAGTTTGAGGAACATGCCGGACGGAGAGGAGAGACGGGAACGACTGCACAAGGTCATTCTCACACACCTATCATCGCACACAGCACATGTAGCCACACATTAAGCCGTGCTAACGTTTTAGCCGTGTGTCTTCTATCACCTCAAGGTGGCGCCGAAGATCAAAGCGATGATGATGGAGTGCGGCACCACCATGGTGGGCTACCAGCCGCAGGGAGCCAGAGTCAACTTCTTCCGCATGGTCATCTCCAATCACGCTGCCACCAAGTCGGACATCGACTTCCTCATCGAGGAGATCGAGAGACTCGGACAGGACCTGTGATAGAGCCGTGTTCTGGAGGAACGCTGGACTGCAGCCCTGTTTAACATCCAACGAGTGTAAACCTGTGCTGTGTCCCTGTTTAATGGTTTAAAATGTAGTTTTAAAGTGCACTATGTCCTGTCAAACTGGTAGAAGTGTCTAGTAGCAGTGAGGCCTAGTCTGTACTAACACGAGTAAATCTGAATACGCTCTTTATTAGTTTTGGCCACACTTTTCAAGTTTCTCAAATTTTTCCCAAACTTGAAAATGATAGAAACACCATGCTGAGCATGCACACTGGGCGTCTTTTAGTATTTACGTTTGTGTTTAAGTTTTTGACATAAAACATGCTTTTTTGCAAGCCACAGTGTCACTTGTACACTATACAAAGTGGTCAAACAAGGTTACTGTTTTTTTTATATATATATATATAACTGAGGGTAATATTGCCACCTCACAGCTCCAAGGTTCAATCCTGAGCTCTGTGTGGAGTTTCTTGGGGAGCATGTTCTCTACAATTCTCATGGGTTTCCTCTGAGTTCTACAGTTTCCTCCCACCTGGTAGGCAGGTTGGCTACACAATAAACTGCCCCTAGGCAAGCCCGGTAGTCCCGGGATAGGCTCCAGATCTGCTGCGACACTGACCAGGATATAGTGTTCACTGTAGGTGAATGAATAGAGAAAACAAAGTAAGTTCCACCATTGTGGAGATCACATGACAATCATATATCAGTGTTTTCAAATTTCTCATCAACCCAAAAACGACCGTTTCAGATTCATCCATTTTGATGAATCATGCATTTCCGGGTCAGCAATTCATGAGTACTTTGACACTGGGAATAGCAGGAAGTTTTCCCACTCTCCCAAATTCTCCTGCATTCTGGGTTTAGTTAGTGAAATCTGGGTCTTCAGAAAGCCTCTAAACTTCCAACTTGGCAATGCATGATTGCTCGTGTTAGTGTGGACTAGACCTCAGTGATTTATGATGATTGGAGAAACAGCAAGATTATTAATATTACTAGACAATTCAACCCTTCACATACAAATCAGTCCATGTGTAATAATACTACAGATAATAATAATATCCCTCTTTGTGGCATGAGTGTGTATGACAGAAACTCACACAGTCCTCAAAAACCACGACGCATTGTTTTAATCACATTTCCACCCATATATACAGGATACGTATATTTATACTAACTATATATTATGTGTAATGGGACATTTACAGTGCTTCAGGTTGTAAATATGTAACAAAGACGAGCAAGGCGCACCACCCTTTTAACCAAGTCCGATCTTCTTCCTGTGTACGTGTGCACTGTGCCGTCTGTTGTCGTGTTTCTTGAACTTGTAGGCCAGTGAGGACGAACAGCCCTGTTCCTGGAGATCTAAACTCCCACACGCTATTTCATCAGGACAGGAACCGAGCCGTGAGACTGTAAATCTCCAGGAGCAGGGCTGACCATCACTGCTGTAGATCTTATGTTTAATGAGCACCTTTGAGGTGAAAACGTGTCTTTGGTCTCCAGTAGAAATGCTCTATGACAATAACAACGCGTTCAAATGGAAGTCGTCAATCCATGAATTTGAAATCATACTTTTGGCACTCGAGTGGTTCAAGTCGTGAGAGGACTGTTGCTAGGCAACTAGAAAATACAGACAACGAGTATAAAGCTGAATTTATGATATAATGATGGGAGTAACCATAATTATCGTCTTCCAGTCTTCAAGTTCAAGTTTACTTGTAGCCAGTTAGCTCACTTCCGGGTTTGGTTAGTGAAATCTGGGCTGTCAGAAAGCTCCAAAACTTCCCACTCGGCAATGCATGAATGTTTTGAAATTGGACTAATGAGAGGTTTTCACATTATCCTGAATTCTGCTACATTCAAGGTTTGGTTTGCAAAATCTGGGCTGTCAGAAAGATCTTGCACTTCTGACTGGGCAATGCATGAACACTTTGAATTTGGAATAACAGGAAGTTTTCCCATTGCCCCGAATTCTCAAACTTCCAGGTTTGGTTAACAAATTCTAGGCCGTCAGAAAGCTCCAAAATGTCCGACTTGCCAACGCATGAATGCTTTGAAATTGGAATAATGGGAAAGTTTACAATTCTCCCAAATTCTCCAACATTCTGGGTTTGGTTTGCAAAATCTGGGCTCTCGGAAAGCTCTTGAACTTCAGACTCTGCAATGTATCAGTGCTTTGAAATTGGAATAATGGGAAAGATGTCCTGTTTTCCCAAAAATTTCAGGTTTGGTTAGTGAAATGTGGGCCTTCAGAAAGCTCCTAAAGTTCAGCAGTGCATGAATGCTTTGAAATTTGAAATAATGGGAAGTTTTCCCATTCTCTCAATTTCTCAAACTTTTGGGGTTGGTTAGTAAAAGCTGGGCCGTCAGAAAGCTCCAAAACTTTGGACTTGAAAATGCATGAATGCTTTGGAATTGGAATAAGGGGAAGTTTTCCCATTCTTTTGGGTTTGGTTAGCAAAAACTGTGATGGCAGAAAACTCCTAAACTTGCGAATCAGACATTTACAAGAACACATGTTCATGTAACCAGTTGCCTCATATTCCAATCTCAAGGCCTGGATACGTTGCAGAGTCGCAAGTTTAGGAGCTTTGTGACAGCCCAGTGTTCACTAACCAAACCCGGAAGTGAGGCGACTGCATGGCTACATGAACCTGTGTGTCCAAGTAAATAATGTAGTAAAATTAGAAATTTAGGGATAGATTTGTGTTACAACTGCTAAACTGTTAATTCTGTTAAAAACTAAAATGCTAACTACACAAATTAATGCAAGTCAATGTTATATGAAAAGTAGACAAATTTATACCCAGTACATTTACGGTATTGGGTAGACACCCTTATCCAGAGCGACTTACATTTATCTCATTTTTACTTCTGAGCATTTGAGGGTTAAGGGCCTTGCTCAAGGGCCCAACAGTGGCAGCTTGGCGGTGCTGGGGTTTGAACTCATAACCTTCTAAGCCCAACATCATAACCACTGAGCTACCACTGCCACTAAATAGTAAGTAGGGAATAACAGGAAGTTTCTCATTTGCCCAAACTCTCCTACATTAGTTAGTTAGTTTGTTTGTTTGTTTGTTGTTGATGTTGTTTGTAGTTAAAAAAAAAAAAAAAGGTCTTCATTTGGACAATATAAAGTCACAGTGATGGTGGAAACAAAACAGAAGTGTCCCTCAGATACAGTATTTTGGAAAATGATTCAGAAAAGCCTCTGAGATTACAGTGTAATTACACTTAGCGTAACGCTCCGGTTGCTAACCAAACTTCCACGGGTTCAGAAGCATTAATATTCAATAAAGAAGTCACAACTCACCGATTTTGACTTCTGAAGTTAGAATCGTCTGGAAAACATGGTGAACACACGACTCCATTTGAACGCAGCAAAAAAAAAATTGTGCATTTATTTTGTATCTAGGCGTGTGCTGATACTAAAGTTTCATTCCACAGTAAATGCTAAACATGTTTGTTTGTGCTAACTAGAAAAGCTTGTCATAGCTTGCTAGCTAGCTAGCTTTGCTAAATAGTATATGCTGTAGTGGTGTGGTGATTTTTGGATGTGGATAGTGGCTGGTTCATGCTAACTAGGGGAAAGACTAGAGCTAGCTCAAAAACACTAGCTAGCTAATAACTTTAGCTTTAAGCTAGTCAGCTAATACTACTGAAAGCATGAAATGGGATTATGAGAGCATCTCAGAGTTAAAATGTTAGTGTCGTAGCTAGCTCAATTTGCTAAATAACATGCTGTGCTAATAGTGCTTTTTGGACAAAGCCAAATTGTTAGCTTAATGTCAGCTTCGTTACAGCTTGCTATCTAACTTTCTTCATTATCAACACATGCCTAAACTGTGTTGAAACGTTTGCGATGGTGGTGTTTTAATTTGTTTGTAACTCATCGTTGTATCTAAATCGAATTTCTGTATATAAATACGTTTATGGTCCGGTCGTGAATTTGTGAGCCAAAGACGTTACACACTTTCTATTCCGTATTCCTTCAGACAAGCTGGTATTTACGGTATACAGTATATTTTAAAAAAAACTATATATAAATATATATGATATATATTTATTCTCTGCGTGTATGTGTGTGTGTGTGTGTGTGTGTGTGTGTGTATTGTTTGTTTGTTAGGCCCTTGACCTCAGTGCAATCAGTGTGTCGTGTATCAGTGAAACGTCGCGTGTAACTTCGACTGAATGTTTAAAGCAGTTAATGAATTATTTATTATCGGTTGTTATTAGACGTTGAGACGAGCAGCTTAATCTCTGCCATGTACCTGAAAAAAGCACAATTTAGACGATGTTTAGGAAAAGTACAATTTGTGGTAAATAAATACAATAATATGTAATATATTTTTTAATAATAATAATAATAATAATAATCATAATAATAATAAAATACACACCCAGATGTAGTGGATCGGCTAAAAACTGGAGGCTAAATTAAAGAGATCAACTTTAGACACCGGACACGTCTTGGCTGATCGACTACATCTAGAATAAACGGAGCGTTCTGTAAATTTGTTGTTTGTTTGTTTGTTTGTTTGTTTGTTTTGCTCAGTTGTTCCTTTAAATGTATTATAAAATATGATTATATAATGGTATTGTTGTATATAAAACTTGCATCCAGCAGTTGTGACACTTTGCACAATGTTGTTTTTCTTCAGTCTGTAAAGTGTGTGAAACCGTGTATAAGGAAGCGGCTACGTGCTGCTGCTGCTGTGTGTGTGTGTGTGTGTGTGTGTGTGTGTGTGTGTGTGTGTGTGTGTGTGTGTGTGTGTGTGTGTGTGTGTGTGTGTATATATATAATCGGTGGATGTACGGAGTAAAACGCTCCTGCTGAAGGACGGCACCTGCGAACACGCCATGTGAACACTGTTACGCTCTCCTGTACAGACGCTCCAATGCAATCTATTAGACGTTATAAACTCTTGTTGTCCTTCTCGTTTGTTTTTAAGCTCTCTATCGTAAATATATATAAATAAATTATATAAATATATATATATCTGTAATAGAGTCAACAATAAACTGATCAACTGTTTCTGAACGCAGTGTGGTATATTCTTTCATGTTTAAAAAAATATTAACATTAAAATGTAAAAAAACAAAAATAGGACAGTTGAAGATTAGAAAAAGAGTGCTGTCTTCTGCTGTTGTGTCTCATCATGAGCTCATGGTTCACGTCCTGTGTGCTCTGAGATGCTTTTCTGCTCACCGCGGTTGTACAGAGTGGTTATTTGAGTCGCCGTACCTTTCCTGTCAGCTCGTACCGGTCTGAACATTCTCCCCCGACCTCTCGCTCACTGGATGTTTTTTGTTTTTCGCACCATTTTGCGTGAACTCTAGAGACTGCAGTGTGGGAAGATCCCAGTTCCCGAACTACTCAAACTGGCAGCGACAGCCAGAATCTCCGAGGAATCCATGTCACAAAGAATTCAAGGCTGTTCTAAGAGCAAAGGGGGTCCTACTTAGTGTTAGCATGGTGTTCCTAATAAAGTGTCTGGAGCCGTATATATGATAGTTTTACGTTATTTTACTATCTTTCCTTCTTTTTTTGAGTATTTCATGGAGAGTGTAGTACCACAGATACACAAATGAAATCTATTCGACTTAATAGACTGTTGTTCATCTAGTTTTCTTTCGTTTTGGTTTCATTAGTTTACATACGCCTTGCAGAATCTGCAAAATGTTAATAATTTAATAAAAATAAGAAGGATCATAAAAATAGCACTTTGTTTTTATTTAGTTCTGCCCTGTATAAGCTATTTCACATCGCAGATGTTTACATGACGTCCACAAGACACAATAAATGTTCATCTCAGTCAGATCCGAGTCTAATAGATCTTATTTTTAGACGCTTTCCACAGCACAGATTGTCTCAAAGCAGATTTGCTGATGCTTTTAACCCCCCAGTGAGCGAGTGGAAGGAGGAATTCCCCATGAGACTGAGCAGAGGAAGATGGGGTCCCCTGCTGAGTCCTGGCTCCAGCTGAGTTTTCTTCTTGCGTTTGTCCTCAAGTTTCCACGCCACTGGCTCTCGCTCATAATGCGCCTCATTTATCAAACTTTTAGTAAAAGATTTTTAAAAAAGTGCTCATGAGAATTTAAAAAAATATATTTTGTATGCATTATCTATGTAATAAAGTATATTATGTCCCTATATCTTATTTAAGATTTCATTAATGTGTTTTTTATTGATGTAATTATTTGTAAACATATTTTTGCCTAGAGATTTAGTGGCAGTAGATATAATACAGGGTCCAGACTTGTGTTTAAGTACATCTAAAGGGCCATTATTTATTTATTTATTTATTTTTATTTTTTTATTTTTGCATTAGTAATGAATAAACAACAATGCAATGCCTATTTATTACAAATGTACAAATCCACATATTTAAAAAATTATTTAAAAATATATATTTCTCTTCTTTATGTTAAAGAATGTTGTTTTATGTTTTTATTTTATCACTTAATTTATACTGTTTATATTTGTTATTTTATAATCTTGATTTATGCTGTTTAAATTTGTAGTATTTAATCTCAAACTCAATCTCTTATCTCTTATCTTATCTTATTTATAAAGCACAATTAAAACAACCACAAATATTTATAATATTTTATATATTTTATATTATATAATTTCTAATATTTAATCTAGCCACAGGAGGTCCCAAGCCAGTGTACTTTTTGTGCCGGTCCCAAGCCCGGATAAATAGAGAGGGTTGTGTCAGGAAGGGCATCCGATGTAAAACTTTTGCCAGATTCAATATCCGAATCACTAACATGACTTCCATACCGGATCGGTCGGGGCCCGGGTTAACAACGACCGCCATCGGTGCCGTTGACCTACAGGGCACTGGTGGAAATTGGGCTACTGTTGGTCGAAGAAGGAGAGGAAGAAGGTGTGTTAGAGGAGGAAGGCGTGTCCGTAGGCAGAGAGAGAAGAGGAAAGGCAGGAGTTTAGGACTGAAAGTAGGGACTTTGAATGTTGGTACGATGACAGGTAAAGGCAGAGAGCTGGTAGATATGATGCAGAGGAGGAAAGTCGACATTCTGTGTGTCCAGGAGACCAGGTGGAAAGGGAGCAAGGCTAGAAGCATTGGAGCAGGGTTTAAACTGTTTTATCATGGGGTGGACAGGAAGAGAAATGGAGTAGGAGTGATCCTGAAGGAGGAGTTTGTGAAGAATGTTCTGGAGGTAAAGAGAGTGTCAGATAGGTTGATGAGTCTGAAGCTGGAAATTGAAGGTGTGATGTTGAATGTTGTTAGTGCTTACGCTCCACAAGTAGGTTGTGAGCAAGAGGAGAAAGACAGATTCTGGAGCGAGCTTGAGGTAGTGATGTTCCCAGAGGTGAGAGAGTGGTGATAGGGGCAGACTTTAATGGACATGTTGGTGAAGGGAATAGTGGGGATGAGGAAGTGATGGGCAGGTTTGGTCTTCAGGTAAGGAACCCAGAAGGACAGAGGTTGGTAGACTTTGCTAAAAGTATGGAGATGGCTGTGGTGAACACGTACTTTCAGAAGAGGCAGGAACACAGGGTGACATATAAGAGTGGTGGCAGGAGCACACAGGTGGACTATATCTTATGTAGACACTGTAATCTGATGGAGATTAGCGATTGCAAAGTAGTGGTAGGTAAGATGACTCTGGTGGTGAGGAAGATGAAGAGAGCAAAGGCAGAGCAGAAGACAAAGTGGTGGAAGTTGGAAAAGGAAGAGTGCTGTGCGGTTTTCAGGGAGGAGTTGAGACAGGCTTTAGGTGGTCAGGAGGTGCTTCCAGATGACTGGACTACTACAGCCAAAGTGATCAGGGAGACAGGTAGGAAGGTGCTAGGTGTGTCATCTGGAAGGAGGAAAGAAGACAAGGAGACTTGGTGGTGGAATGAGGAAGTTAGTGAGAGCAGGGGGCAGGTGGAGGAAACTCTAGAGAGGTGGAGGTTTGCTCTGGAGAGAAGAGGAATGAAGGTTAGTCGCAGCAAGACAGAATACATGTGTGTGAATGAGAGGGATCCAGGTGGAACAGTGAGGTTACAGGGAGAAGAGATAAAGAAGGTGCAGGATTTTAAGTACTTAGGGTCAACAGTCCAGAGCAACGGGGAGTGTGGAAAAGAGGTGAAGAAGCGTGTGCAGGCAGGTTGGAATGGGTGGAGAAAAGTGTCAGGTCTGTTGTGTGATAAAAGAGTACCAGCAAGAATGAAAGGAAAGGTGTACAGGACAGTAGTGAGACCAGCGATGTTGTATGGTTTGGAGACAGTTGCACTGAGGAAAAGACAGGAGGAAGAGTTAGAGGTAGCAGAGCTGAAGATGTTGAGGTTCTCTTTGGGTGTGACCAGGATGGATAGGATCAGGAATGAGTACATCAGGGGGACAGCACATGTGAGATGTTTTGGAGACAAAGTTAGAGAGGCCAGGTTGAGATGGTTTTGACATGTTCAGAGGAGGGAGAGTGAATATATCGGTAAAAGGATGCTGAGGTTAGAGCTGCCAGGCAGGAGGCCGAGAGGAAGACCAAAGAGGAGGTTTATGGATGTAGTGAAGGAGGACATGAAGGTAGTCGGTCTGAGAGAAGAGGATGCAGGGGATAGGGCTAGATGGAGGCAGATGATTCGCTGTGGCGACCCCTGAAGGGAACAGCCGAAAGGAAAAGAAGATATAATTTCTAATATTTCTAATATTTAAGTATTATTTAAATATTATTTAAATATATAAATGTATTATTATTATTATTATTGTTATTATTATTATTATTATTATTATTATTTTCTAATTACTTTTTGTGTATTTTATGAAGAGTGTAGTAACTCCCCTCTACCACAAGATGGCAGCACTTCAGCACTTAAAATAACTAAACACTGTGTCGCTTTATCGGGGGGTAAAATCATATTTCAAATACAAAACAGATTTTTTAAATCATATAAACTATTTAAATCTCTGTATTATTATATTTATTATAATGTATTAACATCTTTATAACCAGGAGATTTTTCTCTTGACCCTGTGCGCCACAAAAACGTTCTCAACCAGCATAATGGGTTTTTTTTTTTTTATCCCACCCGTAATAAACAAATCCTGCCTCCTGCGTTACGATTGGTTAGTTATTTTCCCGCCTCCTCTCTATGATTGGTTAATATTTCAGCCGCTCATGAGGTATTGCATCACATACTCACCTTTTACCACTGTCTGGTAAAACCGAATTAATTTACCACAGAGAATAATATCGAGTAACTATACATTAAGTAAGGAATAAAACTTCATTTAAGATTCGCTGTCATAGGAAAATAATCAACAACAGGATGGTGTGATTAAACTGCTACCACCCTGCAAGTTGATTCTTTTGCTATAACACCACTTCCTGAAGTGTTTATTCTCGTACCACAGCAGTTTACCAAATTTATTTATTAAAGAACAGCACGTCATACTGTTTATCTGTTTATAGCTACATTTAATGTACTAGAACAATTCAGTTACTGTTATCGCTTATGTTATAACGACTACAAACAGCTTGTCATGTTATCATGCAAGACACCACAAAGTGTAAACGCCTCTGAAAACTGACACTGGAGACTCCTTCTATAAATGATAAATAAACAACTCCTTACACAAAATATCACCATATCGATAATAATCACATTTTTATTCTGTTTATGGTGAAGCATCCGCCTTACAAGTCCCTGTGTAAGGTGTTACTATAGAAACAATCACATATTCGAATGAGCACATTAACATGAAGTTGATGAAGAACATCACGTCATGCTTTTAATCAGGTTTTGGTCTAATGTGGAATTTAATAAGACAAAAAGACAGTTTTCCTGGTCCTAACAAACAGCCAAGCTTTCCAGACAGTATCCCTTGTTTGTAAGTTGTTACTATAGGATTCTTGTTTCTAATTCTTGAATCTGATTGGTTATAAGAAATTAATCAACACCTTCTGACCAATCAGATTCGAGAATTCTACAACGCTGTACATATCTATACTTTGTTGTTGTTGTTTTTTTTGTTTGTTTGTTTGTTGTTGTTGTTTTTGTTTTGTTTTTTACTATAACCAATGTTATATTTATATGTGTCAAAATTATGTTAGTAACAATATTTTGTTATAACAGGCTCAATATATAAAGTTTACATAATATAATACTTTAATACACTTTCCGTAAAGTTTATGATGCTTCCGCGTTTGTCTCCGGTTGCTATGGACCGTCCAACCGGCAGACTCTTCGTGGCCATGAGTTTCTAGCCAATCACAGCCCAGGAAAGAGTCTACTTCTTGCGGATCCTAGCACAGTGGGCGGGGCTTGTCTAAATACAGGTGTGAAAAACATTGCGATTTACCCACAAGCCCCTTCTTTCCCTGATTGCCACGTAACAGCTAAAGCTACGCAAGCCGTCGCATCCCCGTTAAACTTCCTACCCGGCTCGGTTCACCCAAACCCGGTGACAGGGATAAGATTCATACCGATTACACGGACACGGGGGAGTCATGGGGGGAACACAGAGCGTGGAGATTCCTGGAGGAGGCTCGGAAGGCTACCATGTCCTTAGGGTAGGTGTTGGGTAGTGATACGGGTTTTGTATGCGGCTAAGCTGCAATAGCGGGTCCTGTCAAGACGCTAATGCGGCTAACGAGCGCAAACGTGGCGGCGGGAGGAAGAACTCGACACCGGGGATGTTCAACGCGGCCTGCTTGATGTGGCTAATGCTAACGTTAAACGTAAAATGGAGCTACACGTTTTGACATACAGTTCTCATTGGTGTTTAAACTCTTCATAAATATAATATGGAGCGTTCTTTTAGGATATTTAGTTGGTTTTATGTTTTATTTAATTTATTATTAATTTATCCTTACTCGCTCGTTCCCACTTTAGCTAGCTGTATTTGCTAATGTTGTTTTAGTCACTATGTAAACAATGTCAGGTGTTTAATTAATAACATTGTTCGGACCGAGCGCTTTAATCTTTATTAGGTTAAGCTAAATTTATTTGTTGAGCCAGGTTAGTCTTGCAGGTGATTGATGCAAGCTTTTGTAATCCCTGTGAATGTGGCCAGAAGTGGTTACACACACACACACACACACACACACACACACACACACACATACACACACACATACACACAGACTGTTGATTCAGGGTGTGTAGCTGCAGGGCTTTCAGCATTCATTCCAAGTGAGATATAGGTGACATTAGAACAGGGGGAAAACTTCAGGCCCCATGACACCATTTTTCCTGTAAATCTTTTGCTTTTGGTCTTCCATGCATGACCGTGACCATGTTCCATGACCTCCTGACTTTTTATCTCTCAGGTGCAGGAGAACTCGCCTGGACACCGGGCCGGACTCGAGCCGTTCTTCGACTTCATCGTGTCCATCAATAACACCAGGCTGGTACGTTTACCGAGCTCACGCCCAGCCACTTGAACACCGATCGAGTCAGGGGCACCGGAATACTCAGGGGTTGAAAAATCGACGTTTCTCTAAATGAATCGAGCATCTGGAAGAGGTCTGCTGTGAGATCAGTTCTGCAGCTTTGAAGCTGATCTGAGGAAAGCGTATGAACTTCAGCTCACGTGACGCTAAACTGTAACGGAAATCCCACAGCTTAGGTGGGAGAGTGCTGTGTTTCAGTCTTTCATCATGGTACTGTATTAAAAAGAAACATGGCTACTAGGGACGGGCGATACGGACTTAAAACTACATCACGACGTTTTCTGGTATTTACTGCGATAACGATAGAAACAGAACCGCAGAAACATCTGATCTAAAAGTAAAGCTTACCCATCATCAGATAGGCTCCTAAAATATACCAATTACATAAAAGAATTTAAAAATAAAGAGTAAAAAATGTTTTCACCGTGTTGTCATCTGGAGAAATGTCTGGACGCAACAGCTGTTCGAACTCCAGTCACTCGTTATGTAGCGGACCGTGAGGCTAACGGATGGCGCTGTCGCTCCTACCGCGGCGCTCTTCATACACCGCTGGCAGGGCCGCTCCGGAGAAATACTTCCCCGAAGGTGTGTTATAGCTTTCATCCGGTTTATGGATCATTCGCTTGGATCCTTCCTTCTCCACGTTTTGGAATGGCAACATGCCAAACAAAACGCCTCCGCCTCCGTCGAGTCGGCCCATCGTTTACTTCGCTTATCGTAAGGAATGCAATCAGCAAATCGTCCGAGTAGGAATTTATTTAACTTTAGGCCTGCGTGACGTTCGTGTCCGTCATCTTCAGACTTTCTTCATTTCATCATCGGGTTTCAGATGGTGGAACAAATTGGAGGCGTTTCCACCCTTTGTAACCTCTGTTTTTTTTGGCAAACTCTGCATATTACGGCCGTTCACTGCATTTTCTGTAACCAAACCAGTTCCTGATTGTAGAGGTATCTTCTCATTTAGCGATGAACTCCTCCTCAGCTTCACGTCTTCTCTGAAGCATCTTCACTTTTCCCTCTGCACGTGAGCTGCGAACGGGTCGCAGACGGTCGCGCACGGAAATGCGTCATCAACTAAGCTTCATCGTTGTTATTATTATTATTATTATTATTGCAGGAAGACTAATTCTTACTGTGGGGAGAATTTCTACCGGAACATCGTGAACGATAAGATCTCGCCCATCCCTAATGGCTACTTAAATAGGAACACATGTACACCTGCATCTTCGACTGTCCAGACTGTCCTCCTGTAGTCTCACATCCCCCGTTCTTCGCCGACGAGCGCGGAAAACGTCTGCTCTCGTAGCCGATCCTCCTCCAGGTTTGGCATGTTGTGCTTTCTGAGATGCTTTTCTGCTCACCACGTTTGTACAGAGTGTTTATTTGAGTTACCGTCATCTCGAAACAGTCTGGACATTCTCCTCTGGCCGTTCTGTTCAACAAGCCGCCACACAGAACCGAACCGCACCGCAAAAATACGTCCCGTCTATAAATACCCGTACCAGCCCGTCTGGCACCAACAACCACGCCGGGGTCAAAAAATCACCGAGCTCAAAGCGTGACGTTCACCGTGTGAGGAAATCGCACTTAGCTAGCAAGGTTTTAGACATCGCTAGTCAGAATGACTGTTTATCAGTGTGTTTGCTAAATTAGTTCAGGTCTTTGCACAAGGATTAAAAGCAGGATTCCTAAAGTTTAAGTGTCAAAGTACATTATAGGTAGAAACACTCAGTTTTGGCCACAACCTGTCCCCCCCCCCCCCCAGAGAAATTTTACAGGACTTCCCTGACTGCCACAAAAAAAATTCCCACTTCCCTAAACCCTGGGGAAGGTTAAAGATTAAGTGTTAAAAGCCTTTAATCAGTGGCAGGTCGGAATTTCATCTCGAAACCTTCCAGTCGCTGGTGCTGAGCTTCAACCTCAGAGCCGCCCCTGCCCTTCATAAACACCGTCTCAGTAATGACTGTTTACCCAGGTGTTTCTGTACAAAGCTCGCTGATCTCCTTTCCCTTTAGTGCGTGACCCTTTGAGATGTCGCACACATCCACACGAGTGCACAGGACATAACGATAACACGTAATGATTTGAGCGACAACCTGTACTCAAAATAATGATCCCTACAAGACAGCGGTCCTAGTGACGGTTGTGTGAACAGTGTGTGACTGTGTAACCTCACTCCTGTGTGTGTGTTTGTTTTAGAACAAGGACAACGACACACTGAAGGATCTGCTGAAGACCAACGTGGAGAAGCCGGTGAAGATGCTGGTGTACAGCAGTAAGACTCTGGAGCTGCGCGAGGCCACGGTCACACCCAGCAACATGTGGGGCGGTCAGGGGCTCCTGGGGGTCAGCATCCGCTTCTGCAGCTTCGAGGGAGCCAACGAGAACGTGTGGCATGTACTGGTGAGCGGATGAGCTGTGTGTGTCGGTCAGAATACCTCGTTGATGTCGCAGGTTTAGCACTGAGGTTAGTTACTCAGCCCTGAGGGAGGAGTGAAGATGAGTGAGATTTGGGACACAGCCTTCAGAGATCTCAGTGATCAGACTGGTTTAACAGGACATTAGTAAACACCTGGGTTACTACATTCACTTAAACTCTGTTTCTGTCTCTCTGTCTGTCTACCTGTCTCATGTGTTCTCTTACTTGCTCTCGTTCTGTATGTCTGTCTGTCTGTCTGTCTCTGACGTGCCCTGTCTTTTGGTCTCACTTTTAACTGCCTTGTCTGTCTGTCTCTCACCTGGCCTGTCTGTCTCTCGCTTGCTCTGCCTGTCACTGTCCTCCTTTTTCTCCCCCACCTTGTCTTTCTGTCTGTCTGTGTACCTCTTGTCTGCCCCTCATCCCATCTGTCCGTCTGTCCTTGCTCACCCTGTCTGTCTGCCTCTCGCTTGCCCTGCATTTCTATCACTCGCCCTATCTGTCTGTCTCTCACCTGGCCTGTCTGTCTCTTGCTCACCCTTTCCTTCTGTCTGCCTGTCACCTGCCTTGTTTGTCTGTTTGCCCTTCAACCTGCCTGTCTGTCTCTCACATGCTGGGTCTGTCTCTTTCTTTCTCTCTCGCTCACCCTGACTACCTGTCTGTCTGTCACTCGCCCAGTTTCTGTCTGCCTGTTGTCTCTCACTCAGTCTTTCTGCCTTGCTTCTCACGCTGTCTGTCTATCCTTCTGTCTGTCTTTCTGTCTCTCACCTGACATGTTTCTCTGTCCCATCTCTCTCTCTCTCTTTCTCTCTCTCTCTCACTTGTTCTTTCCTATCTGTTTCTTTTATACTTTTACTCATTCCCTGCCTCTCTCTCTCATTCTCGCTCCATCCTTTTCCTGTTCTCTCATTACCCACGCTCGCTCTGTCTCTCACTCTTAACAATCTGTCTCACTCTCTCACATCCTCAGGAAATAGAGCCGAACTCTCCGGCTGCTCTGGCAGGACTGAGGCCGCACACAGACTACATCATCGGGGCTGACACCGTCATGAACGAGGTGTGTGTGTGTGTGTGTGTGTGTGTGTGTGTGTGTGTGTGTGTGTGTGTGTGTGTTCGTGTTCTGTCCTTCATATTAGACATTCTCTTATTTCACAATCCTTATGTATTTATAAATTTCTATTTGTAAGATTGAAGCTTTTTACTGCTTTGCATAGCTGATTGTTGGTGTGTATTATGAACTCATCAATTTCGTGTGTGTGTGTGCACGTGTGTGTGTGTGTGTGTTCTCTCCTCAGTCTGAGGACTTGTTCTCATTGATAGAGACTCATGAAGGTAAAGGGCTGAAGCTGTACGTTTATAACACGGACACAGACAGCTGCAGAGAAGTCGTCATAACTCCCAACAGCTCCTGGGGCGGAGAGGGCAGGTGTGTGTGTGTGTGTGTGTAAATGTTGTAAAGATTGCACAGTAGTTAAGAGTGTGTGCACAGTGTGTATAGAAACGGGATGTTTGGGACGGAAGTGGAAAGCTGTCAATCACACAAATTCTATGGCTGATGTAAACATTTGCATATTTGTGTAGATTAAATGCACCATACAGCCAAAAGTTTCTGGACACCTGACAATCGCATTCATATGTGCTTATTGAACATCCCATTCCAGATTTATTCCCCCTTTGCTGTTATAATAAGCTCCACTCTTCTGTGAAGGCTTTCCACTACATTTTGGGGCGTGGCCGTGGGGATTTGTGTTCATTCAGCTACAAGAGTACAAGTGAGAATGAGGTCAGGCACTGATGTCGGGTGAGGAGGCTCGAGTTCCAGTTCATCCCGAAGGTGTTCAGTGGGGTTGAGGTCAGGGCTCTGTGCAGGACTCTCCAGTTCTTCCAGTCCAACCTTAACACTTAACACACCATGTCTTCATGGAGCTCGCTTTGTGCACAGGAACATCGTCGTGCTGGGACAGGTTCGGGTCTCTTAGTTCCAGTGAAGGGAAATTGTAACGCTACAGCGTACAGAGACGTTCTGTACAATCGTGTGCTTCTAACTTTGTGGTAACAGTTTGAGGAAGGAACGTGTGTGTGTGTGATGGTCAGGTGTCCACATACTTTTGGCCACATAGTGTGTAATAATCCTTTCTAGCCTGATTTCCTCTCACAGTCTGAGACGCCATTCAATGAAGAGATGTAATTTTTTTCTTTCTCTGTCTCAGTCTGGGTTGTGGAATTGGCTACGGTTACCTGCACAGGATTCCCACTCGGCCGTTCGAGGAGGGGAAGAAGATCAGCTTCCCTACACACACTCCCAGTGCGCCGGCGAGCCCACTGAAGGACGGCTTCACCGAGGTTCAACCTTCGTTTCTCACACGTGCCATTTTTTTATTTATTTTATAAACAGCACCGTTCTGTACGGGAAGGTCACATTACTGTTGTGTGTGTGTGTGTGTCGCAGTGTATGTACACTTGTGATTTCTCTGATCTGTACCTTGTCTTTCGGGTCTCAGGTTCAGCTGTCTGCAGTAACCCCGCCTCCTGTTACGCTGCCCGCCCCCACTGGACTTGAGGATAGCCTGTCTGGGCTATCGATCAATTCGGCTCCTCCCACTATGCCCACCGAGCTTCAGACAGGTGCAGAATCTTTTTCTACTAAATAGTGCGCCTCCTTCAGTGAGGGGGGAAAAAAGTATTTGATCCCCTGTTGATTTTGTACGTTTGCCCACTGACAAAGAAATGATCAGTCTATAATTTTAATGGTAGGTGTATTTTAACAGTGAGAGACAGAATAACAACAAAAACATCCAGAAAAACACATTTCAAAACAGTTATAAATTTATTTGCATTTTAATGAGGGAAATAAGTATTTGACCCCTTCGACTTAGTACTTGGTGGCAAAACCCTTGTTGGCAATCACAGAGGTCAGACGTTTCTTGTAGTTGGCCACCAGGTTTGCACACATCTCAGGAGGGATTTTGTCCCACTCCTCTTTGCAGATCCTCTCCAAGTCATTAAGGTCATTTTCAATGCCCTGGCTGAGGGAAGGAGGTTCTCACCCAAGATTTGAGGGTACATGGCCCCGTCCATCGTCCCTTTGATGCGGTGCAGTTGTCCTGTCCCCTTAGCAGAAAAACACCCCCAAAGCATAATGTTCCCACCTCCATGTTTGACGGTGGGGATGGTGTTATGACTTGGGGTCATAGGCAGCATTCCTCCTCCTCCAAACATGGCAAGTTGAGTTGATGCCAAAGAGATCTGACCACACCTGACCACAGCACTTTCACCCAGTTCTCCTCTGAATCATTCAGGCAAACTTCAGACGGGCCTGTACATGTGCTTTCTTGAGCAGGGGGACCTTGCAGGCACTGCAGGATTTCAGTCCTTCACGGCGTAGTGTGTTACCAATTGTTTTCTTGGTGACTATGGTCCCAGCTGCCTTGATCATTAACAAGATCCTCCCGTGTAGTTCTGGGCCGATTCCTCACCGTTCTCATGATCATTGAAACTCCATGAGGTGAGATCTTGCATGGAGCCCCAGACCGAGGGAGACTGACAGTTTCTTCCATTTGGGAATAATCGCACCAACTGTTGTCACCTTCTCACCAAGCTGCTTGGTGATGGTCTTGTAGCCCATTCCAGCCTTGTGTAGGTCTACAATCTTGTCCCTGACATCCTTGGACAGCTCTTTGGTCTTGGCCATGGTGGAGAGTTTGGAATCTGATTGATTGATTGCTTCTGTGGACAGGTGTCTTTTATACAGGTAACAAACTGAGATTAGGAGCACTCCCTTTAAGAGAGAGTCCTAATCTCAGCTCATTACCTGTGTAAAAGACACCTGGGAGCCAGAAATCTTGCTGATTGATAGGGGGTCAAATACTTATTTCCCTCATTAAAATACAAATCAATTTATAACTTTTTTGAAATGTGTTTTTCTGGATATTTTTATTCTGTCTCTCACTGTTAAAATACACCTACCATTAAAATTATACACTGATCATTTCTTTGTCAGTGGGCATACGTACAAAATCAGCAGGGGATCAAATACTTTTTTCCCCTCTGTATTCATTTCTGTGTTTGGTTGCATCCCTAATGTGGTGGTGGTGTTTCAGGTATGCCCACAGTCCCCCTGCTGCCCACTCAGGTCACCCCAGGCATGGGCACTCTGCCCTCGGTTAACCCTGCCACTACACTACCAGGTAACACAACACACACACACACACACACACACACATAACACACTGTCTGGTCTACACCTGATCACCTGTACATTAACACAGTGTTTCTCTGTCCTGGTTCTGGAGTGCCCCTGGTCCCTGTTTCTGACTCGTGTGATTCTGGTTTTTTATTATTTTTTTATTTCTTCGTTTTAATTAACAAGCCTGAACTTAGACTAACTTACATTATCCGATCTCAGTAGCAATACACATGCTAATTATGCTTATGTGTTGAACAAGATTGTGAAAACAAAACAAAGGAAACAGTGAACATAAGAGAATTATTACTTTAATTTAACGCTGAAATAAAATTTGATTTTGGAAACTAAACAAATGTAATCTGAATTAGATATAAACCATATTTACACAGTACCGGTATCAGTACTCAGTAATGGTATCGTGGTATTGACATTTAGTCTGTTATGTGGTAAAGCTTCTCGTATTCTGAGTCATGAATGCTAAATCTCCTGTTACTCAGCATCAGAACGAATATTTTCGGAAGAAGAAAAGTGTTTATTATGGTACATCTTGCCGTTAA
>CM042537.1:35389539-35399539 GCA_023630585.1 Cranoglanis bouderius | reverse complement strand
AAAGCTGAAGAAATACTCCGACATTTTTAATCCTAATCACCTAAAGTCCGCGTGTTTGAGAACGGACACGTCTCCCTTAACTACTCGCTTAGAATAAACAGAAGGCAGTTGATGAATTCCATCACTAAATGTTTGCTCCTGATTGCGTGTAAATTTACAAAAGTAAACCTCGACTCGATCGACTTCAGATCATACGATGTGCGTGGATTACTGCGCGTTTATACGTGGAATATACTGCCAAGTTTAAATCGCTTATTTTTATTACGTTCACAGAGTTTAGCAGACGCCCTTACACCCAGGGTGACTTATAGAAGGGTCTCGATCAAAAACACATCCTCATGCAAGCTCACTAGGACAGGGTCAAAGGGTACAGGAGTACAATCGGGAACATTTTGTGAAAAGCAGCCCTATTATATTATATGGCATTAAATTAATTAAAGAATATAAAGACTAATGAAAACGAGCCGACACACCCGTGAATTAAGACCAAAAAAAAAAAAAAATCATTCAATAAATTAAAATAATTCAATTATGACAAAAGAAATGTTGTAGTATAAACAGAGGATGGAGGATTGTTAATATACATTACTTTTTTTTTTCAGCACAATAGTGAGTCAAAATAACCTCCACATCTGCCTTTCATCCTTTACCCTGATTGTTCATTTCGTGCTCCCAGCTGTCTGTGCTCTTCACCTTTTATGGAGTTTGTGGGCGTCACTATATGCAAATGAGCCGAGTCTGGAACAGGCTTTGCACGGTACGGGTGATGAAAGTTTAGTTCGGTTCGTCTCGCACTTACACGCAACTTTACTAAAAGACTGATGAATGAAACTCACTGCACACAGATTCTTCAAACATGTTTGTAGATTAAGCTCTAAATCTGAAATCTGTTGTTTCAGAGAAGGACTTGTAGCTAGAACAACGTCACGGGTGTAGACTGTGTAGGTCCAATGGCACACGGACACTATGAAACCTCTTTACTCTGTTGTTTCCGTGCTGGAAAACTGGACAAACCTCCAGAAGAACAGCTTTGGTAAGATTTTCGCCTCGTCTTCACACCCTTACTTTATTAGCTTCAGGTTATATTTGTGTTCTATAGAGTTTATGGATTTCAGTGCCTGCCTTTACAGTGCTGTTATAAGGGAGTTTGACGTAAACAGGTTTTCCATTGTCTCAGTGCAAGGAAACACTAATCTCACACACACACACACACACACACACACACACACACACACACACAATGCGCAGATGCAGTGGATATTGGCTTGAAAACACTGGAATATAACATTAAACAGCAAAAGTATTTAGTTGAAAATACTAAAATACTGACTGGAGTCGAACATTTAACCCTGAACAAACTCAGCGGTGTGAAGAGATGAATGATTTCGTTTGTTTTTATCGACACAGTTACAGTTACAGAGTGTTTTAACTCCTTAAACTCTGAAGAAAATTCAAACGGCTCGGGTTAACGTGAGCCAGCCTGGACTGAAAAACCATTTCGCTTCATTTTATGAACCGGAATACACCACTACACTACCGCAGTGTGTGAAACGGCTCCTGAGACAGACAAAAGACAAAGTCGAAATAGACCATGGGGTGGAGTCGGACCTGCTACGGCGCCTACTACCTGGGCGGAGTCGAGCCAAACATCCAGGGGGTGCAGTGTGTTTCAGGCTGCGTAAGTGTGTTTAATGTCTTAACGTACAGTGTTGTGTGGGTTAGAGTTAGGCGTATAGGATCAGAAATCCGAAAACGGCTGGATCGGATCCGGCCCCCCCCCCCTCCCCCGGACTCGTGGTTCTGCGAGCGAGGACTATATCCATAAACGCGCACAATCACTTCGGGAAACACTTGCATTCAACGTTAGAGGTGTTTCCATGGTAACCCGGTGCATTCTTCAGCGAAGGTGTGGACTAATCAAACCAAAATGACGCAGTGCATTATGGGTACTTCATGGTATCTAGGGTACACTGTTTCTACAACATCATGAGCATGGTGAATTAAAAAAGCGCGCGCTCGCAATACGTTCTCAGACACCGGACCTTGAAAATAGTGCACTGGATAGTGTGAAGGGGGGGTTCCGATTATCCAACGTGGGGATTTTCCGAGGCGCACACTGATGACATCAGAGGTCAATGATTTGTTAAAAAAAAAAAAAAAAAAAAAAAAATGTTGGTCCAGAAATATCTATTTGAAGAAATCAAGTTTACCCTGGACACACTCACACTCACACGAAATTTCCCAACAGCATCTGATACACACACACACACACACACACACACACACACACACACACACACACAGAGTAGGGGATATAAGACAAAGAAATAATAAAAAGTGTGATGTGTAATGCCCTCCCCCAACACACACACACACACACACACACACTATGTAAGCACACACACACACCTCCTGTACACTCGTGTATAACCCAGCCACCTTGTGACATTAGTATTCAAGTTTGTTTTTTTTTACCCCGCCCTGCCACCTGTGTTCAACATCCCATCAAGTGCACTTTCGCCAAGGTAACTGCATCCAGGTGTGTCTTTAGGCCCATGTCCTGACCTGTAAACCCCTCCCACAATTTCCCCCACATACACACAAGGGCGATCGCTCAAAAAAAAAACAAAAAAAAAAACAAAAAACAAAAGTCAATCACTTTTCAAGCCAGACAGATCAACATGAGATCAGTACGAGATGATTGAGGAGGAGGCGGGGCTAGTGGGCATGGCCTGCAGGTTTCCAGACGAATTGGTTCGGCGGATGTGAGGGAGCAGGTACGAGTCGCTACAGAGCTGGTGGACGTCGTAACGGTCCTCCTTCCTGTACGCCAGACAGCGCCGAATAAACGCCTACGCAGACACAACGAGAAAGAGGAAGAGGGAGGAGTCAACAAATTACTCGGGGGAGGAGAGCGAGGTGAGGAGGAGCTGCCGTGAGTGTACAGTGATGTGTGTCGTGTGGCGGTGCGTGGACCTTGGCTTCGTTGCTGGCCACAGGTTTGGGAGGGAACTGGACGTCAGTGGCTTTGAGGATGGTGTTCTCCTGGAGGATGTCCTGCTGAGACTGGTTATGGCCAAACGGCTGTGCGCGCACACACACACACACACACACACACACACACACGGTAAATATGGAAATATTGTATCATATGATCCTCAAATACATTTTCACACTACAGAATACAAGATACAATATAAAAGCATGTGAGAAACAGGATTATATCACAGACATTTAAACATTTCTCTTGTGTTTTTTGGTTATTACAACATTTTAACATCACCTGCTGGTTAAACTTGTTCTGCATCAAAATCTCTCTTTATATTCACTCAAAGACAAGAAAAATTGCTCTCCTGGGACTCTTGCTGCATTCGAATGAATTCCGTAACTCATGATTTCCGACCTCGACTCGGAATTCCGGGTCACGCGTGCGGGACGGTCTCCTCGACCCCGAGTTCACCATGTGACATGAAATCAACACGGCTGCTCACGGCGTCAACCATAAACACGGTAGCATGTCTTATCTTTATATACAGTATATATATATATACACACGCACAAGTATTTGTGTTAGATCAATCAATATACAAACGAATGCAAACGAAAACCCCAGCGCAATACTAACTGAATTTTTATTTGTACTTTTTTTATTATTTTACTATTTTTTTAACCGATAAACAAGATCACAGTCCCGCCTTCTTGTTTTCTATTGGCTCAAGACTGAGGCTTGTGTATTCACAGGTCAAAGTTCACCTAGACAAAGTAGGCACAAAGCTACTAGAAGTGAATCTGCATCTTCTGCATGTCCTTTCCCCTTAACAGAACCCCCCTCCCCAGCTATAGCTGTAACACAGCATGGCGTGTATACACCATTTAAAATAAACGTGTTTAGAGTTCAGTGTTGCGTGTTAATCACCTTGCGTCCATAGAGACACTGGAAGAAGATGACGCCCACAGACCAGACGTCCACTTTATTCGAGATCTTTGGCGGCTCTTTTCCGACCACAAAGCACTCCGGTGGTAAATACCTAAACACGTCGAAACGAAACGCAACACCGTTAAACCCGGAGAAACCCACAGCTCTTCAGAGATTTTAATTTCTCTTCTCTCTTCGTCCGAGTGAAAACAATCCTGCCGGAAAGCGAGTCCTTAGTAAAGATGAACCTGGCTCACCAGTAGGTCCCGGCTCCCTGCGAGGTCAGGTCCATACCGTCCACGCCGTAGTTGTCATCATCCATGATCTTCGACAGACCGAAGTCGGTGATCTTTATCTCTCCACACGCAGTGCCGTCCACCAGTAGGATGTTACCTGGGGGCACATCTCACTTGTTACACACTAGATCCGTCAGACAGCTCTAAACCTTTCCATTCGACCGCATTCATTTATTAATTAGGTATGGAATTAGTGCGGATTTTATACCGGCATCAAACACGTGAACACTCACGTTTGTGTTGGGGGTGGGGGGGATTAGAGGATAACTGGAGGTTTATTCAAAAAAATACAACCAAACAGTTTCTATACGGGGGGTTTTCCACATGCTCGAGATACACCACCATCACATTTTTTATTTAGAAATAGAACAGGGAAAAAAAAATCATGATAATGGTGCGTTTAAGTCGTGTCGAAAGTTCGTATTTACGAGCTGAACGCACATGAACGCTGCCACGATGTCGTAATTACGAGTGGGGGAACTCAGGATTTTCTTTGAGCTCGGAGTTTCCGAGTCAGGGGGCGTGTCAGTAAGAAAACACGCTGGAATCAATGGGAGCAGCGTCTGTAGTCGACAGTAAATTTGTTGAAATTGAATGTTTACTTGCTCTAGAAGCCGATTTCAGTTATTATGCGTTCGCTTTTTTAATTTACAACAAAACGAGCAAATTTCCGGCACAAAAATACGACAGCTTTGTACGATTACGATATAATACGTAACGATAAAGTTTACAGCGGCTTCATAAATTGATTCAAAACATTAAAAAAAGCAACAAAAAAAAAAAACAAACAAAAAAAAAACCCACACCTGATGCGCATTCTTTGTTCTTCATTTTCTAGAAGTAAAGTTTAAAAAAACCTTGCTGTATTTTTTTGTAGTTAATTAAGAGAAGGTTCACCGCCATCTCGCTCCGACCGAAGTGACTTGAACGCACCTGACGTCGTAATTACGACTTCCCAGGAGGAACTGAAGCGACAGAGTAATTTGGCCCAAACGTTTTTGGGAAACGTCTTTCTATAGACATGGGTCATAAAATAAAAGGGAAAAATACAGAGGATTTTCATCTGTCACGTTTCAGTGCTGTGCTTTTTTTTGGGAGTGGTTTTTGTCAGCCTGATTATAAACACCTTGTTTCTCAGGGTGAAAGTTACAGCAGAAAATGTTTAGCTGGTGGAAAACAGCTTTGTTACTGAGTAATAACACAGTTAGTCAGTGTCGTGCTGAAAAGTGATCCTGTGATGTAACCCACTGCGGTATCATTACATTGCCCTTCTTGCTAATATTCAACACTGTAACATATTTAATAAAACAAGCTGACTCCACTACTACAGGTACAAACTACCAGGTGAGAAGCGAATGGTGTCAGCTCGCCCGGTCCCTGACAGCAGCGTGTGCTTCACCTGGTTTGAGGTCGTAGTGAATGATTGGCGGTTTGATCTCGTTGAGGTATCGGAGAGCGTTGGCGATCTGCATGACGATGGAACGAGCTTCTTTCTCAGACATCAGCTTGTGCTGCTTCAGATAGAAGTCCAGATCGTTCCCCTCGCAGAACTCCAACACCGTGCAGAACCTGGAGCCGTCGGCACACGAGACACGGACACAGGGTCAACAATCAGGACCCAGCTCAGCTCGTGTGTTCTTACCTTACTCCATTGTACTATTTACACTATAAAAGTATAGCCGGTCTATATCTATTATTAGATTATTACTGACAGAAAGATAGAGGATTACCAAATATATTACACACCCTCCTCCCGCCCCCCCCCAACTCACAAATTGATCACGATGGTTTCCTTTTTTCTCCCCCCTTGCCCCACTTTCATCTACATTCCCCACATATTTCTAAAGCAGTGCCTGGATATAAAACAATTTTTAGACTCTCACGATCGCTCATGATTGGTGGAAATGGTGAACCTATGCGGTCGAAGTGTTTTCATTTCGACTTCAGAATAATTTAGTTCTTCGTTTTGCAATAACTAAATCCCTCATAAATAAATACTTCTAAAATATATACAGTCACTTCATGAGGAATTTATTCAAGCTGCCGCCTTCGCTGGTTTATTGGTAGGATTTTTGAGGTAGGTAATTTAAGTACTACGCAAATACTATTTAGGAAAATATTAGTACGTTTCAAAAGGAGTAAAGGTTTGCCTTGCTAGTTTTCGATTCGTTTTCGTTCCTCCAGGATGTTGCGATCGCAGAAATGGAACACGAAAATCACGCAAAAAAACTCGTGCGGATCTGGGCCGAGACGTGTCGTGTGACGTCGTCACGACGCGCATTCAGTCAAAGCCCTCTTCGGTTCACGTGCGTCGAACGTGACGTCGAGTACAGATGAAAGGTCTCGTTCACCAACAAACATCACTGCGAAAGGCTGAAACAATTTTGTGCGATTGCGATTTCGCCAATTCGGCTGGTTCTCCGCAAAAGAAAAGCACAAAAATCTCAGCAAGTTGCATCGCAAAAAAAAAAAAAAAAAAAAAAAAAAAAAAAACTCTGCGAGATTCTGTACGGACTGTAAAATGATCGACCACGGACGAGTCTGTCCTGCAGCAGGTGTTTTAACTTATAGCAGTAACAATTAAGACAGTGAATGTTGCGTTAGTGTGTGACACGCCCACTTGTTAGTGTATTTATGGGAGGTGTCCTACTCCAGCAGGAGCCCCATGTTGTGAACACGATCATAGCCGCAAAAATTGTTGATATCGAAACACCGGACTCAAAAGCTGCTTATAAAGTAAGGATAAGGATAGACTTTAGAGCCGTATGCTCCGGGTCGGACAGGGGGATTGAACTAAACTGAACTAAGCACCAGTAGAGGGTGCTAGAGGCAGAACGGACATTATGGGAGAAACGAACGGCTGGTTCTTCAATGCTTTGTATGTATCCAGCAAAGAAAAAAAAAAAAAAATTCAGGTTAAGGAGGGCGTGTCTCAAAATCCAAACAAAAAAAAAAAATACAATAATTGTGTGTATTGTGTAGCATTTGTTTGTGGGCAGAATGGCGAAGCATGGACAAACACATGCCATTATTTCAATTCGATTTGAAGCAAGCCATCCAGCAAGTCACCACAAAGGACATAATAAAGCAGGACTATCAGTTAACCTGAACATGTCTGGAGTTTTGAAATGTTTGCAGGATTTGGCACGGACTATCAAGGTCGAATTAAAACGACAGTGCGATTCTTCAGATGCTATTAAAGCACCGTTTCCTCCACCGATCGTTTACGGATGCTCCTGTGCTGCGGTGACTCACGTGTCCGTGTCCAGGGAGAAGTAGTCGTACAGTTTGACTATTCTGGGATGGTCCAGCTGCTTGTGGATTCGGTATTCTCTACATGCATGTCTGCAGAAAGAGCACAAACACAAAGGTTAGAACCAACAAAGAACAAACTAAAGGCCCTTTCACACTGAGCGCGACGCGATAAAGCGAAGCGAAGCGCGGACGAACGGTGCTCTCGCACCGGACGCGAAACGATCGATCGCCTGACGGCTAATTCGCGCCTGCACGATAGGTGGCGCCGACCGAGAATGCGTTTTACGCCTGCACACTAGGTGGCGCAACTCACTATTCAGCCGATCGGCCCGTCGTCTTTGACCACCGAGAAGAAGAAGAACCGTTAAATCATCGAGCATTCGCGTCACTTGATCGCGCTCGGTGTGAAAGCAGGAAAATGTGCAGAGTTGCCATGGTTACGAGGCACACCTAACTCTGTACCTGGTGTATCAGGTAGGTAAACAATTACTGACTGTGGCCTGTGTGTTGCTGTGCATTTTGTCATCTCTACTCTTCCCAAACCACAGGATCATTCAGAGCACAGCAGCCACATTGACACGAGCGTACCAGGTGTGGGGCACCTGGGGTACAGCAGAGACAGCGGTGCTGAAAGTGTACGTACTTGTGGTAGTTCTCCTTCTTTTCCTCTCTCCAGTTCTTGTTGAGTTGGTGGATCTTCACTGCTGCGTAACGTTGCTCAAACAGGTCAAAGGCCTAGAACAAAACAAAAACTCATCACTTTGAGTATGCGAGTGGGTCATGTGACCATTTTAAACATTTCAGCAAAAGCAGGCAGGTGGGTGGACGGATAAAGGCGTTTGGGTCAGTTTAGAAGATTTGACTTGAACATTTTTCATGTATTTAACACGCAATTAATTGAAATTAATTAAGGCGACAATCATAAAACAATTATTGTCCATTTTAAACAGAATATCATGGAAAAAGCACAGACAACGGATATCGAAACGTCGCCCTTGGAATCGCAAGCGTATCGTACTGCGTCGGATTCAGTGGTACGGTCAAAAAATATCTACCACACCTTATGAATCGTACTCGTATCGTATTAGATTAAGTGGTGTCATCAAATATTGTATCGTTGCCTTATGAATTTAAAATCCTATTGTATCGTATCAGATTTAGATTTGTTGCCTTGATCATGTAAATTGGATTGTATCAAAAAATAAATAAATAAATAACGAAATAGCAAAACGTCGTCTTAAAGAACGGAAATCGTACATCGTATCAGATCCGACGTCATCAAGTATCCATTCATTCCCTTATGAAACGAATCATATCGTATCATATGGAAGCCCGAGGGTTACAAAAAAAAATCGCAATAATTGCTCCACTTCAGTAAAGACAATTGGTTGTTCGTTTGTAATTAAATTAAATTTCTCAACGTGTTGAACGGAACTTTTCAAGAAACGAACAAAAATATACTCTGAGTGAACTCACTGGCAAACAAAATAAACAGCATTCTTCGTTAGATTTCTAAGCTTCCTTTCCATGGTTTATGAACGCGCTGCCACGGCTTTTATTTACGCTTTCGAATTTTCGTGGGCGGGGCCATGACAGCGATTTACTCCCATTGGCGAGTGAGATTTGGATCGACAGCTCCGTGACCAGGAAGTAGAGACTTCAGCGGCGTGAATTTTTGGAGAGCGGCTCTCTGTATAATTATAGTGTCCGTACTTTGTAGTGGAAATGACTTGGCTTACCGAGTCGGTATGTTAGTTCGTAATTAATATTTGAGGTTTGCGTCGTCGCATACGACTATTATTTTCGAGATGAGCTCTCAGGAGCGGTACAGAGTGTCGTTGTCGTCATCATCATCATCATCATCATCATCAGCTACACACTCGAGATGTCGATCCAAATCTCACTAGCCAGTGAGAGTAAATCGCTGTTAAGCCCCGCCCACATGTGAGATTTGAAAGCATAAAACTCCGGCAGCGCATTCATAAACCATGATCAGAGAAAAGGAAGCTTAGAAAACTGTTAACAAAGAATGTGGTTTATTTGAAGACCATGTTACATGGCTTAATGGAATAAAAATGTTTATTAAAAATGGCTGGTGTTTGATAAATGTGAAGCAGGATCTTGGAGGAAAGAGGAAAAGGAGGAAAGGACATTATGTCTCCTCTTCCATCAGGAATAACTTCACTGTTCATCACTCGGGATTTGGGGGAGGGGGAGAGGGAGGGGTTTAATATCTAAAGTGAAGATCTGGGGGTGATGGGACAGAGCACTACAGCACTGATGAATGTTGTAATATTGCATATGGTGTAATATTTGTATATTAGGATGGTGATTGTGTCGTGTTGTCTGAGATGTGTGCGCTGATTGTATCGTGTTGTGACCTGACACCTGTAAACGTATGATGGCGAATAAGATGATTTCGGATTGTGACGACCCGAGTTACCTTATAAACCTCGCTGAATCCTCCTCGGCCCAGCAGGTGCAGGAGCAGGTATCGGTCGTTGAGAGTTGGGTGATCTTTAAACCTAGATGA
>CM042537.1:35362039-35384539 GCA_023630585.1 Cranoglanis bouderius | reverse complement strand
AATAAAAAAAATTAAACTATAGGTGTGCAACAATTATTGGCATCCCTATGAATTCATATGAGAAAAACATATTTGAAGTATATTCCCATTGATGGGACTAGGAACAGGAGATTGTTCAACTATGACTTCCTGTTTCACAGGGGTATAAATATGAGGTAACACATAGGCCAAATTCCCTTAGCCATTCATAACAATGGGTAAGACCAAGGAATATAGCTGTGATGTGCAGCAAAAGGTTGTTGAGCTTCACAAAATGGGAAGAGGCTACAAGGAATTAGCACAAGCACAAATAATTAAGAATCATAATTAAAAAATTATGAATTGACCTGGAATTGTGTCTATATCGTCTCAACGCAATGTGAAGAGGATCCAAAAAAATCTCCAAAGTTCACAGCTGGAGAATTGCAGAAGTTAGTTGTGTCTTGGGGTCAGAAAGTCTCCAAAACTACAATCCGAAGTCACCTACATCACCACAAGTTGTTTGGAAGGGTTTCAAGAAAAAAGCCTCTACTCTCATCCAAAAACAAACTCAAGCGTCTTCAGTTTGCCTTCAGACACTACTGGAACTTCACATGGGATCGGGTTCTATGGTCAGATGAAACCAAAATAGAGCTTTTTGGCAATAAACACCAGAGGTGGTTTTGGTGCACACAGAGAGGTGTCCTGCCCTGGCCATCCCAATCCCCTGACCTGAACCCCATAGAAAACCTGTGGGGTGAACTGAAGAGGAGAGTCCACCAGCGTGGACCTCGAAATTTGAAGGATCTGGAGAGATTCTGTATGGAGGAATGGTCTCAGATCCCTTACCATGTATTCTCCAACCTCATCAGGCATTATAGGAGAAGACTCAGAGCTGTTATCTTGGCAAAGGGAGGCAGCACAAAGTATTGACTAAAAGGGGGCCAATAATTGTTGCACACCTATATTTAACAAAGATTTTTTTTTTTGATAAACATGTGTTGTGTTTGATATCCATGAGAGCAGAGAATTTTTGTGAATTTTTTGAACAAAAAAGATCAAATGGTTAAACAATAAGGACAATTTTTCACAGCCTTCTTTGCTCATATTTACCGAGGGGGGCTGATATTAGTGGAGGGAGCTGTATGAACGTGGCAATCGTGCTCGGATCCGCACCGAAACGAACTCTGGAGTGGTTCGCTTGTGGTGAGAGAGAGCAATCCGACCCGTACAGCAACACGTGATGGGAAGCGCGTTGCGTAAAAAAGCGTGTTCGTTTTGCTAACGGCTCGCGGCATGAATCGCGGTTTGACTTGGACCAAAGACGAGGTAATGACGCCTCACTGAAATTCGGTCTGATGAACATGTTTCTGAACAACGCATAACGACGCCCGAGGTTTACAAGGTGTTCGGCGAGCGTCTCGAGGAGATGGGCTTTAATGGCTCTGTGGAACATCGATTCCCGTTTAAACTGATAAATAATAATAATAATAATAATAATAATAATAATAACTACGGCTAAAACGAAAGCCACAGTAAGCGTGCGGAGCTGCTGTCTATCCATCTTGACGGATGACCGCTACGAGACGGACTCCAGGACGTAAGCGGGCGCACTCTGACCGACCAGCAGTTCTGCAGTTATTATTTTGCATAACATCCGAGGTGAAGTTTATTTTCTCTGCGCCTTGTGGCCTTGAGGTCAAAGTTCACGCGCGAGTGCAGAACCGACATGTCGGGGATAGTGCCGCGAGCCAGTGTCGTTCGCACGTGTTTCAGCGTCTCTGCTGTGGTGTATCGTTTGGACGTCGGTTCATTAGCTCAGGTTCATTAGCTGGAAGATGGCGAGACCCAGAAGCTGAAGAACTTCTCTCAGTGAGAACACGCCACTGAAATGTATACGAGTCAACGCTGATGATGACGGCGATTTTAACAGTAGACACTGTCACGGAGCAGCTTTACAGGATTCCGGATGTAGATTTGGATCCCTAATGAACAAATCCAGAGGCGACAGAGTGGGCGAGGTGAAGGGGGTGGGGGGGGGAGGGGTGATCTCTCCGAGATGACATGACGAACCAGACTCGAAAGGGAAACTTATCCTCTTCTGGGTGGGACGGGAAACCTTTAGAGTGTTTTTTTTATGCGAGTGTGTGTTACCTGCACGCTTCTGATACCGAGCTGCTTTGGCTGCATCATGTGATCGGTGAAACACAGGCTGGTGGGTGAGGAACTGTTCTGTCGCACCTGACGCGCAGAGAAATGATGATGATTGGCAAAAAATAAAAATAAAAATCACAGCATAGCTCATGATTATTATTATCCCCCCCTCCCCTCCCCCCCCATTGCGCATGAACAGACTCGTTCAGACACTTACGATGGAGCCGGGGGCAGAATGAGAGCCGTGAGGGGCACGAAGACCAGGCGGCATTCCTCTGACAGGGCTGGAGCCGTTTCCTGCCTGAAACTGCAGCGTGAGGATTTTCCGGGTTATTTTTTTCCCCCCCCAAAACATATTTCTGCAAGTGATTGAACGCTGTTGCTGGGCAACTAGGAAATATAAGTCTACCGAGCATAACCTAGATAACGGCTACGGTGCTAGCAATTTAGCTAGCAAGCATGTAGTCTTTTCTCTAAGGAGAAGATCGAAAGCTATAGTGTAGCGTAAATAAATAAGGAGGTTCAATAAAACTCATGAAAGGTCAGAAAACCTCTTGAATATTAGGCTGTGTGTTGGATAAGGGTGCAAGTCGTAGACCGTGACACTGTAACCTTAACCCTGATTAGACTGACACACACGTTTAACAACACTTACATCAAAGTAATCGCTGATCTTCGCTCCTCGGCCGGAAGACTTCCCTAGAAAGGTTAAAAAGAAAGACAAAGTGTTTTGGCATCTCTAAACACCCAGCTATCCTCCTTATGCTGTCTTCCTTATGGAGACTTTGTGTCTTTGCAGTCAAGGATGAGTCACCGCTTTGTGCCAAACTACCAATATTACGTGGTATCGTGATACTTCGGCTGGTATGGGATCGTGAGATACGTTTACGGGATCGTGACGACCCTAATTTCACCACGTGGACAGCGGCTGTCTCGTGTACATGTAGTTAACAGTAAGCATAAATCAGCTTTAAGAGATTATGACCGACGGTCATATTGAGGTTTGGGACGTTGCCACAAATAGCGGTCAGTCGTCATTGGACGGTTCGATGCGACTTCTAAGAGCTTAGCTAGCTAGTTTCCAAGCTAATATCACTATGCTATATACATGGTATACACTACAGGTGGCTCTGGAAGTAAAATAGGACATTTGTAGGGGGAAAGGACTACTACTACTACTACTAATAATAATATTATTATTAACAACAACAACAACAACAACAATAATAATAAATGATCATAATATCATCCTGCCACATCACCTACCCCCTATTATTCATTCTTCAACAAACTACAATGTTATTATTTCTCATCAACCAGGAAGTAGGCCACACCTTGGCTGCTCTCTGATTGGTTGTCAGCTTTTCTCTTCCTCCTAGTTGTCTCGGAGTGCTTCTTCTCAGGTGTCTAAAAAAAAAAAAAAAAACCAAACAAATATACTCAAATATACCGTGTGATCGATTCAGAGCCACGGTGTCTGTGCAGGGGGGGGGGGGATCAGTAGGCGCTATTATTTTTAAACGGACGTTACGGTTGGCTTACAGAATATGCCGGAGAGCCGCCTCTCTTCAGATCGGAGTTCTACAGTGAAGAGAAGGAACGAGTCAAACATCACACTCAACAGATCCAACACATCTTGACTAAGATTGCGTTAATCACATGTTAAAACACAGTGGTTCCCAACTCTACACCATGAATCCATTTAGGATATTATAATAATAGTGTGTAAGATAGATGAAAAGGCGTGGCAAAATTCGCATCGCTCGTCCTAATTGTACAGTGCGACGCCCAAAACAACAGAGCGACTGGTCAGACAAACGAATATTGGCAGAGCGGTAAGGAGAAGAGAAAGATATACGCGCTAAAAAAAGAAAACAAGGATTTATTTGGACGGAGACTTGAGCGTGTGATCTGTGGTGAGACACCAGCGAATGAAAGCCAACTGAGGAGGCATCAGAGCACCTTGTGGACGACACGGGTGGCTTCCGAACTTAAAACTGTACCTCAGTCCAATAATACAGTAAAAGACAGAATGTCCGTTACCTCAGACTCCTTGTCACTTGATGATCCCAGACTGCCAAAGCTGTGGTTGGAGCATTCATTATTGATCAAGCCCTAAAACACACACACACACACACACACACACACACACACACACACACACACACACACACACATCAGTGCAGGCAATAACACAATCATGTTTTGTGTATTTACAAAATCTATTATCTGTGCTAAACTATGGTAGCGGTATGACTGTTTGGGACACAACCTCAGGGACTAGCCAGTTGTCATGGTAACCTTAAAAGTTCACTATAGTGTCTAGGTAATAACACACAGTGTACAGGTAGTGTACTATTTGGACAAGTTCTGTAAACTGGGCAGTTTGGGACACAGCCTTTGATTGTTGTGGTTGGTGTGTGTATGTGTGTGTGTGTGTGTGTGTGTGTGTGTGTGTGTGTGTGTGTGTGTGAGCTACAAAACAGCATCTCTCACACACCTTGGCTCCTCCGCTGGCGCTGCCTGTGCTGCCCCCGGTGCTGCCACTTACTGCCCCCATGAACCGGGCCTCAAGCAGCTCCTGTCTGCGTGGGTCCAGAGACTGCAGCTCCTCCATCCCTAACACACACACACACACACACACACACACACACACACACACACACACACACACACACACAGAACGGCAGCCGACAGTCAGCCGGGTGTGTCAGGGCCGTTAGCTACATTAGCATGTTTGGCTAATCAGCTCTTTTAAATGAATAAAAATTGATACAGAGTTTGTTTCAGTCACTGTGTCTTGATGGTGTTCCCTGTCTGTCTCTCTGTATCTGTCTGTCTCTCTGTATCTGTCTGTCTCTCTCTCTCTCTCGCTCTCTTTCTCTCTCTCTCTCTGTCTCTCTCTCCCCATCTGTCTCTCTCCCATCTGTCTCTCTCTCTTTCCCCATCTGTCTCTCTCCCCCATCTGTCTCTCTCTCCACCTCTCTCTCTCTCTCTCTTTCCCCATCTGTCTCTCTCCATCTCTCTCTCTCCCATCTGTCTCTCTCACCACCTCTCTCTCTGTGTTTCTCTGTTCTCTCTCCCCATCTCTCTCTCTCTCTCTCTCTCTCTCTCTCTCTCTCTCTCTTGACCTTCATATGTGCCACGCTGCCTCCCTTCCTCCATCTTGGGAGCATTTCGGCTGCGAGCACTTTTTGGCATGAAGTTGTGCCGTGGCTGCGCTCTGTCTGTGTGTGTGTGTGTGTGCGTGTGTGTGTGTGTGTGTGTGTGTGTGTCTGTGTGTGTGTGTGTGTGTGTGCGTGTGTGTGTGAGAGAGAGAGAGAGAGAGAGAGAGAGACAGACGAGTGTCTGGGTGAAATACAGGAGGCGTCTGGGTGTAAGATGTCCGACTGAACACACGTTTACACAGAACCAGTCCTGCCTGTCTGCCTGTCTGTCTGTCAGTCTGTCAGTCTGTCAGTCAGCACACAGCGGCCATTTTGTGATGTTGGAGAACGCACTGCAGCACGAACCCCAGTCTGTTAGAACCGTTACGTTATCGATAACCTGATCAGGGTCTATGATGTAATAACTCCCTGCCCAAATCCTCACGCTCGCTCTGGACGACTCGGTGGAGCTCCTGGGCGTGTCAGACGTGTGGGTGTGGTTTGTGACGCCGCGTGACACACGGGTTCATGTTTAAAAACGGACAGAAGGACGTCACGGAGCTAAAAACGGTCGTACGCTCCACGCGAGACACACAGACCGCAGTCACCGCGTCCGCATCACACTCCGGGGCGGGGCGTGGGGTAAAAGACTCGTCCGACAGAAGAGGGTCACAGAAAGCCCCATGGATATAACGTGAAAGGGGAATAAATCCTAAAGAAAGAAAATATTTTTAAAGTAGTTTTGTTCGTTTATTTTTGACGGTAAGACTGAAATGTAGCGTGGAATTTCCTCATTAATGATCCAGACAGCGTCTGAGGCGAGTGTGTAATGTGGGTTTTGCGACATTAGCCTCATAACCCCAAACACGTCTTTAGGGATAAAGAGGAAACGCTGTACAAGTTTAAAACCTTCATCAGTTAATTATGAATTTAATAAAGACGGATAAAATCAGCCGAGCGTTAGTCGTACACTCGTGAACTTAGTTCTGAAGTTTTTAGAGCTGCTTTTATCAAAAACTAAACCCCAAGTAAATATATATATATATATATATATACAGTTTTTAAATGGTCCGAGTTTACGGTGACGTCAAGGCAAGAACAGGAGAACCATCAGCACCCCGGACTTCCAGGAGGACTTCCTTTACCTCATTCAGCCGACGCTTTTTATCCAGAGAGACCTACAGTTAGGGCAGGATAAAACTGGGGCTGCTGGGATTCGAACTCACGACCTTCTGAGGTGTGTCACAGTAACCCAGTGCCTTAACCACTGAGCTCCCACTGTCTCACAGCCTTCCTTTAGCTCCCACTGCTAAAATAATAATAATAATAATAACAATAACAACAACAACAACAAAGATTATTATTATTATTATTATTATATATTAAATTATTATTAACACAGATAATAATATCCAGTCTTTACAGGTTTTTCCACAGTTTTTTTTATGATTGTTGCGGCCAAAAATACTTGATTTTGCTGCGACTTTTTTCAGAATTTGCAGAAAACTTCTCGAATCGGCGAGATCGCAGTGATGACTGTTGGTAAACGAGCCCTTTCGGCTGTACCCGTGTTCGACGCACGTGAATCGTGAAGAGGGCTTTGGCCGAATGCGTGTCGTGATGACGTCACACGATGAGTCACGGCCCAGATCTGCGGAAAATCTGCGGTAATTTTGAAAAATCGCAATCTCCTGCGAATATCCCTGGAGGGACTGAATAAAAAAAGAAAGAAAAAAAAAAAGAAATAAGCCAACTTTAAGAGGTGCGATAGTCGATTTTTTTTTTAATTTCTTACTTGTACAAATAACCTGGATTATTAATTATTATTATTAGTTTATTAAGTCGCAGGGGGGAAAAAAACCCCGTTTGGAGAACAGACTTCCGGTCTGGAATGCTTGTGCATGTTTGGATGCGCCTGTTGTCTACTGAAGATACTGGGGGTGGAGCTTCACAGACATGGGCGGGGACATATACAAGTCGAACCGACCGAACCGTCAGAGACCAAACCCAATCCACCCACCCACCGTACTGCTTCTCATTCTCTTCACAGGTACGCTGCTCAAAACTCCAGCACCCCAAATGTGAAATGGCTTCCTGTGTCGTGACACATGGCTCAAGTCGTCCCGCTGTCTAGACACGACGGAAAACACGTTATAGTCACAATTTATAAAAGGTTGCTCCGGAGGCGAGTCCGTCATCTAAACGGGCGAGAACACAATCCAAGCAGGTAAATTATTACACAATCCGGGACCAAATTAAAGCAGGTGTCTTGTCCTGACCTGCACAGTTCTGCTTTATAGGTGAATACTTCACTGGGGTGAGTATTTCTTTGGCACTTTTGTCATCTGTATCAGCTCCACATATCCGATATGCTCCGAGATGTTCTCCCAGACGACGTGATGTTTCTGGAGTTGCGTCAGACACGTCAGACACGGGCCGTCGGTAAAGCCGATGACGGAGAGCCGCAGGGTCGTCACCGGGAGACGCGTCTGTGGTCCTGTTCACAACACGCGCGATCCGATCGTACGAGAACGGCACCGAGTACAGGTGTGGAACGAGGTCCGGCGCGTGTCGAAGACGTGTCGTGGTCCGATCACGGTGACGTCTGTAGTGCGAACTTTAGTGTGAAATTTAAACGATATTTTCATCAGAAGACAAAAACTATTTTCTGACATTCTGAATATCCTTAAGTATTAAAAGTCCGTTGCTCTTTGAAAGCGTGTACTTGCGTCATTATGCCGTTACGTTATCATTATATCAGTGGCATAAAATGACAATAATATCGTTTATCGCAATTATTTCTGGGACGATATATCGTCCGGCAAAAGCGGTTATCGTGACAGGCCTATGAGTCACTGGAGCTTAGCTAGAAAATACTAATGGATAAAGCTGGTACTATAACAGCGTGTTCACGTTCAATTATACGTTTTGTGAGCAGGTCACGTGACCGAAACGTATGAAACGTACACGAGATAGGGTTCGCGGGACATTTCTGACTGAAAACTAACGCGGCAGGGGACTGGCGTAATAAACGTGCGTCTCAGACTTTCCTCCTGTGGAAACGACGTACGGAATCTGATCGCGGTCACTGGAGACGCGGACGGTTAGGCGTCTCGGCTGTCCATTCGCGATCGGATCGCTCGAGAAGGACGTTCGTACCGGGGCCGGGACGGTGGATAACTAACGGAGAAGACATGACGGTGTATAAAGACGGGATCGGGCCGAAATCGCGACGTCGTGGCACTGAAGGAGCTGTTGGACAAAAACTTAATGATGGGCCGTTCATTTTAAATGAATCTTTTATATGACTCGAGAATAACGAGTCGTCTCGGAGAGTGATTCCTTCATTCTGCGTTCAACATCCTTTCGTTTGTTTGCAACGTGAAATTATCATAGGCTCTGTACAGGAAACAGAAACGATTAGTTCACCTCCTGAGCCCCTCCCCCCGGTCCGAGTGTTTCGTTCAACTGTCACGTGACGTGACGTCGCATATATTCTGTACTGGATACAGAAATTAGCTCATAATTCCCAACCTTCCTTACAAACAAGCGGGTAGGTTAGGTCTTATTAATTTTTTTACTCTTACAGTCACATGACGTGTTTCTGGGGGCGGGGCTTCTATGTTCTAGAGAGCATTTAATTGGATGAACGCAAGGCTAGTACGGAATGAGTCATCAAAAACAAAATTACCATTTTTCATTGTATGTATTTTATATTTGTATGTATTTTTTTAAAGATATACTATCATACTAGGATCTATAACCCTAATAAACAGTTATAACAAGCTGTGAAAGATTCATTTTTGATTTGTTTTGAACTTTAAAAAGCCTCTGAGCTCTGAGTTGTGGTGAAACAGTGTGATGGACGTGCTGTGGCATGACAAGGCAGAGCAGGAAAAGATTAACCTCCCTGTTTAAACCTTGGCTTTTGGATTTATTTGTGTAATTATTTACTTGCGTTATGTAATGTTTAAAAAAACAAAAAAACAACAACAACAACAAAAAAAACAAAAACCGCACGAGCTCCATTTAATCTCCACAGCAAGGCGCTTATTTACGTGGAAAAATGTCCGTTAAAATGACGTCACACTGCCTAACTAGCTCGGCTGCTAATTATGTGTTAATTATGTTGTTAAGGGCATTTCTGACACTAGGCTAGGCTAACCAGGTTGACATCGCGATACAGAACATGTTAAGCTGTCAGTAATCAATAAATAAAAATAAAAAATAAACACTATATGGGGGGGAAACAAAAACAAACAAACAAAAAAAAAACTTCTGAAACCGAAACTCGGGTTTTGAAGCGAAAACGGCGATCACGAAGAAGAAACGCATTAGCGCGTGCGCCAGCGGGAGAGACCGGAGCACACAGTCCGCGGCCTTTTCACGTTTGGGGTCAAAATCTTAAATAAATAATTCCCTCGACCCAATGCAAGAATTAAGGACATTTTCGAGGGAAAATGAACTTTAAATATCACAAATACGCTGAGATTACCTCTGTCACGGATCCCGGTGGTTGAGATGTTTGTGTTTAAAGCCAGGCCCGGGGTCGCAGATGGAGAACTGGGACCAAAGATGGCGCTGCGTCCAAACTTCCAGCGAGGATCCTCTCACTTTGGACACTCATTAAGCCCAGAAGTGCGGGGTGGGAAGAAAAGGAAAAAAAAAAAAAAAACACACACAGACAGTCAATCCCAAACAAATCCAACCTCCGACATCTCCTGCGTCTCTGTTCCAAATGACGACTGCTCACATCTCTGTTCCTTCCTTTCCCTTCCGCAGTGCGCTATGAAGCGTGTATGTCTCGGTTATAACGCATCGCTTTGACGCCGCACACATCCGCTATAGCCACAGGTTCATGCACTCTCAAATAAACCCCACTGTCACAGCCCGAGCTGTGTCCCTGCTCCATTAGGAACTGCGCGTGCGCGGCAGCTTCACGCATGCGCACTGTGTGCCGAGCGTCCATCAACACCGATGACTTCCGGTTTTATTTATTTTGTTCATTTATGTCTTTTTGTATTCACTGATGAAGAGCAGAAATGGAAAACCGAAAATTTATCCCCCCCCACAAAAAAAAAAGTATCCAGACACAAAAATTGGCTATTGGCTACCTATTAAACGTCACTCAACATTTAATGGTCCCGCCCACTTCCGGGTTTTTCCTGTGAGGCAAATCTCAAAGAACTAGCAGAATAAAATCGTATTAAAGATCTGAAAGGTGTCTGAGGCGAGTGCGTGATGTAGTTAAACTGGAGGTTTTTAACCACTTTTTAGGTGGCATTAGCCTTAAACTAGCAAATGTCTTGGCTGATCAGCTAGCCTACATTTGGGATTAAGGGAAAACATTGACGGTCCCGCCTACTTCCGGTTTTGTTTTTGTTTGTTTGTTTGTTGATAAAGAGCAGGGAAGAAAAAATTGATAATGTATCAAAAATGTATCCAGACAAAATTGGCTGCCTATTAAATGTCAATCATCCACAGCCCTGCCTACTTCCTTTTTTATTTGTTTGTTTGTTTATTTGTTTATTAGGTATTTATTTATTGATGATGAGCAGAAATGGAAAACCAATAATGTCTCAAAAAATGTATCCGGACTGCCTATTGGCTACCTATTAAATGTCGCTCAACATTTATGTCCCCGCCCACTGTTTTGTTTGCTTGTTGGTTTGTTTAATTGATAGAGAACAGGGGTGCTAAATTACTAATTACTAACACAAAATTACTTACACTTAAGTGAAAGTATATACAGTATAATGTGTCAGAATCTTACTCGAGCATTAAAAAGCACAAAGTAGATGTTTTTAACTAATGAAATTGAAGGAAACCTCCACCCTGAAACGCATTATATATGTTTACACTGAAACATTTTTGATGTGCTTAGTAAATCTGCTGCTAATCTGTTGGCTGGTGTTGTATTTTTGTTATTTCAGTGAGAAGTTAGTGGTTGGGTGCCGCTCTGATGTCACAGGGAGACACTGTCATAGCTAGAGCAGTTACACTTGTGTTTAATAGCAGAACATTTTTCAGTGGGCTCAAACATAAGGGAAAATAGTCCGATTTTTGCATGTTGGCTCCTAAAAACAAAAGAGCAAGAGCTTCTTTTCTCTCTCACCATTTATACGAATGAGAAATCTAGCATAGAAGCAGAGGAGACGTTGGTGCCAATGCTGGACTCAGCATCCCAGAATGCAATGTAGCTATACGACGCAGATGCCCTGGGTTATGGCAGAGTTTCGGCAGCTTGTCGAGTCAGCCATCTACGAGATAACGAGCACAATGGCGTTGATGCCGGTATTAGAACGAAAAACTTTAAACTTTGGAAGCTGATCTGTTTGAACAGAGTGTACAGAGGATGATGTGAGAGAGCTGGACAGCCTAAAGGACTAAAGCGCTGCTGCATCACACTCTTTAGACAGAGATGAAGCGAGGGTTAAATTCCAATGCACAGAAAACAGTTAACCAAAGTGAAAACAGACCAACATTTGAAAGACGTTTGAACTAAAAAAAAAAGTTTCATCACAAAATAAATCTCGGATGCGGTTAATGATCACATTGAATTATACACTAATTATATTGCAATCTCTAGCAGTTATATATACGGTATATTGCTCATTCCTCCGTATTCATTCTGATAAAGAATATTCTGTTACATACTGCACGTAACTGATACGACGAGTAAACATTAAAACATCGAATCTATTTTTAAATAAAAGAGCATATGCATATTTTAATTGACGATAAAGTTACAGCAGATTTCGGCGTATTTCAGGAATGTTCTGGTGATTAAGATGAGCATAGAGAGGACACAGATGGCTGCCGTGCGATTCATTTAGCCCAGATGTGAAGAAAAACATCCCATCCGTCATATTTTTCTATTCAGTCAAATCTGGAAGCTACGACTCTGTCTTTCTGCTTTCAGCTCAGATGCAGAACTGCACTGTGTGTGTGTGATGTTTAATAGTAAGTGATGGACAGACATACTGTACTATGCTCTAATTAAAGGAGTGGTTCAGCAAAAATGAATCGACACATTTACATCACATTTTTCAACAATTTGTTTTGTTGTTTTTGTTTTTGTTTGTTTTTTTTATTTAGTTTTGCACCAGAACTCGAAGACTAACAATTAATGAAGTCTACCTCACCCCAAATCTTTTTCAAACCACATCCAGTTTTCCGGTGAAAACTAAAGAAACAAACCTCAGATGCTGAACATGTCTCGGCTGAGTGACTAAATCTGGAGTAACAGCAAAACTGTACATTTCATTTCATTTCCTACATTTGAGTCCCGAAGGAGCAACAAAATGCTAAAGTTAGCATGTATTATGTCACCAAAAACCGGTTGTTTAATCATATTTTATGCATTCATTCATCCTTAGACTGAGAGCCAAACCTGAGAACTTTTATTATTATTATTATTATTATTATTATTATTATTATTATTATTATTATTATTATTATTATTATTATCACACACAGTTTTAAAGCATTATTATGTACAATAAACAGTGCAGGTTTAACAGCTAGATCAATTTCCTACAGAAAAAACTGTATGTATTTATAAATCTTCATCTACATTTCTATTCCTCCACAGCTCAGTTCACTACAGAGTGATCAGAGATCTCAATCCTGTCTCTTAACTCAACACCTGGGAATCGCAGCTTCTTATCTTAGACTGCGAGTTGATGGAAATTTCCAGAACCTCAATAAATGGAGGATGGTGCAGAGTGGCAAACTATTTTTCCAACTCTCACTGCTTTTCCTCCTCGATAAACCTCTTGACAGTTGTGAGAATCATGCTGATGCCAAACACACTTAGTACTGTTTGTCTTTACTCTTCTACAGCTGTTTACTGTAAGGATTTATAATCCCACGATTCTCGTGTCGTCTCTTCCTCGCCTCTGTTCATCTCCGTCATCTCTGCATTGTTCATTAGGGATTTAAATCTACATCTGGATTACTGTAAAAGTGCTTTGTGACTCGTCTGTTGTTAAAACAGCTGTACAGATAAGACTGAACTGAGTCACGACTGATCGAGTCCCGACGGGTCTGTGCGGTCTATAGCATGACTCACAGGGTGATACGTTTCTTTAGGAAATGTGTGATGTCAGCTGATACATTTCCAGCTCTGATAATGATAATAAACCCAAATATATTCATAATATACAAACAACCTAATGCATATAGTGCATTATATTAATATATAAATATATATGAATAAAAACTTCACCTGTATATACAGTATGTAGATGAAAGAGAGAGAGTATGCAGGTGTGTGTGTGTGTGTGTGTGTGTGTGTGTGTGTGTGTGTGTGTGTGTGTGTGTGTGTGTGTTTGCAACTACTTTTTGTTATATTTTGAGCTCTGTGTGGTTAACAGAAAGCCAACTTTAACAGCTGCACACACACACACACACACACACACACACTCACACACACACACACACACCTGCATACTTAACCTGAATTGAAGTCATATGCAGGTTTCCGTGGTAACTTCAACGGCCATTTGATCTCATCCTCATAGCACCATATAGTGTGTTGTAGGTCACAGTGCCAACTCTCTCTCTCTCTCTCTCTCTCTCACACACACACACACACACACACACACACACACACACACACACACACACACACACACACACACACACACACACACACACAGATGCTCAAACACTGCTGCATTTCTATAACGCTGAAAACTCCTTTATTAAAAATAAACACACACACACACACACACACACACACACACACACACACACACACACACACACACACACACACACTCACAGATGCTCAAACACTGCTGCATTTCTATAACGCTGAAAACTAATTTACTAAAAATAAACACACACACACACACACACACACACACACACACACATCACAATGATCTCAGTTCAATATTAATGATGCTTAACATGCATTTCCATCTACAGAAAAACAATATTGTTGTGTTTACATAAAGACAGTAATTTATTGGATTTATCAAGAAAATAAACGTTCTTGACCTAAAAGTTTTCTTTTTTTCTTCAGATAAAGACTAAGCACTCTTTGCTCAGCACTAAAATAGGCACTGGTTTAAAAGCTTGACTTGTACCTACTGTATTTCCGGCTGTACATTCCCATTGTACTAACTCCTCTCTAACACGGTTAACGCGGCTGTTGGGTTTAAATTGTTATTATATTTGTTAGTGGTTTGCACGTTTGCCTCGCACCTCCAGGGTCGGGGGCTCAAATCCCACCTCCGCTCTGTGTGCACGGAGTTCGCATGTTCTCCCTGTCCTTCGGGGGTTTCCTCCGGGCATTCCGGTTTCCTCCAGTCCAAAGACATGCGCTGTAGGCCGACTGGCATTTCCAAATTGTCCGTAACGTGTGAATGTGTGTGTGATCGTAACAATGGGTTGGCTCCTCGTCCGGGGTGTCCCTCGCCCTGTGCCCTGAGCTCCCGGGGATAGGCTCCAGGCTCCAGGCTCCCTGCGACCCTGTGTAAGATAAGCGGTACAGAAAATGTATGGATGGATAGATGGATCTGTTAGTGAGAAGTGGATTAAATTTAAAAGTGACATGTCAATTAGCCTTACGCTAGGCTATAAATAATAAATAATGACCTAACTATAACAACTGTGGAAATTGTTACAGAAGTTAATTGCAATCTCCGTTACTACTGCAAAATATATATATATATATATATATATATATATATATATATATATATATATATATATATATATATATATATATATATATATATATATATATATATATATATATATATATATAGAGCCCAGAAAATATGGTGGTTTTCTCCCATTTCCCAAAAACACACAGACTGGATTGACAATTCTAAATTCCCTTTAGAGTTCTTATTCCCTTTATTTCCTCACTGAGCTTAGCGTGAACGGAGTGAAGAAATGATAGTGAGGGTCGTATTTAAGTGACTTTTACCTCGGCAGATGAGACAGAGATATTTCCTGTTGTAAACTGTGTGATTCTTTAACATTTTGGCAGTAATGCGTTTCCATAAAGTTATACATGTAGACGTTATCGTGGCGTCTTTCATTGGAATTCAAGTACAATCTTGAAATGCGATTTTCTCCATTTTAATTTTTGGTGGACTTTAACACTCTTATACTGCGCTGTTGAATCTGATTGGTCAGATGGTGTTTAATTAATTTCCTATAACAGCAGCTCTGACAGTAGTGCAGCTGCAAATCACCGGTTTATATTAATGCACTCATTCTAACATATTATTGTTTCTATAGTAACAGCTCATTCACAGGGACTTAATAATCTAAGCCTAATAATAAGTGGATTTAAAAAAAAAAAAAAAAAGTGTTAACAAAGATAAATGTATTATCTTTGATATGGTAAAGGTTTCTGTATGGAGTTGTTTATTTAAGATTTTATTGAAGGAGTCTCCAGTGTCAGCGCTTTGTAACAGTCCAACTTAACCTATTGCCACGGAAAAGTCTTCAGGACTTGGAGAGGGTGTTGAGGAAATGGCTGAAATAATGTGAGAACAGGAACTACCTTGCTTTGTGGACGTTAAACATTAAATGTAACTGTAAATGATCAAAAATAAAATAAAAAACACGTTCCTAAATAAAAAAAAATCTAATTGTTGGCAAATTGCTGTGGTATACGAGGAATAAAACGTTTCAGGCGAGCGACCATTTTGTAAACCATGGCCCTGAGGTGGATTGGCATCTTCTTATCGTAGAGCTGCAGTGACACGAGCTCGGGCGTCCGACAGGGCGTCGCCCTCCGAGGTAACGATGGACCCGAGCTATTTGAATCGGGTGGGTCTTGTTCGGTTCCTGGCCGTCCACGTGTATGGTGCCATCGGTCTGCAGGCCGCATTCCAGATACTCCGCCTTCTTGATGTTGAGTCACATTCCGTTCTCACCTTGTCGATTTACCTCCAGAGGTAAAAAAACAAAAAGCTTTAACTTTCTTTATTTATTCCTTCCATAATTTTACTTGTCATTGCGATACATGCAAAAGGGAAACATATTTCAGATAAGGAAAATCTGTAGTTTTCAGAACCATTTAAATTGCTCACAAAACATTTCACAGTGTGAAGTCCACCACACACATGCACACTTCATATCCAGAAGTATGTAGACACCTCACCATCACACTCATACGTACTTGTTGAGCATCTCACTCCAGATTTGGTCCCCCTTTGCTGTTATAATAAGCTCCACTCTTCTGGGAAGACTTTCCACTACATTTTGTGGAGCGTGGCTGTGGGGATTTGTGATCATTAGTGAGGTCAGGAGGTCACTGATGTCGGGTGAGGAGGTCTGGGGTGCAGTCGGTGTTCGGCATCCCAGAGATGTTCGGTGGGGCTGAGGTGCAGGACACTCGAGTTCTTCCACTCCAAGCTTGGCGAAACATATCTTCATTGAGCTCGCTTTGTGCAGGTTTGGGTCTCCCCTGCTGAAAAATAATAAAAAAAAACCGCTAGAAATTTGTAATGGTTTGAATGAATATAATGGGAATTGTATTGGTTTTAATGGGCCCGGTGGGTCTCTACAGGTAATTTGTTGCCTTCTATTGGTGGCATGTTATGACTATTGCATACCATTAAGGACCAATAATGGTCATTATAATGGTTTTATGGTAATGATAAATGGCTAGCTGATGGTTTATAATCATATTTGTAGTGGAAACCATTAGAATCTTTGATAGTTTCTACTGTTTTTCTTTTCTTTTCTCTTTTTTCAGGTGAATCTTAGTGAAGGGAAAATGTACAGCAAACAAAGACATTCTGTACAACTGTGTGCTTCTAACACTGTGGGGACAGTTTGGGGAAGAACCGCATATACAGGTGTGAAGGTCAGGTATCCACATAGGCTACTTTTGGCCATAGTGTACAGTACAATGTTAAAAAGAAAACATTAGCCATGATGCTAACGAGACTCCGGGTCGTGAGGAAACCTGAAACAGCGACCTCTAATGTCTGATATGCGCTAATGCACTACTGTAAAAATCCTCCCGGCGGCCATAGCAGTCCAGGATCCTGTTACAAACCAGGGAAAGAGGATAAATAAGTTATAATCCCTGAAGAACGATCCTCCAAAACAGGACTTTATACGCGATTATAACGTCTCTTCTCTAGTAAGTCTAACCGTTACTATAGCAACACTGAACATTACAGAGATGCAGTAAATGGAGGTTTAATCCGAGATGGTGTCCGGTGTGTAAACAGATGGATGTAAACGCTTCCTGTTGTTGATGTAATCCTTTAGAGATTATATCACTGGTCTCGTTGCACCTGAAATAATTTGTGGTTTGTGTTTTATTCAGATAAACTGATATCTTTTTTTGTTGCATTCAAAGGAAATGTCTGTATTTATTCAGTGAGGTTGGTTTGTTTTTAGTGTAGACATTAGCCAATATAAAGTGGAATATAGGCGGTGGGTGTGTTTATAACGTGTAAACATGTTAATAACATTATCAAGAGGATCTGTGTGTTTGAATTTCACGGTGAATATTATGTGTGTGATTGTGATTGTGCTACTGGGCTGCACATAGACGATTAATGATAATCCTGTGAAACTGGACTATTATGGATACTTTATTTATTTATTTATTTTAAATGAACCTTAAAATTGGTTGACGTTGTTTCTTTTGATGAAAAACAAAGCGGTTTTATAAAGTAATATTTTTGTACGTTGCCACGTCCCAGTGTCCATTGTGTCAGCCGGTTTACATCATCAGCAGGGCGCGGACCGGCCTCGCGCAGCCCGGCAACGCTGACGTGACTACGTCACGGCGCAAGAATCCCGGAAGTAAATTTCCCCGTTGATTTGATTCCACTTTTTGGAATTAGCACACTTTTTAAAACGTTTTCTCAGTGATTTATGTTCTCAGTAGAGTCTTGTTTTGAGTGGTAAGCCGTACCCCCCTTATGCGAGATACATTGTTTTTTTTTGTTTGTTTTTTTGCTACTGTTACTAGCTACTGGGAGACGATAAAACATCCGCCATATTGGAAGGGGCGGAATTCGCTTACAAGCCTATGCAAGTTTATGGAAAGAGGAGCGAAAAGCTAATTAAATCAAATTAAATAATTTGCAGTATTGTACTGGACTGTGCAGAGAAATATAAACTTCAGTGCAAAATGCTAAGTACATCATTGTTTTTCTCCAGTCAAAACTGCAACATTTATAAAACAAATGATTGTGATAAGTGTGTAGTCAGAAGTCCTCTGTCTGCTCTGCCATGTGGTCCTTACTGCATAGGTACATTTACGATACATAGCCACAAGCCTGCTTGTTAGTACTGAAACAATGAGATCTGTGTGTGTGTGTGTGTGTGTGTGTGTGTGTGTGTGTGTGTGTGTGTTCTTAGTCTGGACATAATGTCGGACAAAAGCGAGCTGAAGGCAGAGCTGGAGAGGAAGAAACAGCGCCTCGCTCAGATCAGGGAGGAGAAAAAGAGAAAAGAGGAGGAACGCAAGAAAAAAGAAGTGAGATGCTCTTTACGTTTGTGTGTGTGTGTGTGTGTGTGTGACATACCCTGACACTGACCCTCCTGTGCTTGCTGTAGACTGAAGGGCGTGGAGAAGGCGCCTCTCCGCCAAATGATGACTCTGATCTGGAGAGGAAGAGGAGGGAGACGGAGGCTCTGCTGCAGAGCATGGGCATCACCGATCCTGCCATGGGTACGACTCCACTAGAGCATTCTGGGAAATGTTGTGTCATGACCTGAGGCTCTGGGATCTCACTGTAACTGCCACCAGATAAAAGTTGGCCTAAAATGCTCGATTGGTCTTGGATCGGATTATTATTTGTTATACATTGACATATTTTTATGCACGAAATGAGTATTTTAGCAACAGAAGCTTGGGGAGAGTAAGCTCGGGTATACGGTGAGAACGTCAGTATCGGATCAGCTTTGGCCAATATTTAGAGCTCGGATATCAGTGTCATGTTAGGGATGGAGAAGAGGGCATTACTGCATCCTAGGTCATATGCTGCGTTTGAGTTGACCCGGAAGTGGAGAGTTGTTCGGAGTTCAGAGAAAAAAACATGGACACCTCCATGAAAGCTTGTCTTATATTATTATTATTATTATTATTATTATTAGTGGTAGTAGTAGTAATAGTATGAGAGACTCAGTTTAGTTGTGATTTCATGAAAGTTTATGCATTCAGTCTACAGATGTGTTGTTAGCCCCATCATTGCTACTCTGTGTTTGAGTGCTGTTGAGTTCGGTGTGGAATGAGCTCATGTTAACCTCATGTTTATCCTGCATGACTTTTAACCAGTGCTTCTTTTTGTCTTCTCTCTTTTTTCCCCAAATTCCTTGTCTTTTCTTTCACATCCTGGACCTTGCCATATTGTTTCTCTCCTGTTCCTCCTTTGTTGTTTTTATGAATGTCTGGTTTTGTGTTTCTTTTTGCACTCCAAATCACTGTGCTTTGTGTGTGTGCGCTTTGTGTGTGTGTGTGTGTGTGTGTGTGTGTGTGTGTGTGTGCATGTGTGTGTGTGTGTAGTTCAGCCTCTGCGAATAGTAACAGAGGATACGTGTCTGTTTCATTATTTAGTCCCCCCTCCCATGTCTCCCTCTGCCAAATCAGTGGGCACTCCGAGCGAAACCGGCAGCCAGGACTCGACAGACGGCGCCACCGGAGCCAGGTACGCTCCATAACACTGATACTGTACTCGTATCGTTGTCATCACTCAGGTACGCTCCATAACACTGATACTGTACTCGTATCGTTATCATCATTCAGGTACGCTCCATAACACTCATACTGAGGTTTCATTTAAAATCTGACCTCTGTTCGTGTCAGTCCCAGTAAAAGGAGGCGTGGCCTTTACATCTTTCAGTCCCAATTAAGAAGTCGTGGTTCATCAAACTCCATTGAAACAGGTGTGGCCTCTGTTCATGTCAGTCCCAATAAAGAAAGTGTGGCCTTTGTGCCTGACAGTCCCAGTGAAGGAGGCGTGGACTTTGTGCCTGACAGTCCCAGTGAAGGAGGCGTGGCCTTTGTGCCTGACAGTCCCAGTGAAGGAGGCGTGGCCTTTGTGCCTGACAGTCCCAGTGAAGGAGGCGTGGCCTCACACTCCTCAGCACTTTTCTTTAATCTGATTGTACAGTACTGAATCACACTGTTTTGTCGCTGGCTGCTTTAAAGCAGCTTTTTATACTTGAGATTGTTGATTGTACATCATCTCAGAAAAAAGAGATACACTGTAATATTTATTAACCTGTAAACACTAGGGTTAGTGTGTGGTACTGACTGTGTGACTACAGTAATGTCTGTGTGTTTGTACTAAACTAAACTAACATATTTCATGTTTGTTCTACTAACACATTTCCTTTTTGACTGCATGCTCATGTCTGCGTGTGTGTGTGTGTGTTTTGTGTGTTTTCTCTGTGTGTGTGTGTGTGTGTGTGTGTGTGTGTGTGTGTGTGTGTGTGTGTGTGTGTGTGTGTGTGTGTAACAGGACTCTGCACTGGGATTCTGACCCCTCTACTCTCCTGCTGCATTCAGACTCTCAGCATGGGTACTGATCTCTGTTTGTCTGTTTAATTCTCTGTTCCTCACTCTCGGCTTTCCTAAGACACCCCCGCCAATCACCAGACTCTTCATCGCACACAATCCTCGCTCGTAACCGTACAGTATACAACATAACACCATACGCAGGGAGATGTGTCTCTGTGTCGCACTGCACAAGTGCTACGGTCACATCAGTATTCTTCAGCCAGGAAAGATGCACAAATTTTTCCTATTTATTTTCCAAATATAGTTGATCAGCCAAAGCATGTCCGATGTGTTGCTTCTTCAGTTTTGCACGGCTAACGTAGCTAACAAGTAATGGCCTAATTCACCAAAAATCCACGTGCAATCTTGTAACGTAATGACGCTTCCTCAACCGATAGAGATGAGATGCTTTCTTTGACCAAAACTGTTTTAGTTAATAAGGTAGCTAAAATTATTCTAGTTTTTGTAAGTTAAATCTAAACTAAAACTAATAATTCCAAATTAGCTAACAAAACAGACGCCATTCACGAGCCATGATGCAGGTTGCTAAAGGTCAAATGACTTGAGTGAGCTTGTAATTTGAATAAGCAGGAAGTGTATTAGTAACAGTAACAGCCAGCCCTTTAGTTCACCAACAGTGCTAACTACTGTAGCTAGCTAGCTAAATTTACCACAGGAGCTAATTGCTAGCTTATCTGGGGGGGGGGGGTCATTCCTATGTTCCCAGGGTCCTATGTTCCCCCAGTTCAATATTCTTTTAACACCCATTAAGTAAACTTTCCCAAAGGTTGTATGTAGTCAGGACTCAATATTAAGAGTCTCTGATGCCGGAAGTACATGAAGACTCTCATCTTATCACTGTAGCTGCTCCAGCGCGGAGAACATGGCGGACTCCTGCGTGCAGCTCACTCAGGAGTCCGTCACCAGTCATGGGCGGGGCCCGTTCCGACGCGGCGTCACATTGGATAGAAAACGCGAACGACTCGGTTCGAGACACTGTTTATGATTTATGGGGGATATAAAAAAGGAGTGGGTGGATTTTTACCATTATAGGGCGGTCGTGTAAACACACACACACACTGCCCACACACACACACACACACTGCCCACACACACACACACACACACTGCCCACACACACTTTTATGTTCAAACACCATGTAAAAGTGAATTTTGCATAATAGGTCCAGTTTAAAATCCGTCCTTCATCCACACTTGAAATTTATGAAAGTTATGAACGTGGAAAATGAACTAGGTTGCACACGCTGAAGCCTCATATTGAACCCTTATACTGAAGCCTCATACTGAACCCTCATACTGAACCCTTATACTGAACCCTTATACTGAAGCCTCATACTGAACCCTCATACTGAACCCTCATACTGAACCCTCGTACTGAACCCTTGTTCTGAACCCTTATACTGAACCCTTATACTGAACCCTTGTACTGAACCCTTGTTCTGAACCCTTATACTGAACCCTTATACTGAAGCCTCATACTGAACCCTCATACTGAACCCTCATACTGAACCCTTGTACTGAACCCTTGTTCTGAACCCTTATACTGAAGCCTCATACTGAACCCTTATACTGAACCCTTATACTGAACCCTTATACTGAAGCCTCATCCTGAACCCTTGTACTGAACCCTTGTTCTGAACCCTTATACTGCAGCCTCATACTGAACCCTTATACTGAACCCTTATACTGAACCCTTGTTCTGAACCCTTATACTGAAGC
>CM042537.1:35262039-35357039 GCA_023630585.1 Cranoglanis bouderius | reverse complement strand
AGCAGTCCAAACCAGTGGCGGTGACATCCATGGCTTTTCCTCTGGGTGACGTTAATAACTTCGTGGTGGGCAGTGAGGACGGGACCGTCTATACCGCGTGCAGACACGGCAGGTGTGCGTGTGTGTGTGTGTGTGTGTAAAACACACACAAATTGGCATCACGGTCCAGCTTATTTCAAAATGCTTGTGTGTTTTACACATATATATTAAATACCTGTAATGATCACACTAAGGGTTATTATTACAGTGTTATTACACTGTAACTACTGTGCAATAACAGAGTAATGACTCATAAATCTTAAAGCAAAAGCCTCAGTGTTGAATTCATAAACACTGTAAAGACTTAACCCAGCCCTGGAGAATAAAATGTTGGATTACGAAATGTAATAGTTTGCGTTTGTGTGTGTGTGTGTGTGTGTGTGTGTGTGTGTGTGTGTGTGTGTGTGTAGTAAAGCTGGGATCAGCGAGATGTTCGAGGGTCATCATGGCCCAGTTACAGGGCTGGACTGTCACACGGCCACCGGACCTGTCGATTTCTCTCACCTGTTTGTGACATCATCCTTCGACTGGACCGTCAAGCTGTGGAGCACCAGGGTAACACACACACACACACACACACACACACACACACACACACACACACACACACACACACAGCGAATAGATGTGGTCTATTTCACTGTGCTTTAAGAGGATGTCTCCTTGTCTCTGGTATGTTTGTGTTTGTAGAACACTAAGCCGCTGTACTCGTTCGAGGATAACTCCGACTACGTGTACGACGTCATGTGGTCTCCTGCTCACCCTGCGCTGTTTGCCTGCGTCGATGGAGTCGGACACCTTGACTTGTGGAATCTCAACAACGAGACTGAGGTACACACACACACACACACACACACACACACACACTCTCGTCTGATTATACTTATGAGGACCTTCCACTGATATAATTATTAATGCAGCTAGATTAATGCTATGCTGCACTTCTAGTTTTTGGAGGAAGAAAAAAAGTGGGGACCAGCCAAATGTCCCCACAAGGTCAAAACTGTCAGATATTCCTAGCCTTGTGGGGACACAAGGTATAAAAACACCACCAAGATATAAAAACATGACCACACACACACACACACACACACACACACACACACACACACACACACATATGCAGTTCTTAAGTATCAGATTTGTATTGTGTGTGTGTGTGTGTGGGTGTGTGTGTGTGTTTTGTCAGGTTCCCTCAGCTTCAGTGACAATAGAGGGGAACCCGGCGCTAAACCGCGTGCGTTGGGCCAGCTCCGGCAGAGAGGTTGCCGTCGGCGATTCTGAGGGTCGTGTACACATCTACGACGTAGGAGAGGTGAGACACACACACACACACACACACACACACACACACACACACACACACACACACACACACACACACTCTTAGTTGCTCAAACCGTATTGTAGATTTTACATGTTGGCTCTAAAAGTCCAATTTATACGCATTTAAGGATGCCTAATAGAGCTGATAAATTTATATATATATATATATATATATATTGTATAGGTCCAAATTCCCAGTGGCTTGTGAGTCGCTATATATGCTCACTACATAGGGTATAACATAAAACCTATTAGAAAGTCATGTGAGAGTCACAGTAAAAAAAATAAATATTATTTTGCTAAGAAAAATCATTCCCCTGCCTGTTATGGTATGAAAAAAAAAATGAGGTTGATCAATTGAATTGATTTCCTCCTGCAGCAGATCGCCGTGCCGCGGCAGGACGAGTGGACCCGCTTCCTTAAAACCCTCAGCGAACTCGGCGAGAACCAGGAGGAGGCAGAGGATCTGGCAACCCAGCGCCTTGCTGCCTGATCACAGTGATCTTCACACTCAGAGTCAGGTTCTATATTTCTGTAGAGCGGGGCTAAAAACTTCCTGAGTGACAATCTCGAGCTTCCCTTCACTGCACTGAAACACCTGTGTCAGGGATAATGTCGTTATGAGCAGAGACGTGACTGGCAGGATGGAAAAAGCCAGGCTAGTTTGATCATTTCAGAAAAAGAGATGTGTTTTTAGAAAGTAGGGAAGATCACGAGAGCTAAAGCTCACGCTAATCCACTAGAAACCATGATATTAAGCAGTGCACTGGCAAACTCCTCTATTTTCCGGACTATAAGACTTTTTTTTTTCCCCCCTCTAGCGGGATGTTATAATTTCTGCTTTTGTTTAATAGCGATATGCTCATTCGTTTAGCATATTTACGGTAATTTGCCGTTTCGAGTGCTAAATTAACACTAACGTTGGATTGACACCAATATAAAACCCCATAAATAAACATTACGTAAATTAGCATCATCGTAGCCGCAGTCACGGAACAAACGGAAGCCAGAAACGAGGAAGCCGCAGTGTTAAACGTGTTTAGTTAGCGAGATAATGTTAGCTAAGCTGGCTAAAGTGTTGCTGAGGTAGCTAGCATTTAAAATTTCATCATTTCTTACAAGAGATAGTGTTTTTACATAATTATGTTTCAAATAACAGACGTCTAACAGAAGTCTTTTGGTGTGTGCTTGCTAGCTAGCTAACGCTAGTTTAGACGATTTACACAACCAAATGACGTATATTGATTTTTTTTTAAAAAACTAAATTTAGGATGTGACATAATCTGGAAGATGCACTATTTACTTAAAAAAAAAGCCTCCTCAGCCTGTTTGAGCTCCATTTTTATAAAAACCCTCATATGTGTATTAGTGAGTGTTTGTTTTTATGAACTAGCCTAGCATAACATTGGATTTCTGATGTTTGTCGTAAAGCACACTGCAGGAAAAGTACACACACACACACACACACACACACACACACACACACACACACTGTCTCTTGTCTTGGGGGAAGCCTTTAACACAGTAACGTTCAGCTAATGTCTAAAAACGACAGAGAAACGAAATGAAGACGTGCTCTATATGTAGCAGATGTAGTTGAAGTTTTTCAAAATGGCTGACACACTAAAACCCTTTACGGCGGCCATTTTGTGTTCCAAAATGGTTCCCGTTCCTTCTGGAAGTTGTTTTCTTCTGTTCGGTTCGGTTCTGCTCAGTGATGTGAGGTAACACGGTGAACGGTCATCCCTGTCTAACGTTAAACGTTAACGTTCGAATTCGACTGCACACACCCAGGTGCAAGAGAGTCAAGTGTAAGATTATAGTGCATAGTGTGTGATTTGAGACGGAGCCGTGCAGTAAATATGTCATTTCTACCTTTTTTTTTTGTTTGTTTAATTTATCTATATTATTAGTGCTCCTTTTGAAAAGACTAGCAGTGATGATTTTGAACTGAAACATTTATACTTTAGTGTATGTGTTAATTAATGCTTCCTTTTAACCACTAATATTTATATATTTATATACATTCCCTTTTAACAGTTGATACATTAATAGAGAAAATGGAAGGGCAGGTGAGTTAGCCTATAGCACGTTCACGTAATGTCAGAATTACGTTAATGACTGAAAAATACGATTGTTAGCGGTTAAGCTAGTTAAACCATATTTTAGCATTTTATATTTGTTTTTTTTTGTTTTTTTAAGAGAAATCTAAATGATACAGGCTAAAAAGCTAAATCGCACAACAGTAAAGTGATTGTTAATGTCTGTTTGCTCTCCGAACTGAGATTTCTGTCGTTACTGTAACTCGAACACGGTGTGAACATGCTAACGGTCCGTATTTATATCCTGTATAGTTCACAGGCTGGTGTTTAACATGCTGCACTGGTTTTTGTTTTTTTAAAACACTTTCTTGTACTATATTAAAATAACTTTATACTCCAATTGTGAATTTAAAGTGTTTGTTTTTCTCTTTAAGGATTGCTCACACACTTTCTACTGAAACTAATCCTTTACTGCATGGTGTTGCCATATGGCAACAATTACTTTATCTCCAATTTGTTGATAAACAATAATACAAAACTATGTATTAAAACTAAAACTATATTTTCCCATGTAACTGGAAAAAGGGGCTCTAATTTTGGGTGTGTCTCGATCAGATCCCGACGTCACGAATCAGTACATGGTGTACACAAGTTCAGGCACTGGTAAGGACCCTGGCTCACTACACTTTGGGACACTGAAAACTCGCTGTCTGGCGACATGACTATGTACTCGCGTTGTAAAACGTCACCAAAAATTAAATATTTAAGTTTTATATGTCATATAAGGTTAATCACACGCATTTCTGTCACGGGACTTCCAGCAGGATCGTACACTAGCTAGTGGATTTAACGTAAATAAATAAATCATTAAACACTTAAAAGTCGTTCGATTTAAACAAACCGGATATAGGACGTCAAATAAAGTTAAAAATCGCTCACGTAAGTAATCATATGAGAATAATCACGGTGAAGGTCATCAGTGGGCTTTCAAAATTTGATTAATTTTTCAATATTTAGGCAAAACTATTTAAAGGACAAATCTGAAACACTATCTGAGATAAGTTCATGTTTATTTTTTGTCATTTAAATAAGTTTATATATTTTGAGTAAATGGTAAAATGTAATTGTAAGGCGGTGGTAGTTCAGTGGTTAAGACGTTGGGCTACTGATCAGAAGGTTGTGAGTTCAAACCCCAGCACTGCCAAGCCGCCACTGTTGGGCCCTTGAGCAAGGCCCTTAATCCTCAACTGCTCAGATGTATAAATAAGGTAAATGTAAGTCGCTCTAGATAAGGGTGTCTGCCAAATGCCGTAAATGTAATTGTTGCCATATGGCAACAACATGCGATAATGGAACTGTAGTATGTGTGTTCATGAATTGAAACAGGCCTACAGAGCAAAAAAAAAAAGGCACAAGGCTTCTTTAATAGTATATTTACATTTTTTTCAAAGTAAGAAAAACTGTTTCAGATATTTTGCACCTTATTTTCTAAATGTTATGTTTCAAGAGAAATAATTAAGAATCCAAAAGCAAGAATTAAGAAGATACTTCACCCAAAACATGTTTGGATCTAATTTCTGTATGTAATCTGAGGGAGTAAATCCATCCACATACTTTTTTTCCCTCCATACTGTAAATATTTCTAGAAGATATAACTTTTACAAAGTCAAAAATAACACAAAATGGATTACAATCCCAGTTACTGCATATTACAGACTATATGATACGTTCCACCATTGCACACTGTTGCCATATGGCAACAATTCACCAACTACCCCCACTAAAAAAATTTTTAAACACATTTTTAAAAAAAAAAATATATATTTTTTTATTACTTGAACTAATTCAAGTAAAATAAAATCCATAAAAACATTTTTTTTAATGTAAATGTTATAATTCATGCAGTAGAGGGCTAAACAAAATCCCACTTCTAGCTAATGTGGCAGTCAGGTGGTGTTGATTAATTTTCTCTAACAGCGGCTTCGACAGTAGTGTAGCTGCAAATCACAGATTTACGTTTATTAAAATAATCATTTCTATAGAAACACTCCATCAAACACGATATCTTTGTAAGAGACGATATCTCGAATGAAGGAAAGGTTATCTAATGTTTCTCATCATGAGATCCTAATTCTAGACGTATATTAATTTCGTACTAATTTCAAGCTTAAAATGTTCTTGTGAGAAATGAGCAAAATTTACCGTTTAAGTTTAAAAATGTGTGTATAGACAAGATATTCTTACATGCTAAGATGTAATTTTACTTCTTAAAAACTTCTTAACTTCAACAGAGAGGAAAAAAAGAGAGGATGGAGAGGGACAGACTGTTTATAGCTCCTATAACGCAAGTGATCACTTGCTTTGTGGACGTTCAACAGTATTAAATGTAACTATAAATGGATAAAAAAAAAAATTATGTGGCATTCTTTGATGAATAAAGAAAGTGTAATTGTTGGCATACTGCTGTGGTGTAAGAGGAATAAAACACACGATGCTACAGGAAAATAATCAACTCTGGGGTGATACCGGAGTCGTCACAACAGCGGCACAGAATCAGCAGGTAAATTCCCCACAGTATTTGGCTCATGAATCATACCGGCTTCATTTAACCTTCATATGGCACTAAAACAAAAAATAAGCTTTATGTAGGTGAATAAACTAAAATTTACTCTTACTCTCGGTAAATATGAGCAAGAGGTTGTGAAAAATTGTGTTTATCGTTTAACCTTTTGATCTTTTGTTCTCTGCACTCATGGATATCAAACAACTGCAAACAAAACAGGTTTAAAAAAAAAAATCTCTGTTAAATGTGTTCAACAATATGAACACCTGAATTCATATGAGGAAAATATATTTGAAGTATATTCCCATTTTACATTTTTTTAGTACACCTGGGTGACTAGGAACAGGAAATTGTTCAACCATGACTTCCTGTTTCACAGGGGTATAAATATGAGGTAACACATAGGCCAAATTCCCTTAGTCATTCATAACAATGGGTGAGCATTTGTGAGCAGCAGTATGGTTTCATGCCAAGAAAGAGCACTACAGATGCAATATTTGCTTTGAGAATGTTGATGGAGAAGTACAGAGAGGGTCAGAAAGAGCTGCATTGTGTCTTTGTAGATTTAGAGAAAGCATATGACAGGGTGCCAAGAGAGGAGCTGTGGTATTGTATGAGGAGGTCTGGAGTGGCAGAGAAGTATGTTAGAGTGGTGCAGGATATGTATGAGAGCAGTAGGACAGTGGTAAGGAGTGCGGTAGGTGTGACAGAGGAGTTCACGGTGAAGGTGGGACCGCATCAAGGATCGGCTCTGAGCCCCTTCTTGTTTGTGGTGGTGATGGACAGGCTGACAGATGAGGTCAGACAGGAATCTCCATGGACTACGATGTTTGCGGATGACATTGTGATCTGTAGTGAGAGCAGGGAGTAGGTGGAGGAAACGCTAGAGAGGTGGAGGTTTGCTCTGGAGAGAAGAGGAATGAAGGTTAGTTGCAGCAAGACAGAATACATGTGTGTGAATGAGAGGGATCCAAGTGGAACAGTGAGGTTACAGGGAGAAGAGATAAAGAAGGTGCAGGATTTTAAGTACTTAGGGTCAACAGTCCAGAGCAACGGGGAGTGTGGAAAAGAGGTGAAGAAGCGTGTGCAGGCAGGTTGGAATGGGTGGAGAAAAGTGTCAGGTCTGTTGTGTGATAGAGTACTAGCAAGAATGAAAGGAAAGGTGTACAGGACAGTAGTGAGACCAGCGATGTTGTATGGTTTGGAGACAGTTGCACTGAGGAAAAGACAGGAGGAAGAGTTAGAGGTAGCAGAGCTGAAGATGTTGAGGTTCTCTTTGGGAGTGACGAGGATGGATAGGATCAGGAATGAGTACATCAGAGGGACAGCACATGTGAGATGTTTTGGAGACAAAGTTAGAGAGGCCAGGTTGAGATGGTTTGGACATGTTCAGAGGAGGGAGAGTGAATATATCGGTAAAAGGATGCTGAGGTTAGAGCTGCCAGGCAGGAGGCCGAGAGGAAGACCAAAGAGGAGGTTTATGGATGTAGTGAAGGAGGACATGAAGGTAGTCGGTCTGAGAGAAGAGGATGCAGGGGATAGGGCTAGATGGAGGCAGATGATTCGCTGTGGCGACCCCTGAAGGGAACAGCCGAAAGGAAAAGAAGATTCATAACAATGGGTAAGACCAAGGAATATAGCTGTGATGTGCAGCAAAAGGTTGTTGAGCTTCACAAAATGGGAAGTGGCTATAAGAAAATAACAGAAGCATTGAAAATGCCCATTTCCACCATCAGGGCAATAATTAAGAAGTTCCAATCAACTGTAAATGTTATGAATCGAACTGGAACTGGACGTGTGTCTATATCGTCTCAACGCACTGTGAAGAGGATGGTTCGAGAGGCCAAAAAATCTCCAAGGTTCACAGCTGAAGAATTGCAGAAGTTAGTTGTGTCTTGGGGTCAGAAAGTCTCCAAAACTACAATCCGAAGTCACCTACATCACCACAAGTTGTTTGGAAGGGTTTCAATATAAAAGCCTCTACTCTCATCCAAAAACAAACTCAAGCGTCTTCAGTTTGCCAGACACTACTGGAACTTCAAATGGGATCGGGTTCTATGGTCAGATGAAACCGAAATAGAGCTTTTTGGCAATAAACACCAGCGGTGGTTTTGGAGCACACAGAGAGGTAGCCATATGGAAAAGTACCTCATGCCCACGGTTAAATATGGTGGTGGCTCTTTAATGTTTTGGGGCTGTTTTTCTGCCAGAGGACCTGGACATTTTGTTAGGATACATGGCATCATGGACTCTATCAAATATCAACAGATATTACATGAAAACCTGACTGCCTCTGCCAGAAAGCTTAAAATTGGCTGTGGTTGGATCTTCCAGCAGGACAATGATCCAAAACATACATCAACATCAACACAAAAATGGTTTACTGACCACAAAATCAAGGTCCTGCCCTGACCATCCCAGTCCCCTGACCTGAAACCCATAGAAAACCTGTGGGGTGAACTGAAGAGGAGAGTCCACCAGCGTGGACCTCGAAATCTGAAGGATGTGGAGAGATTCTGTATGGAGGAATGGTCTCAGATCCCTTGCCATGTATTCTCCAACCTCATCAGGCATTATAGGAGAAGACTCAGAGCTGTTATCCTGGCAAAGGGAGGTAGAACAAAGTATTGACTAAAAGGGGGCCAATAATTGTTGCACACCTATATTTAACAAAGATAATTTTTTTTTGGATAAACCTGTTTTGTTTGCAGTTGATATCCACAAGAGCAGAGAATTTTTGTGAATTTTTTTCCCACTTCTTAATAATAGACTGCACTGTGCTTCTAGGCAGTGATAAAGCCTTTGAAATGTTTTTGTATCCATCTCCTGACTTGTGCCTGTCCACAACTTTATCCCGGAGATCTTTTGACAGTGCCTTGCCACCCATAGTTGATTGTTTGCTTCAGTTGCACTACAAAATGCTCCAGGAAAGCTCTTTTCATGCTGAGCTAATCAAAAGGACCACAGCTGAAAGTCAAATGGCTTTGTGTGCCATTGAGAAGGTGATTAGCTACACCTTATTGAGTTTACATGTCATTTTTATGAGGGGGGTGATCCTTTTTCCAACTCAGTGATTTTCTGACATGTTGGTGTTATATCTTTCACTTGGATGTTATAAGTTGCACTGAGTAAATACAGCTGGATAAAACAAAAACTGTGTCTGTCTTCATTTCAGGCTGAAAAGCAACAAAATGTGATTATTTTAAAGGGGGGTGATTCTTTTCTATACCCAATGCGTGTGTGTGTGTGTGTGTGTGTGTGTGTATTCTGTACGTTCAAACACAATTTGTCTGCGTATATCTTTCCAGTATCTACTCTCTAAGCTTTAAAACAATATGAGTTTTAAAAGGAGGATGTTTGAGTAAAAATGACCAGCTTCCAAGTATTTATTCGTCTCTCAATTAACCGAATAAAACTTAAAATTAATTTAAATATTCGTTAAGATGGATTGAAATAAAGCTCAGTCCGGGTTTAAAATTTTAACCGTACATGATTTATTTCCATAAAATACAATACAAGAATGAAATGCATTTAAATTATCTCCTAAACATTATCATCAGGACGATTATTCCATCTTATAATTGATTTTATTTTATTTTTTTTGCCTCTTGTCCGATTTTGATTAGTGAGAGGAGCTGGGGAACCTCTGTACACGTGTCAGTGTGAGGCCCAGGTGAAGACGACTGCACCTCGCTCCTCTGTGCAAAAGAGATGTACAACTATGTACAGGGCCTGTGCAAGCTACGCAAAGCATTATGGGGAGAGGAGGAGAGGAGGAGGAGGAGGCGGGGCTCTACAGAGAGCATGCTTTAATAACACAGGAGGAGGAGGAGGAAGAGGAAGAGAAGGAGGAGCTTCCTAAACACCAGCAAAATAATAATAATAATAATAGTAACAACAATAATAACAATAATAATAATAATAATAATGACGAGAGAGGATTAGATGCAGCATCTACACACACAAGCACGGGAAACTCAGGTCAAGTGGGACAGGAGGAGATCATCGGTCATAAAACTAGTTCATTTGTGCGTGATTGTAATAACACCTAAGTGGTACTGAAATGCTAAAGCTGTGAAATGATTCATAACAGGATCATAAAAAGGAGTGACACATGGCGATGGCGTTCGATCTCATGAGGGAGAGGGAAAAATAATAATAATAAAACGTACATGAATTTTCCCCCCCCTCAGGCATCATGGTGGACATGTAGAAGTTCTGCACAGAATAAGATTGTTCAACTTTAAGCTAAACAAACTTCACATGCTAAATACATCCTGGCTGATCCTTTACTTTCGGATTAAAGGGAACATTGCAGCCATTCTGATGTGGTATAACCATTAATCTGAATCATTAGACGGAAATCAGTACCCGAGTAGGTTTTCTGACCCGAGCCACCGCGGCGTTTGTTTTATTTGTGCCCTAAAAGAAAGTGATGGGATCGTTTTCTTATTGCGCGAAGTCACATGACTCACCGAGTGAGAACGTTAGCCGCATCTTAGGCTCATTATTACCTGGAAGAAGAAAAAATAATAATAAACGGACGTCCTCGCGGACCCCTTTCACGACGTCTCCTGCACTAAAATAGCATTCGAGCAGTAACAGCCGACTCGGTGTTCTAATTGGTCTCGTATTTATTAAGAGGAGGTATATTTATTGTAACAGTAGCAGGTATGGAATGTAACAGAGCGAGAAAAAGCTGACAGGGAAAAAAAAAAAAAAAAGCACTTTAGTGTTGAGGTCCAATTAGCCAACAAAAATGTCATATCAGTCTTAATTTAGACGGGATTTTTATTTTTTTTCTCTTTCCAAAAGAACTACATTGAGCATTGAGCACGTCTTCTGATAAATCGGCGACGTGTTTACTTTCATACCTTGTGTTTAAAACGCGTTTGTCTGATCGACAGGGTTGCCAGATTGGACGATGGTTTAAAAGCTGCCACATCCCTCTGAATCATCTCAAAGCAATCGGTAACTAATGCATAAGTATTTACATAAACGTGCAGCGGTCGTTTTCATCAATAAGATTTGATAAAGAATTAAAGAGGATCTGGCAACCACAACTGTCCCAAGTCACCCGGGGTTTTGCGGTGCGCTAACGGGGAAAAACGTAAAAGGTTCACGCAGCTCGTTATAACTCATTAATTGAGACATTCAGTCGAAACAGAGGAGGCACTGATGAACTCCTATCAGTAAATAAAACCCACCGTTGTCCCTCCACCACACGACGACGACGACGACAGACTGAAACTAAAAACAGGAGCAAAGCAGGCTGGATGCTGGACACACACACACACACACAAAGCTGCGAGAGGACAGGGATGGAGTGGGCGGGGTCTGCTTAAGAAGCCGCCTCTTTAGCAGGCTGGATGCTGACCACGCCGGACGATTTGAATTTGGGCAGGTGGAGTCCGAATTTGCTCTCGACGCCGGCGAACGTAGCGTCGGCGAGCCGGTAACCTCCGACGTGCTCGGCGTTCACCGGCGGGAGCTCGGAGATACGAGACTTCGGCGTCGGCTCCGAACCGGACGGACGGCTGTGGAGACAGAAGGAAGGTCAAGAGGTCATATTCCGCATCGCTTTGCTAAAAAAAATGGTGTTCGGGTTACGGTTCATAAGAGTCCAGATACATGAAATTCCTCGGATACGCAACTAACACGACTGAATGGTCACAATTATGTGTAACAAAAAAAAACAACAACAACAACAACAAAAGAAAACAAGTGATTTAGTACTGACGATGCATTTGCATATTTAATATCCTCGTGTTGACTCTTATTAAAGCGGCCTGTCTGTCTGTCTGTCTGTCTGTCTTTAGTGATACGAGAATAAGAAGATGACCGAGGACTCATGAGATCAGTACTTACTGTCCACCGAAGTCGACATAGAACCATCTCTGCAGGAGCTCGTAGGTCAGCAGGGTCACAGCGAACTGAGGCGATGAGCGGAAGACGCGAGCTAGCGGGAGAAAGAGAAAGCACGGGATTATAAACCAGTGTTTCTGAGGTGTTCAGTGTGGAGCACTTTCTCACGTGGATACTGTAGATTTGTACCTTAATCGTAAAGACTCCTCAAATGTAAACCTACACCCAGATTTCTATAAAGCTGCTTCGTGACATTGTTCGATTTGCCTAATTATAATGACATTTTATTCATATAGGGCTTTTAACAAGCAGGAATGGAAAAAGGACGTCACATCACAGTAGCTCAGTCACTGTAAATCTCCAGCTCTTACTGAGAATAACTGACTGGCAGCCATTTTGTCACACTGAGGTGGTGTTCATGACGATTCTATACTTAAGTCTATGTTTTAATTCTTTACAACTTATAAATTAGTAGTAAGTAAGTAACTATGAACAGGTCTGTACAGTTAGATCATGAGTTTAAATACAAAGGCAGGTTTCACCTCAGGTTGTCCCTGCTTCCCAGGGGTGTGTGTGTGTGTGTGTGTGTGTGTGTGTGGAGCTGGTGTGGTTTTTGTTTTTTTTACCTCCAGCTCCTTTCCAGAAAGCTCTGAAGCCCTCCTCTCTCAGGATCTTGCGGAAGCAGTCCATAACCCCGCTGTAGGTGGTCTGACCTGCACGAGCCGCCACCTGCAGTCGCGTTTTGATGACATCAGCAGGGGTGACCAGTGAGGCAGCCGGGACTCCTGTTCAAGCGAAGAGTCGAGAATATTCAGGAAACGGCGTTAGGGGCATGTCCGTATTTTCTGACCAATCGGCTTTGAGAATTGCCACGGTTTAACATGTGACATTACGTGCGGTGTTAACTGAAGACTTTTACGTTAGATTTTAGATTTCTATGTCAGACCAATGATACACTCCTCATACACCACACACAATAGCATTTTGCACTATGACAACTTATTTCAATTATGAAATAACGATGTTAAAAAAAAAAAAAAAAAAAAGGTGAATGACTGACAGGTGGAGCGTTTACCTGCGATGGCGCCGGCGGTGAGCAGCTGCAGCGCGCCGAGTCTTCCATCCTCATCAGCGAACGCCGTTTTAGTGTGAGCGTACACAGGGAAGTAGATTGCGGAAAAGGGAATATCACGCAGGAAACAAGCCTTTGCACCCTACACACACACACACACACACACACAATTAAATCAGTAATTAGACATGTAAATCAGAGTGGAGGTCTTTAATTTGATCAATTGTTAAAAATAACGATATTGTGTTTATACATTCAACTTGGACCTTGCACTATCGAGCTGAGGTATGCAGGCTGTGGGTTACCTTGTAGAGGCCGAAGAAGCCGAGGTCTCGCATCACACTGAGCGCGCTCACTCGGGGGCCCGTGGTGATCTCACCGGCGACCTGGAGACGGATCTTCACGATCTCAAGGGGATTGGTGAAAATCACCTGAGAGGCACCAGCCTATGGGTGTGGGAAGAACACGGTTAATTCTAAAATATCAAACATTATTTTGTACTTACTGTGTGTCGCTTGATGCATGTAATTTATAGACTATTATTATTATTATTAAAAATTTTTTAACATTAACTGAATCTTCGAAGTAAACAGAAACAAAGCAAGAAAAGATGTTTCTACGGCTGAATATGGCATATATAGTAAATATAAAGCCATTTAGAAGCCGTGTGAGACCAAATTCAAAAGTGCACAACATATACAATCTGTATCGGCTAAAACTCGGTCTAATTCATCAGTGACGAGAGTAAATAAATAAGAGTATACGAGTTAATGATGACATCATGTCGCCTTGTAGTTTTCTATGGTAGGGAAATAATTTCCTCTCATGGTTTGTGAGATATGTAAAGCATAGATACTAATGGGGTCATCAGTTAAGGCTCTGGGTTACTGATCAGAAGGTCGGGGGTCAAAGCCCGAGCGCTGCCAAGCTGCCGCTGTTGGGCCCTTGAGCAAGTCCCTTAACCCTCTCTTCTCCAGGGGCGCCGTATCATGGCTGATAACAAGCTGGGATATGCGAAGGAAAAGAATTTCACCGTGCTGTAACGTATACGTGACAAATAAACACTTCTTCTTCTTAATGCACTACTTCTGCTTATTAAATTTCAAGTGCAATCTAAGAGCCAAGGTGTAAATGCGTTCATGCCTTGCCATGATGTGATGCCACATACGAGTGTACCAGTGCACCTGAGCAGAGTTATTTCAGCACCACGGACAGCTCTCAACACAGCATGTGCACCTCGGACGGCGCCATTTTGTCGACTATCCTGAGGAAGCCAGTTCACAGGTGCCTCAAGGCCAATTCACATGCCATATTCTTAAGAGTTTTAGTCGTTCACCTCGAAGCTAATCGATCATTATTACTACAGACGTACTCCAGCAACATTACGCATCCCATCTGAAAAGCTGTAAAGAAAACATTCAATATGGCCCTGCATGGACCTAATGGTTTTACATGGAAAAGTGGAGTAATTAATTAATCATTAATGGGAGTATCTCTGGAAGTTTAGAATATACAGAAAAATATACAACTTTTAAAAAGGGCGTGTCAGAGACGCAACACTTCCAACACTTACAGGTATAGATTCAGCCTATACACTTGTTATTGTCATGTGACCTGCTAATGATCAAGCACAAGCCCTAAAATTCTGGTGTGATGACCGTGGGTACGTCAAGACAACCGTGTGTCCTCTCTAACCCCGCTTCGTTTGCTCAGTCTCAGGACCCCAAACACCCACCTACCCCTCGGTGCAACACAAAAAGTCCAAGGGGTGGAGTCGGATCTGATCTAGCTCCTCCTACCTGGGCGGAGTAAAACCAAAAGATCAGGGAGTGGAGACAACTCATCATTTTTTCCATCATGGATAAGTGTGTTGTTTCATGATAATCTGCATTGAGTGGGTTAGACTTATAGGAGGAGTTGGATCAGGTCCAGCTCCACCCCTCTGGTCCCTCGGCAAGGACTATCTCGAAGTGTGAAGTGACGGTACTATATCCGCACACCCTCCCATCTTGATACTCACACATCCACCAGCCAGGATCTCAGCAGGCAGGGCGATCGAACCATCTTTGTCGGAGAATTTATCCCTCACAAAGTCGTTCACCTGTAAGATAAAAACAATCAAGGTTAAACTCCTATAGTCTATTCATTTCATCTCATCACAGGGAAACACACTAAATGACAAAAATACACTAAAAGGCTACTAAAACTGTACTTCTCCTCGTCACTGGGGTGGTACCCTTATCTTTATTAACTCTCTTATATGCATCTCTCACCTGGAAATGTGGACAGGGTGCACTTTTAAAGTACATAACTGGACTATAATGACCTTTTTAAGAGTAAAGCTATACCGCATGCGCCTTTCAAGGTAAAAGATACATACTAAAGGTACAAAAGGTGCATCTTTAAAAGGCACCACCCCAGCAAGAAGGAATAGTACACAGTCTAGTGCACTTTTTCTACGAGTAGAGGAGAAAGAGAAGTCATTATAGACAGCAGTAAAACACAAGAAAATAATTACCTAATACCTTTACAAATACAACGAGTCCTGTGTTTTCCAGACTGCTTTGTTTCGTCACATTAACGTAGCAGGTGTTTGCTACAATGTGTGTGTACTGTCTCTGAAGTGGTGCTTCGGCGCCCCCTACTGGCACGGTCTATTTTAGCTGCAATCCATTGCACTTGACCTCCAACATGGAAGAGTGCAATGGAACGGTCACTCGACTCTGAATTCGGACCTGAAGTCACATCACCGTGGCGCACGGTCCACGGTAAACTTTGCATTACTGTCTACTTTATTTTACCGGTCTTTATGTAGCTTTTCTGTTGTGAAATGGTGTTTTAACATCTTTCAAAGTTTAGATCTGTAACATGATTCTGTTGATTTCAGCCCAGATTTACTAACGTGATAAGACCACTGTAACTGATCATTTTTACAAGCAAAGACCAAACAAGACAACTGACCTAAATGTATGTGATTTCTCTTCATTAATCACGTAGAAATAATTCATATAGAGTACTGTGCAAAAGTTTTAGGCACAATAACTTTGTTATAGATTTTTTTATTTCATGACGTCTACATTATCAAGTCAGTACAAAAAAAAACATTTTAGGTTTAGGAAAAATGTTTGTGTGTCATTAAAGAAAGCAGCGTATTACGTAAGAGACACTTTTCAGACAGTAAACACAATGAAGGCCGCTGGGTTTCACTGCAGAAATAAGAAGCGAGTGCGAAAGTCAAAGTGTCCAGAAGAACTGTGTCTGGTTCTGCAAGATGCTCAATAAAACTTACCAGCTCATTTCCTTATAAAACTGCACACATTGTACCGGAGACTACTGTTTCTATTTTTTTGTCACACCAAATATTGACTTTGTTTCATTTACTACTGTTTACTGCTCTCTATATATTTTTTAATGTAGAAACATTTAATGTCATTATTTTGAAGGCATCTTTGCTCTACAGCATTTCTTTACACGTGCCTAAAACTTTTTGCACAGTACTGTATATCTTCTTAACATGTTTATCGAGTTCACAGACCACGGCATCCACGCTTTTCTGAACTGAAGCACTGGAACGCTTTTAAATCGGACTCGGGAATATCAGCTTGGAGCTTTCAGAGTACGATGGATTGCAGAATTAGGTTAATGCAGAGATCGTCACATACATCGCTTTGTATAAAATCAAAGTGCCTGCTAGAAGACAGAAAGGGTCCAAAAATAAATAAATAAATAAATAAATAAATATTTGTGTAAGGTTGTACACAAACAGAAAGAAGCGGGAGGGTTTGAAAATTCGATAGAAACAGGAAAAGCACTTACAGTGAGTTTGATAGCTTTCTCTGGAGCCACACCAATGAGCTGAGGAACAAGACCTGAAGAGGATGGACACACACACACACACACACACACACACACACACACACACACACACACACACAGACACAAGCACAGATTAACCAACTCTTTCCATATTCACAAAGTTGAATTAGTGCCATTTCTCAGATACCAGAGCTTCCTGGTCTCTGCGATTCCAGCTATTATGAGACTCTTTCTAATGTAGCTAACGTTGCAGGCAGCTGGATATCTCAGCTAGTGCTGCCACACCTTACGCTATGTAAGTAAATGCCGAATGCCGGTATTTAATGCTAAGAACGATGTCAGGTTAAAGAGGTGTAAAGAAAGCACAAGTGGTGATTTCATATGATCAACTGGCTGACAGAACTGAAGGTCACGCTAAAAAACGTCAAGTTCTGTCCACACTACAGCTTTGTGCAGAGTGTACTGAACTTTTTAGGATTGAGCCTTCACGCACACACACACACACACACACACACACACACACACACACACACGGTGTGTTACCTCTGTAGAAGCCGAAGAAGCCCTCGTAACGCAGGACTTTCTTGGCGCAGTCGAAGCTGTTCTTGTACATGAGCTCTCCCACAAAGGAGCCGGTGGAGCGCTGGTTCTGCATCCGCGTCTTCACCAGGTCTATAGGGTACACCGCTGTCGCTCCCGTCGCTACACACAGGCAAAAGCTCATGTTATTCATCAAAACAAAAAACAAAAACGATATATAACGATATATATGAGCCGAATGGTGTGTGTGTGAGAGCGTGTGAGAGCGTGTGTGTAATCTTTCACCTCCAGCAATAGAGCCCAGAGTGAAGCGATACGCTGACTCGGCAGCTTGGAGCCACACGGGACGGGACGCATCGCCGTGCATCTGAGACAGACAGACAGACAGACAGACAGACAGGTAGACGGAGACAGATCTGATAAACATGTCTGTCCATATTCCTCCAGAAAAAAGAAAAAAAAAACACTACGTCTTGACAAAAATGCTGTGATTCTAATACATTTTCCCCCTCACACACATAGCAATACACATTACACAGATATATGCATACAAACATCCGTGTACTGTATATACACACACACACACACACACACACTATATGGAAGTTCTATAGACATCTATAGACAGTGATGGTGTGTAGTAGGAGGTTTAATGGCTCTGTCCAGTCTCACAGTAAGCCCACCTGTCTCTGCGCCTCTGCTAGGTGATAAGGCAACGCGCCCTCCTCCAGAGGAGCTATCCGCTCAATATCAGCCAGGTTCAGACGCCTGGGGGGTGGGGGGGGGGGGGGGGGAACAAAAGTGAAGCACATGATGAGAAGTCTATGTCCTGTTCCCATAACAGTCACAGAGTCTCTGTTTTGGTTGGGGACAAAAAAATTAATAATAATAATAATAATAATAATAATAATAATAATAATAATAATACAAAGTAAAGCCAGAAATGAAACTATCCAAATCTATTGCAAACGTATATGTATATTAATAAACAGATATATTACCCAGTTTGGGAGTGGAGGCCAGCGAGCTGATACAGAATATCGATCTCCATAGGAGTGATCTGACCAAACTTGTTTGCAGCATGGACAAACTCCTCTATAGATAGATAGAGAGAGAGAGAGAGAGAGAGAGCAAGCAAGAAAGAGAGAGAGAGAGAGACACACACACACACACACACACACACACACAGTTAAGGAATGTTCAGGCTAGTTCACATCAATATAGACCATCGTTCTCAACACACACTGATAATAATGAGCACCTCTTAAGCTGGCCACACACTTGAAGATTTTAAGCCCGATTTGCACCCGCTCCAACCGTCTGGGGGGTGGGGGGTAGGGGGGAGGGGGCGGTTAAATAACTTTCTGCTGTGTGAACGAGGCGGCTGATATGCGGCTGATAAACAAATGATTATAATAAATAAAACCGGTTGAAACTGTCCTTATGTCTGTGGTCTCCCACGGTTTTAAAATTGGTTAAGATCGTCCCAGCGTGTCTCTGGCGTTACACCCAAATATCATTTTACAAAGTAGAAGGCTCAAATAATATTTATAGACAATGCACGTTTACTACACAGTGAACGCACTGCACGCTGCTGTACCTTTAGTCACGAGCGTGTCTTTGCGGCTGCCGGCGAGCGTGCTGTAGATCTTGCGGATGAGTTCCATGTTGTTGAGGAGCGAGTTGAAGGCGTTGAAGTAGGAGAAGCTGACCATGTGAGAGGTGCCGCTACCTGCTGCCTGGAGACGGCAAATAACGTCACAATAAAATCATTTACTGAAACGAAAACATGCGCATTTGGGATTTCAGAGCCTTCGAGGTTTCTAACGGTATCTGTTATTGTTATTAACACTTCTTCAGTACCACGAAACATGGAAAGATAAGAGAAGAACGATAAATCTAATCTAAAGAGCAAGCTAGTCTAGTTAGTTATAGAGCGTTGTTATGGTAACAGTGTATGTGTCAAATGGGGCACTTTTTTCATATAAGCACAAAAATCACTACAGGCAAAAAAAAAAAAAAAAAAACAGTGTAAAAGTCTCCTGGGCCACGACGAGTGTAGCTTTTTTTTTAGTGTTTGGTTCTTGTAAAGATGACTTTCAGTGGATTGACCCAGATTACACAGAACAGCCCTAAAAATACACACACACACACACACACACACACACACACACACACACACACACACACACACACACACACACACTTACTGAGACCAGATTTTCCTCAACAAAACCGGTCAGCATGTGGTGTCTGATGGTGGACATGATGTCACTGAAGTCAATAGCGGAGATCATCCCGGTTTTGGCTTTGTCCTTCTGCGCAAACGCCTGCCGGGCATGCTCCAACTGCAGCTCCTACAGCAACAAAAAAGGGACAAAAAAAAATAAAAATCAACGTCAGACAAATAATCAGTTGTGGACTCGCTGTTAGTTAGTTAGTTAGAGAAGTATTTAGCGGAAACAATGATGCTTCTTCAGTTAGTGAATAGTTAACAGTGAATAGTTAAAGACACAGACAGAGAAAGAGAGACAGACAGAAAGAGAAACAGGTAGAGATAGACAGAGACTTAGAAGAAGACAGACAGCCAGGCAAAGAGAGTAACAGAAAAAAAAAAAAAAAGAAAAAGAGAGAGACAGAGGAAGGAACAGAGACAGAAAAATAAAGAGAGAACAGAAAAAGACAGGGAGAGTGACAGAAAAGGAAAGAAAAAGAGAAAGAGAGAGAGAGAGAGAGAGAGAGAGAGAGAGAGAGAGAGAGAGAGAGAGAGAAATGTCAACTATGCCTCAATGCTAAACTACGGAGTGGTATTATGAAAGGTTATGTAGGACAGTAGGATGTGATTTAGGACACGACCCACACAGACTGACAGCCACACCCATTCCACATCCTCTATAAGCCACACCCCTTCCATACCCTCTATAAGCCACACCCCTTCCATACCCTCTATAAGCCACACCCCTTCCACACCCTCTATAAGCCACACCCCATTCCACACCCTCTATAAGCCACATGATTGGGGTGAAGTGATCTGATCAAACCACACAGCAGCACCATATGAGACACAGTGTGATCAGGCAGAGATTTTCTGCCTGATGGGAGGGATTAGACGAGGTGAGGGGATCTCCGGTGTGTTTTTACGCCACCTGCAGGAACTGGGTGAACTCCAGGTAGCTGAGGTGTTTGGTCCGGTCGTGGCCGAAGTGAAGGCGGATGAACTCACAGTCCCAGTTGAAGGGGATGTGGTGATGCACCGTCGTCTGGCTGAATATATCACGCACATTTTCTACAGACAGACAAAAAAAAAAATTAAGAGAGAGAGAGCCACAGAGATAAACACAGACAGACAGATAGGGAGACGGAGATAGAGTGACCGAGAGGAAGGAACCGAGAAAGACAGACAGACACACGGACAAAGACAGGGCAGGGCGTTGTCATAGGAACAACTTCTCACAGAAACACCCGATAGTGAGCAGAGCAAGGCGTTGGGGTGGCACTTTGGGTGACGGTGTGGACACGAGCCATAAAATGTACTCGCTTACCGAAGGAGATGTCTCCGGTCCCGGTTTTATCGAACAGCTGGAAGGCCACAATGAAAAGAGCATCTGGCACACAGAGTATGGACTCGAAGGCCAGAAACTCCTGGAATGAAATCAGCCTTTGTGTTGAGAGAGAGAGAGAGAGAGAGAGAGAGAGAGAGAGAGAGAGAGAGAGATCACATTTCACTGGACAATCGCACACACTCAAAATGCACCTTATTTACTTATTTCTAATTTACTTTATTGCATTTTTTTGCTGTAATCAAAATTAAAACAACAAAAAAAAGGCTTGAAATATTTCACTTTATGTGTAATGAATCTAGAATACTCTTTGAATTAAATTAGGCAGCCATAGTCTGCCAGAACGCCCACCACACACTATAGGTGGAGAGGAGAGGAGAGAGATATAGCCAATTCAGGGATGGAGATTATTAGGGGGGCCATGATAGACAAGGGCCAATGGGGGAATTTCGCCAGGACACCGGGGGTTATACCCCTACTCTTTTACGAGAAGTGTCCTGGGATTTTTAATGACCACAGAGAGTCAGGTCTCATCTGAAAGACGGATCATGTTAACATAACGGAAACATATTTCCAAGAAACGTAGACGGAAGTGAAAATGTGCAGTCAATCGGCAAAATCAGGAAGTGGAGACGTTCCACGTGCAAACTTTCTCATTGCTCTGAAATGTTAGGACTAGGAGCGTCACTAAGGTTGCTCATGAGCTGTCTATTCAAAGAATCATATAAATATTAGCCATTTATAGAGTACTAGCTTGCTAGATTAGCCTATTTAATTATTGTTCAGTTAAACAGGTCACAATATTTTTTAAAAAAGTCACTGTTGTAGTAAGAGTGAGTTAGAAATAGTGAAAATGAATGTTTCTTAATGTGGGGAGGGGGAACTTCTGTTCTCTCGAACTTATCTAGGGCTCTAACATGGAGATTTGTGGTTTAAGAGGTGCGTGTGAGATACTGAGGAGATATCAGTAGAGTTTAGTGAGCTGGAGGAGGCAGGAAGGAGCTCAGAGAGACTTTACTTTTGCACAGTTTTACAATGTTACACATGCTGCTGCAACACCGTGCAAGAATCAGCGCAACATGAAGCTGAAGAAAAGGGGAATCACACTCTCTCTCTCTCTCACACACACACACACACACACACACACACACACACACACACAAAGCCCCATGACATGACCAATAGACGTGCTGATATAAAATATCTATTACACAATAATAACAATAAAGGATGAGAGGAAGGAAGAGACGGAGGCGAGGGCGCAGACGGGATGAGAGGAGAGACGAGACGACAGAGAGACTACAGACAGTATGAGAGAAGAGATGAGCCCGAAGTGAGACAACATGCAGGATGAGAGGAGAGACGAGACAGTGGTGAGACCACAGAGCAGAGAGGATGAGTGGAGAGATGAGACCGAAGTGAGACCACAGACATCCTGAAAAGAAAGGAGAAATTAGACAGAGGATGAGAGGAGAGACGAGACGGAGGCGAGACCATAAAAAGGACGAGACGGAGGCGAGACCATAAAAAGAACGAGACGGAGGCGAGACCATAAAAAGAACGAGACGGAGGCGAGACCATAAAAAGAACGAGACGGAGGCGAGACCAAAAAAAGAACGAGACGGAGGCGAGACCATAAAAAGAACGAGACGGAGGCGAGACCATAAAAAGAACGAGACGGAGGCGAGACCAAAAAAAGAATGAGACGGAGGCGAGACCACAGAGGAGGAAAGGAGAGGAGAGACGAGACAGAGATGAGACCACAGACAGGATAAGAGAAGAGATGAGATGGAGGTTAGACCACAGAAAAGAGGAGAAGAGAGATGAGACGGAAAGGAGACGAGACCACACAGAGAGAACGAGATGGCGGTGAGACGAGACGGAGGCGTGTTGGTCTTACCCGTCCTTGGTGGTGTCTGCCACTCCGGCGAGCAGCTGCACAGTTTTGGGGTTGTGATGGATCTGTGTGTGGAGGCCCAAATACTTCTGCACGAAGTCACTGGGGGTCATAAAGCGCTCGCCATCCTTATCCACAATGCTGGCATACTGACACACACACACACACACACACACACACACACACACACACACACACACACACACGAACAATATCAGCTTAAAGCGTTATTAAATAAAGCAATGGGAATAAAGGATAAAAGATAACCTGCCTTTTTTTCTTCTTTATATTCAATCACTTCATGAGAAATTTATTTAAGCTGCTGCCTTCATGACCCACAGCCTGAGACGAGTTCTGTCCTGTACTGACTAGAACACTGCTTCAACACCACAGGCTTTAGTCTGGAGTAACACAAGTCCTAACACAAGTCCTAACACAAGTCCTAACACAAGTCCTAACACAAGTCCTAACACAACACCACCGTCAGGTTAAAACACAGATTCAGCCACCACCTAGTTCATCTGAATCTGAACCACACACTCAGAGCATGAGAAAGAGGAAGCCAACAAATCCTGTTGTGTCTCATGTCAGTGTGTGTGTGTGTGTGTGTGTGTGTGAATAGCGGAGAGAAAAGGCGTGACTTGAGCTTCAAACCTTCCTGTTGCTGTTGTGCTGCAAAAGTGTTGCATGGAAATCACAGCTCCCCACACACACACACACACACACACACACACACACACACACACACACACACACCTCATCTGAATCTTTTACACATCCCTCAGACATCACAGACAGGAGGAACATGTGTTATTGATTATACAACGCCATCAACGACATTCTAGTCAGTTTCACACACACGTCACATCCACAACGCTGGAGTTCATTCACTAATTTATGGTTGGGTGCAAAAGTTTGCACGCCCCCTACTTCAAAGCAAAGGCATGACCCAAACAAGACCTCTTAATGAATGCTGGATTACCAACAGTAAGGAAAATGTTCAGAGTGCGCATGTTAAAAAAAAAAAGGTAATACTGAAGCAATCAAATAATGTTTGAGATAAACATGGATACTTCTAATCCATCAAGGTCTTGCTACAGTTATTCTTCTACTCTTCCTTTGTTTGAAACAACGTGTTTTGATCCCTTCTCCAGGCCTCAGTATTTTCTGCTTCAGGCTTGTGAGAGGTTCTACTCATTCTCATTGAATCTGAAAGGAAAAAAATAAGGTTGACGGGACGATGACATCGCACATTCAGACAAGTTATCTCAGACATGTTAGTGCACACACACACACACACACACACACACACACACACACACACACACACACACACACACACACACACACACACAATGCAAACTATTGTGTTTGAGTCTCTCCTGCCACACACTGGCAAAACACACTTACAACTAGGGTTGTCACGATACCATAGACATGTCTTACGATACTGTACCAGCTGTAGTATCACGATACCAAGTAGTATCACGATACTGAGCAATATTGTGTTGATTCATAGTTCGAAATCTACAGAATGAGCCACAATGTGCCACATATTTCATCCATTGTTCCCCAGAGCAATGAAATCACGCAAATGGAAACCGTCCTCGGAGAACTAAGAATGAACACAACATTAGACTTATTTATTTTGAAACAAACATGTCAAAATACATCAGTCTGTGTTTTGTTCTTTAATATAATTTAAAAATGGAAAATGTTTAATACGTAGTTATTTATTTCTTAATAGTCATTTATACTGACGACCGCCACCACAAGTCAGTTCTCAACCTGTGGGGGAAAAACTGCGTCCATAACGAAACTCCAGGCCTTTCAAGGACTTTTCCAGCACCACACAAGCGATGTGCTGTGCTCACATATTGTATTTTATTCACATGCTGTATTTTAATGGACATATTTCATGTTGTCAGACGGCAGAACGCGGCCCATTAAGACTTCACGTTAACCAGCGGTCACTTCCAAGCTGCTGCTCGGCACTGCTAAAATCCTGCTGCAGCGGGGCGTCATATTTTATGTGAAAGGATTGCGTTCGTGTTCTATCGAAAATAAACACTTTAAAGTTATTTAGAGATTTCGTATTTGTCGGCTTTTTATAATTCAAGCACTTTTTAAAGCACCACTAGATAGAAAATGTCTATTTTCAAAAAGCCAAATTCAAGCACCTTGTACGACTCCTGATTTTAATATTTACACACAGCGGTTAGCGTAACGTTAGCTCGCTTAGCGGCAAACAGGTTTCGGTTAAATGAAGGGTCACTAACCTTTGCGTATTCTGCAAAAGCGGTGAGACGTGTCGTTTTAGTGAAAACAGTATTAACTGCCGCACATACAACATCACTTACGGTACTACAGTATCGACCGTTTAAAAAAAATAAAAAATACAGTGGCATCGGTGGTATTTTGAAGCTTTAGTATCGCGATATTACCGTAGTACCGGTATACCATGCAACCCTACTTACAACAACATACAACAACACAAGGACAGACAACACGAGTTCCCCACTCTTCTGTCTGCTGAAACTCAAATATTTCAGCATGTAAATATATTTGCCTAAAGCACCCCTTGAGATTTCAATCAGGTGAACGTTAGATGAAAAGTTTTTAAAAACTGATCTGCTGGGTTTTTTTAGCCGTGCAACAGCAAAAGTAAACGAGCAAATGGTGGCACAGGAGGTCTCAGGAGTGCATTTGTTTAATTCTTGCTAATTTCCTGACCAATGATTTGTTATTAAGATCATTAAAACCTGAATATCTTGCCATTTTGAAATTGGCTCAGCATATATATATATATATATATATATATATATATATATATATATATATATATATATATATATATATATACATACACACACGTATACACACACACACACACACACACACACACACACACACACACACACATATATATATATATATATATATATATATATATATATATATATATATATATATATATATATATATATATATATATATATATATATAATGTACATGTGTGTGTGTGTGTGTATATATATATATATACACACACACACATGTATACACACACACACATTATATATATATACAGGTGCATCTCAATAAATTAGAATGTCGTGGAAAAGTTCATTTATTTCAGTAATTCAACTCAAATTGTGAAACTCGTGTATTAAATAAATTCAATGCCACAGACTGAAGTAGTTTAAGTCTTTGGTTCTTTTAATTGTGATGATTTTGGCTCACATTTAACAAAAACCCACCAATTCACTATCTCAACAAATTAGAATATGGTGACATGCTAATCAGCTAATCAACTCAAAACACCTGCAAAGGTTTCCTGAGCCTTCAAAATGGTCTCTCAGTTTGGTTCACTAGGTAAGCCACAAACATTCATTGCCAAAGAAGCTGGCTGTTCACAGAGTGCTGTATCCAAGCATGTTAACAGAAAGTTGAGTGGAAGGAAAAAGTGTGGAAGAAAAAGATACACAACCAACCGAGAGAACCGCAGCCTTATGAGGATTGTCAAGCAAAATCCATTCAAGAATTTGAGTGAACTTCACAAGGAATGGACTGAGGCTGGGGTCAAGGCATCAAGAGCCACCACACACAGACGTGTCAAGGAATTTGGCTACAGTTGTCGTATTCCTCTTGTTAAGCCACTCCTGAACCACAGACAACGTCAGAGACGTCTTACCTGGGCTAAGGAGAAGAAGAACTGGACTGTTGCCCAGTGGTCCAAAGTCCTCTTTTCACATGAGAGCAAGTTTTGTATTTCATTTGGAAACCAAGGTCCTAGAGTCTGGAGGAAGGGTGGAGAAGCTCATAGCCCAAGTTGCTTGAAGTCCAGTGTTAAGTTTCCACAGTCTGTGATGATTTGGGGTGCAATGTCATCTGCTGGTGTTGGTCCATTGTGTTTTTTGAAAACCAAAGTCACTGCAAGAAATTTTGGAGCACTTCATGCTTCCTTCTGCTGACCAGCTTTTTGAAGATGCTGATTTCATTTTCCAGCAGGATTTGGCACCTGCCCACACTGCCAAAAGCACCAAAAGTTGGTTAAATGACCATGGTGTTGGTGTGCTTGACTGGCCAGCAAACTCACCAGACCTGAACCCCATAGAGAATCTATGGGGTATTGTCAAGAGGAAAATGAGAAACAAGAGACCAAAAAATGCAGATGAGCTGAAGGCCACTGTCAAAGAAACCTGGGCTTCCATACCACCTCAGCAGTGCCACAAACTGATCACCTCCATGCCACGCCGAATTGAGGCAGTAATTAAAGCAAAAGGAGCCCCTACCAAGTATTGAGTACATGTACAGTAAATGAACATACTTTCCAGAAGGCCAACAATTCACTAAAAATGTTTTTTTTATTGGTCTTATGAAGTATTCTAATTTGTTGAGATAGTGAATTGGTGGGTTTTTGTTAAATGTGAGCCAAAATCATCACAATTAAAAGAACCAAAGACTTAAACTACTTCAGTCTGTGTGCATTGAATTTATTTAATACACGAGTTTCACAATTTGAGTTGAATTACTGAAATAAATGAACTTTTCCACGACATTCTAATTTATTGAGATGCACCTGTATATATATATATATATATATATATATATATATATATATATATATATATACACACACATATATACATTAATATATATATGTATATATATATATATGTATACATGTGTATATATATATTAATGTATACATGTGTGTGTATATATATATATATATATATATATATATATATATATATATATATATATATATGTGTGTGTGTGTGTGTGTGTGTGTGTGTGTGTGTGTGTGTATATATATATATATAATTTAATGCCATGACACCACAAAAAAAAAAGGGGTTGAGAAACCCTGTCATGACACAACAACCGAATACAACAGTACAACACCACACAACAACAAGAAGGAGACGGCTGGTGGATAAATTAAATTCCTCAATCCTGGACTTGTGAAGTGTGAATGTTTCTAAAAGTCCACGGTGCAGAGAGAACATCTCTCTCTCTGTGTGAGAACTGTGAAATGGAGCGGTTGTTCCAGCAGAGGCTCAGTACCACATGATCGAAAACATTACCGTCCTTCAAACATCCAAGTACGTAACAGAGAAGTGTGCACTTCGAGGACCTAGTGCGCCATTTAAAACTGTGGTTTTTTTCCTCAAACAAAACACTGAAATATGAACATGACACCGATCCAGAAAATCCTGCTCTGTCACATTGTTCCACAGAGAGACACACAGAGGACAACGCTGGGGTTCAGCTTTATTTCACTTGCAAAACAATGCCTACAAGTGCACTGGAGGGATAACAAGGGACTTCCTGGAATTCAGCTCTACGTTAACTACTTCAGATCAAAGTGATTTACAGTTTAAAGTAAAAAATAAATAAATAAAAAAGAAATACAAGGAACAAGTTAGATAAAAATTAAATGGTAAAATAAACAAATAATAAAAATGCAGCAAATAAGAGCAGTGAAAGACAATAATAATAACAAATATTAAAATATTTAGTAAAAAAAATTCCAAAAAATATTTTTTTAAAAATGAAAAGAAAAGTAAACATAAGAAACAAAAATTAAAAATGAAGACACCCCATGTATCAGTCAGAGAGGTTTTGGGATTGAGCTTTTTTTTGGGATTAGTATTTAGCTTTAATTTCCCCACATAAATGCACTATACAGGTTATAACCTAAGCTTCTACACTCCATAACATCTTATATAATGTATAATGATGTCTTCTAGACCTTATGTGGCGCATTTAATGTATGAACTTAAAGTTGAGTCCTTGTTAGATGCTAGAGGTCGATCGATTGATCGGTTTTGCAGATCAATCGGCAACGATAACTGATTGCTAGAATTATCGGTTATCTGCAAAAATCCACACCGATAGTTTTTCCCGGTTGCGTCCGTTGCGGGAGCGGCTGAGAAGGGTCCTTTTTCATTATACGGTCCGAGAGCGGCCTCTAGAGGCAAAATAAAAACCATCACTGACAAATTTTGTTGTGTTATTTGAAGTGTTTTTTCCTATTATTCATTTTGGATGGCTCTATTTTTATTTATTATTTAGAGGTTTACTTTTTGGTTCAGTTTGGATATATATAGTTTATTTGCTTTAATATTTATTAATAGGTAATGTATATTAATATTTATATATTTATTCCGTTTAAAAGCAAGTAAAGTACATTTTCATGGTACAGTCGGTACTGTTTTCTTTGTAATAAAGTTCAGCAGTATTTTACTCTGAGTGTTAGGTTTTCATTCAGTATCGGTCGGCCTCTATTAGACACAATGTAGGGCGTAGTAACTTCAATATCTAGTGCACTTCATAGGATGTACAGCACATTATTAATAACGCCTTCTTTGCCCTACATAGTGTACTACACAGCCTAGGGCACTACAGTGTTTCATAGAGACACATCTGGGATTTATCTTTATACTCCACATACAACATAATGCACTTAATGCACTCCATGTGTGATTTGGGATTCAGTTTCTTACATTTGAAGACTGCACATGGAGTAAAATCATGGCTTCTATGTCGTATATAATCGCACCCACATACCTGATGCTGTATCTAAGGGCGCGTTTGTGTGTTTGCATGTCTGTGTGTGAAAGATCAGGGGGGGGGTGTGTGTGTGTGTGTGTGTGTGTGTGTGTGTGTGTGTGGGGCTAGTGGTGAAACGTCTGTGCCTGTGAGAAAAAGGTCATGAGTTCAAAACCCAGCAGAGTCAAAGAGCAAGACCCCTAAGCCTCATATAGTACAGTGGTATGCTGTGCTTCAACGAGTAAAAACGGTAAACAAAGCAAGCTAAATATACGTCACACTAGATAAAGTCAACCGAATAAGACTATGCTAAGGAAAGACTAGGATTTTTTAAAATTTCTTTTTACATTTTCTGTTGCTTTAATAGAATGTAATCACTTCACATGCAGTTTCACAGAGGCTGTTCCCGACTCGGTTTTGGACTCTACTGAGGCTGGAGGTGTCCATGGCGGAAATATCACCCAGATGCTTCTGCAGCCATAGCAACCTCCGTCCAAAGAAGACCACCCACTGATCTATAAGGAGTGCTCTGTTTAAGGGCATGAGCTTCAGTGCTGCGCGCGCTCAGTTTCAGAATCGGTCAACAACTGGAAATGCGGAACCTGTGCATGGCTTTTAACTGACGCTTGGTTTTCCGTGCTCGTTGTTGTTGTTGTTGTTTAGAACGTAATAGTGATGTCAGTAGTGAATATTGCTTTTAATTTGACACGGAAGAGACGATAAGTCGTGTACTTCATCAGACAGAAACCGAACCAACGTGGGGCTGAAATGTGGAGTCTTACCTTTTGGAAGATGAGCTTGAGCTCGTTGGGGTCGGCCCTTTTGGTTGACTGTACCTGAAAAAGAGCAAAGACCGCAGCTCTGAGTGAGGCTGCAATAATGATCCAAACATTACACAGTTCAGAGGTAAACCTATGGCTTTTCCTTTCAGACTGTCACTGGTGTTAAACATATACACACTGAGTCAGTGAGCACCTTAGTCCTTAGGCCTCATGCACTCAACCTTCACACTAGGAATCCTAACAGTAACACACACACACACACACACACACACACACACACCAAGGGCACTTCCTGCACCTGAATGAGCTTCATGAGACTGGAGGGTGAAGATCTGTAACTTCATTAACATCTAACATGACAAAGAACACTAACCACACACTAGACATCATTCTACCTCATTAACAGCACTGGTCTTGGTGGTGCTGCTGCCAATATTTATTTCCACTAAAGCCAGTTAACGAGAGTTCAACCGAGAGGTTTGCTGTAACATTAAAATAAATAAATAAATAAAAAAGAATATGCTCCATATTTACTGCGAAAAAAAATAAAATAAAACTTTATTTATGGAGTTTGGCAGCACTACAGTTATACCGTTACCTCGTTGTAGGTATTTTCCCTTTTACCCCGCTAATAGCTAACGGAGTAGCAATGCAAAAAATAAAGCATGCTAACTAGCTAGCCGAAGCTAAACCAAACACCAGCAGAGGAGCATTCCCAGTCTCAATCTCTACCTAAACAGCTGTCACTCTGTAAAACTCTAAAACAACTGGCAAGACTGCATAAAAAGCGCGGGTTTTTTCCCTAGATAAAGCGGGTGTGTAAAGCCGGAGTCACCTTGGCCGCCATGCTGCTTCTGACGTCACTCGCGGGGAACTGGCAAGTTGACGCATGCGCAGTACTCGCCGCCACCAGCACTAAAAATCTCACTTTTTTTTTGGACCAGGAACCAATCAAAAGCCTCGACAATCCCTACCTAGGTGCCCTATTCAGGTAGCTTTTCCACTTAAGATAGAGTACCAAATGTCCAACATGGAGTCATTTGGGTACATCAGATACTAAAAAAGTAGTATTTATTTATTTATTTATTTTTTACTTATACAGGAGTATTATGGAAGCCTGCGCACTGTGAAGGGTGTGTCATCGTGACCATGCCCCCTACACTTAATTAGAAATTTAAAAAAATAATAATTGTATCAAGAATTTGTCTAGCAGACGTCAGTAGTAGACACTGGGATTATAAATCTTATAAATCTTTAGTAGATTCATCATCTTTATGTAGCTTAGCTCGTCAAAAAAACTTATAAATAAATAAATATAAATACATAAAATAAAATATATTATGCATTAATAATTTTAAATTGTATATGTATTAATAAATATATATAGGTCATATTTGATATTATGCAGGATATTAAAATAGTATTTGTTCTGAAATAAATGCAATAAAATTAAAACAACAATGGAAGGTAATAAAGTAAGACAAAAATGACAGAAAAAAGGGCCATCTTAAATAAAAAACGTGTTTTCTAAAGTACAAAAAAACAGAAATGTACTAAAACAAAGTAAAATAATACAATAATAGTGAAAGAGAATAGATATTCTTTAATAATATGCAGACTATTAAATTAATATATTACAACCCCATTTCCAGAAAAGTTGGGATTTTTTCTAAAATGCAATAAAAACAAAAATTCTGAAAACTGAAGTCTTGTATCAAAGCAAGAATGAGCAAAAATTCCACCTGCAAAACCATTAAAAAGTGTCATTAAAAGGAACGGTGATGTAACACACTTCCATTCGTTTATATTTACAAAATACAATTAAGTTCATCAGTGAAAACATTGAATATCTTTTCATTGTACTTTTGTCAGTAAATTAAAGTTTCACGAGACTTGACAAATCAAAGATTTTTGTTTTTATTGCATTTTAGAAAAAATTCACAACTTTTAAGGAAATGGGGTTAGTAATAAGAAACTTTTCTATTGTCTACTTTTAAACTAATACAGACGAGCAGCTGCACTCCCCCAAGTGCCTGACTTTTACCATAAAACCCTGTATATACGCTCACAAAAAAACAAAAACAAAAACCACACAACCTTCTGAAACTACTGAGTCCAGACCTCCACTGGTATTTAGAAGGGAAGCAATATGAGATAAAACATTTATTGGACTTTTCATGCTTTTACTGTGATCAGATACACCAGTATAACCCACTGAGGGTCAGGAGGATTGTGTGTTTTATAAAATATATATATACAATTTACAGTTATCAGATTCCACGTTCTTTTTTTAACCGTGCTTATGTACTGACCGCTAAAGGAAGCTACACGGCTCTGACACAGCAAAGTAAAAAAACAAAACAAAAAAAATACAATAACTTTGATATGATGAAGTATATTTAACATTTATGGATGGAGTTTCCAGTGTCAGTGCTGGAAAAGCAGTAGGTTTTCCACCCCAGGAAAGTCTTCAGGACAGAGGAGGTTACACTTTGCAGTCTCGCTATAGTAAGCCAAGCTAGTCTTATTAACTTCCATAAACGAGAAAAAGGAGAGGCAGCTGTTTATACTGTAGCTGCTATAACGTAAGTGAGAACAGGAACTAGCTTGTTTCATGGACGTTCAACAACATTAAACATAACTCTAAATAGATGAAGTATGATTTGCTGTTTTTTCATCGTAAAAAAAAAAAAAAATGTTAGCATTGGCAAACTGGTGTTGTACAAAAGGAATACAACACTTTGAGACATGCTGTTCAACCTGTTACATATGTAACAGTCTGTCAGTCACAGTAAAGGGGGCGTGGCCTCCCCCTCAAGCACTAAATCTTTCTAAATTATCGATTCAGCTGTTTAACTGAATGGACGTCTCATTTATTTTTTCTTTTCTTTTAGACATCAGATTGATCCTCTAATGAGAGGTGATACAAAAATGACCATACAAATAAGTGAAGACTGAACTGTATAAGTGTAAAAACCTGTTTATTAGACTTGTTCTGACCATGAAGCATGAAATATCCTCAAGCACATTTTGAACATCATGACTGACAGTCATTTAGCAAGCACGAACTGCCTCTTCAGCTCCCCCTAGTGGTGTAGCACAAACTTCCACAACCTCCTCTACTGAATAAGACAAGATAAGATTGTTGTTTCAGTTGCTCAGGACCACAGGTTCCCAGACCTAGTCTTGGAGAACCCCTGCCTTGCACATTTTAGTTTTCCCTGCTTTAAAATAGTTGGCTCAGGTCAAGCCACAGCTCTACCATTGTTGGGCTCTTGACAGAGGGTCTAAAAGCTGCTAGGGCAGAGTATCAATGTAAACTCATAGAAAGTAACCAAAACAATCCTAGGCGTTTATTCAATACAATATCTAGATTAACAAATAATAAGACGTCGCCTAAACTGAATATTCCAACACGACTTAGTAGTAATGACTTCATGGATTTCTTCATTGAGAAAATTGAAGGCATCGGGATTAAAATTGAAAATATACAACCGACAGCAGCATCACAGGTTTTAGCCTCAAATATAATTTCCCAAGAACAACTGCAGTCCTTTACCGCTATTGGACAGGAAGAGCTTACAAAACTTATCAACACATCAAAATCCACCACATGTATGCTAGGTCCCATACCCACTAATCTAATGAAAGAGTTGCTTCCTGTAGTAGGAGAGCCTCTCCTCAATATTATTAACTCCTCTTTATCTCTAGGTCACGTCCCGAGAACATTCAAGCTGGCGGTTATTAAGCCTCTCCTTAAGAAACCACAACTAGATCTAGTTCTAGATCAACTAGTAAATTATAGACCAATCTCAAACCTTCCATTTATATCTAAAGTGTTAGAAAAGGTCGTGTCTGTTCAATGATGCTCCTTTTTGCAGAAAAATGGTATCTATGAAGAATTTCAATCAGGCTTTAGGCTCCATCACAGCACAGAGACTGCGCTCGTCAAAATTACAAATGACTCGCTTCTAGCATCTGACCAAGGCTGCGTTTCACTACTCGTTCTACTTGATCTCAGTGCTGCGTTCGATACTATAGATCACGACATACTCTTAGATAGATTACAAAACTACATTGGTATTCAGGGACAGGCATTGGAATGGTTTAAATCCTACCTGTCTGACCGCTACCATTTTGTTTGTTTAAATGATGAACTTTCTGACATAACGGCAGTAAAGTATGGTGTGCCACAAGGATCGGTCTTAGGCCCCCTGCTGTTTTCCTTATACATGCTGCCCCTTGGAAATATTATCAGAAAACACGGGATAAATTTCCACTGTTATGCTGACGATACTCAACTGTATATTTCCACAAGACCAGGTGAAATTTCCAAATTTACCGGTAATTTTCTTTTATTAAATTGTAATAAAATTGCTGAATATCGCTAAATTGGTAATTGGACCAAAAATCGGTTCACAAAAGCTCCTAGAATACAATCTGGATCTAGAAGGATGTACGGTTACCTCATCCTCTGCAGTTAAACACCTGGGTGTTATATTAGACAGCAACCTGTCATTTGAAAATCATATTTCCCAGGTAACAAAAACAGCCTTCTTTCACCTTAGAAATATTACCAAGCTACGTAACATGCTATCTGTTTCTGATGCAGAAAAACTAGTTCATGCCTTCATGACCTCAACACTGGACTATTGTAATGCACTACTAGGTGGTTGTCCTGCATCCTCAATAAATAAGCTACAGTTAGTCCAAAATGCAGCTGCAAGAGTGCTCACCAGATCACGAAAATATCAACACATTACCCCAATTTTATCATCACTACACTGGTTACCTGTTAAGTTCCATATCGATTATAAAATTCTGCTACTCACCTATAAAGCCCTAAACGGCCACGCCCCTTTATATTTAACCGATCTTCTATCACGTTACAATCCATCACGCTCTTTAAGGTCACAGAACTCTGGATTTCTGATAATACCGAAGATATCAAAGTCTACTAAAGGAGGTAGAGCTTTTTCACATTTAGCTCCTAAACTCTGGAATAGCCTTCCTGATAATATTCGGGGTTCAGACACACTCTCTCAGTTTAAATCCAGATTAAAGACACATTTCTTCAGCCTAGCATTCACCTAACCGCATCTCATGACCTTGTACTTCTGTCATCGCTGATAAAATGATAACAAATGCACATGGTCATTTTTGCCTGACATACAATGAACAGCAGCTACGATTAATCCTTTTCCATATGTTTCCTATTCCTACGTCGGGATGCCCATCCCGAGGTAATCGGTGAACGTGCCAGCTCCAGTTCAGAACCAGCCTCTAAGAAGCTTCCAGATGACGCCAACGCCTGCGAAGATTTTGGATGACACCGACGTCAAATCGTCACATGACAACGGGCAATGGGCCCGACCCGTTCTGCTCTCTGAGCCGGCCTGGTCCGTCCTGCTTCTGGGGTTCTCGTCACTGGGGGTCACTCGCTGTTGCTGAAGATGGGCCCATATGGACAGCCTCAAACAATCCCCAAACAATTCACAAATAGACTCGGGTCTCCATCGGTGGACAGTTCATGACTTCAGCAAAATAGACTTCATGTTGAGACTGTGGTGAATCTCCTGACTACACAGCTGCACTTTATATCATGTAGCATACAGTTATAGAAGGGATTTACTTATAATTACACTATCCGGTGTCACCCAGATGAGGATGGGTTCCCTTTTGAGTCTGGTTCCTCTCAAGGTTTCTTCCTCATGTCGTCTCAGGGAGTTTTTCCTTGCTCATTGGGGATAAATTTATCAATTTAAAATTTAGATCCAAAATCTATGTATCTCTGTAAAGGTGCTTTGTGACGATGTCTGTTGTCAAAGGCAATACTGCAAGGGGTCTAGTGACAGCCTCATTGCAGAATGGAGGGGTGCCAGGACCAGTCTCATAGCGGAGTGTCAAATATATTTTACACTTAGTCCAGTGTCCAGTGGGCTAGACCAAAAAATTAATTTAGCACAACAACGCATCAACAGTTCCTCTAAAAATTGTTCCTTAATCTGTATTTACTTTGAAAGCTCATCATATTGCAGTGGAGGGGAAAAGCATGAAAATAGTTTGCAAAATCATTTACAATAATAATAATAATAATAATAATAATAATAATAATAATAATAATAATAATAATAATAAATTGTAATTGTATAGGAATTCACCCCCATTGCAGTGAAATCAGTAAATTGTTTTTTTGGAAACCAATTTCTTTTTGTTGTTGTTTTGTTTTGCCAATAAAGCGTTACACATCCTTAGCATATTTGGTCGGTAGCTGAATTTATGGCCCCATTTTGCCCCCTAGCGGAATAACAGAGACTAGATCTTTTTCAAATCTTTCAATTCAATTACAGCCAACCAGAGTTTACATTTCTCAGGTGGGTGGGATTAGTACCTTTATCAGTGTTTTTTTGTGTGTGTGTTCACAGTCAGTGTGCCTGCAGCAGTTAAAGAACAGTACGCTAATGTTAATCTTTATTAGGAAGACCTTCACACCTGCAAATTCATGCGCAACAGGTTCTACAATTTACACAAAATGGTGAGAAAAACTATTTAAAAAAATATGTTGAGCACTAGTTCAGTAAGTGGAAACATACATGTTGAAGAGAGAGGTCGGAGGAGAATAACCTGACATGAAGGACGTGGTGAAAAACCATCTGAGAATACACAATGTGATGTCCTTACAGTAATGCACCACTAGATGGCACTCAAATATCCTGGTTGTACTGTAGATAAGAGACAGTGAAGAGAAGAGTGTGACAATGCAGAGCCTGTGCTTGTTGCAATGTTAGGTTTATTATTTATTTATTTATTTATTTATTTATTTATTTATTGCTGAGGATGGTATCAGTAAGTGCTCAGTTTCCTTTTTTGTCTTGTCCTGGTCAGCCCACTATACCACTAGTAATGTGGCTGAAGATGTTTTAGAACTACATGTTACCCTAATCCTCTCATCCGCAAAAGATTATTAGTGGAATCTAAACTGACACTGGAGACTGCAGTTACAATCACCACACAGAGGCAGCTGATGCCCAGGCGAAATCAATGTCTGCGAGCAGCTCTGCCCCAGTACAAGCCGTACACACTACCCCTGCGTCCAGACGACGGCGTCCAAAGGCCAAATTCAAGGCATGTACCTTATTAACGATGTCTGCTTCAGCCCCATCTGCTTGAACAAACTTCTGCCATGGCTCCTACATCTTGTAAATGCATGGACCTGCCCTGCTGCATATGCTAAATGTAAGAATTGCAATAAAATTGGACATTTTGCGTGAATCTGCCGTTCTGCTCCTACTCGTTCAGTGCACGCGATTGAGGGCGTAATCACACTGGGCCGTGTTGCCTTGTACCATGCCCAAGCACAATTTTTTTATGATTTGTATCTATACATGGCGCTATATAAAATAAAGTTTATTATTATTATTATGGCTTATTTGGAGTCGGGCGCGGTGACACACAGCATTCTCACATGCCTTATAGACTGCCTATTATATTTATCACTTATACAGCGCAGTGATTTTAACTAATCGTTCTGCACATATCGGAGGCAGCTGAGAGTCGTATCGTGTTTTGAGTTTCGTGCTCGGCTACAGTTGGCGATCACACTAGATTCGTACCATGCCTGAATCCAACTAAACCGTGCCCGATCCCACCTCTTCAAGCGGGCCTGGGCACGGTTCAGTGTACCGTGCCAGAGCACAGTACGGCGTGATCACACTAATCAAACAAACTGGACTTTGGGGGTCAAACATGCTCGGGCACGGTACAGATCGCCTAGTGTGAGTACACACTGAATTACCGGAGTCTGTATTCTCTACCCGCCTGGACCAAATGCCTGTCTGCTGTGTGATATGGCCATAAATGTTTCACCTGCTGTTGTACCTGTGTCCCTTAAACTCACAGTCGACTCTGGTTCGTCAGGAAATCCGCATGTGTGTGGATCTGCAAAGGCCCAACAAGACAGTTATAGTAGATAGTTATCCACTGCCACACATGGAACAGATGCTGTTCTCTGCTGGGACCCTTCTCCTGGTACAATAAATTTATTCCCAAATTTGATGAGGATGAGAATAGATTTTACTGGTCTGAAGAAGCTCAACAAAGCTTGGAAGAAGTCAAACAGCTACTCTACACAGTCCTACTCTCAGCACCGTGCTGGATCCAAAATCCACACTGTGGATTGTTTGCCTCACTTACCCCTGCCTCTTACTTCTACTGAGCAGGATACAGAGTTTCTGGCTTTACTGGGCACTGCTCACTGCTCTCACTGTTCTGAACTCTCTGCACTGCGTACACAAACTGTGCATGGTTGGCCTCTTTCTCAGGCTTCTTTGGATCCTGTGTTATGCTCGTACTAAAAACAATGACATGAGCTCAGTGTGCCAGCTGACTTTTTGTTTACAGGTTCTTGGCTGGTGGTACCTAAAGACCTGCATGAGACACTAGTTAGCATTGCACACGAAAGCCACCAGGGAATTGTAAGAATGAAACAACACCTGTCTATTAATCTATTGGTGACCTAAAATGGACACACTCTTGGCAGAAAAAAGGATCATTTATGTGTGTGGGAAACAAAGGCTGGCCCGTCTGGTCCGATCCCACAGAGTTACTGTACCACAAATTGCTGAAAAAGTTGATGCTGGTTATGATAGAAAGGTGTCAGTAACACACAGTGAATCGCAGCTTGCTGTGTATGGGCAGCGTAGGGCAGAGTTCCCATGCTGACCCCTGCCCACCACTGAAAGCACCTACAATGGACATGTGAGGATCAGAACTGGACCATGGAGCGGTGGAAGAAGGTGGTCTGGTCATTTCCTTTTACATCATGTGGCTGGCCGGGTGCGTGTGCGTGTGCGTTGCTTACCTGGGGAATGGCAGATGGAGGTGGAGATGGAGATGGCACCAGGATGCACTGTAGGAAGAAGGCAAGTCAGCAGAGACAGTGTGATGCCCTGGGCAATGTTCTGCTGGGAAACCTTGGATCCTGGCATTCATGTGGATGTTACTTATACAGGTATCACCTATATTGTACATTGTTACAGACCATGTACAACCCTTCATGGCAGCAGTATTCACTAATGGCAGTGGTCTCTTTCAGAAGGATAATACGCCCTGCCACACTTGCAGAAATTGTTCGGGAATGTCTGAAGAGTGCAAGGTGTTGACTCGGCCTCCAAATTCCCCAGATTTCAATCCGATCGAGCATCTGTAGGATGTGCTGGGCAAAAAAGACCGATCCATGGAGGCCCCATCTCGCCACTTACAGGACTTAAAGGATCTGCTGCTAACGTCTCAGTGCCAGATACCACAGCAGACCTTCAGAGGACTTGTGGAGTCCAAGCCTCGCTGGGTCCGAGCTGTTTTGGTGGCAAAAGGGGGATCTACACCATTTTAGGCAGGTGGTTTTAATGTTATGGTTTATCGGTGTACAATAGTCAGCACATTGAGGATTTCTGAAATATATCCTGTGTTGGAGACAGGCCCGGACTGGCCATCGGGAGCACCGGTAGAATTCCCGATAATTAATTAATTAATTAATTAAATCGTTATATTTTTATATCATTGTGTGTCCGATGTACTCAAGTGATCCTTTCCGAATTCGGCATTCGGCATAAATAAATCAATAATAAATAATGAATCCGTTAGTCTTGACTTGCAGTGCTACCTAATCTCCTCAGCTCCGGTGAAGAGTGAACAGACTCATCACTGCACAGAGCGAGGATGGAGAGCAGGCGGCCAGGTGGAGCAGAGAGAGGGAAAGGGAGAGGGCAAAAATAAAGCCCTCCAAAAAGAAGCAGCAAAATGTAGTAAAATTACTGACCTGTTCAGGGCTTCAAGGGCAGGTCATTCTCCTCTGTAAATACTGTAGCTTTTTGTTCGCTAACTTATCACACAGTATCACTACTAGCAAATGTTAGCTCTATTATTATTGTCACTCAAAACATGCTAAAGGACAGCTTTATCTTCTGTATAGTTATAATACTAAGTAATTTAGCAGACATATATCCAAATTTACATACAGTAGATTTAGGGAGCGCTCCATGTTGTTATTTTAAATGTTGAAATCACAAATAGAGCTAGGGCAAACAACACAAAAACCAAGCTATGAGTCGTACAAGACAACATCATGCTCAATATTAGGATTTTTCTAAATAGATATTGTCAAGATGTAGTTATTATTGTGCTAACAGATATTTAGGCAATTTAGAAAATGATGTCTGCCCATATGTGAGGTTGAAAAAAAAACAACAACTTTTTCCTCCTATTTTTCACAATAAGGTGGAGAGAGTCAACCTGGCACTAGCTCTGGTGCAGTGCTCACACTTCAGAGTCAACCTGAGATGACAGGTAGAGGTCAAATAAGAGAAATTAAATATGCTTTAGAGAAGCATATTCAGATTCTGTGGTCACAGATTACAGTGAGGACCAAACGGTGTGGAGACAGTTCTGTCCATAGTAGTAGACCTGGTAAAGAAAAATGACAAAAAAGTGTCTTTTGTTTACCTCTCTTCTGCATTTAATGTACCTTTATGAGTGAAAAGTAGAGAGTTACTGGCAACTTTGCACTTCTTGTTTGGCAGACCCATGTAAGCTGATATAAATTAGGACTGTTTCACTACCTCTAGGTTGCATGTTTATGTTTTTATGGGATGGCCATACTGTGTGTAATAAATTGAACTTAGGAAAGAAAAAATAGGGTTGTCAGTGGTTTCAAAATTTGTTGTAGGTGTATGGGGTGGCCTGGATGAATGTGAGACGCTTGGCCTGAAGTTATGTCCCAGTCTGGCCCTGGTTGGAGAGTTTGTTTTATTAATGGCAAGAAACCTTAGAGAAACTGAACATTTACAAACTGTAAACTGTTTATATTTTACAGTACATTCCTGGCATAATTACAGACTGAGCATGTATTGTAATTGTTAGGAGTGTCTTGTGGTTGAGGTAGGCATGTTGTTAAGGGTAACTCTCTGCTTTCACTTTTGAGCTTGCATGATTGAGAGGAAATGGCGTCGAACAAAGGTAAGGATCAAATATGTCTTTAATTAAACTAAGTAATCTGACCTGGCATAAATTTGCCATTCGGTTGCTAGATAAAACGAATGTCTCCTGTAACTGAGTGATGTGTCAGGATGAGTCTTGTTAGTGTACTTGGAAAAGTGACAGATTTACAGAGCAATTTTATGCTAAGCAAAAAGGTAAGAGGCTTATAGTGTAAACGATTTCCTTGTATATTTACAGTAAATTACCGGCAGAACGGTTGCCAGCAAGTTGCTGTATTTTAATTTACAGTACACAGAACAATATTGTATAACTACAAAACCGTATTTTACTGTATTTTATAATTTGGTCTGTTTGTACTGTATTTTATTGTACTATATTGTACTGTAATAACTGTATTGCTGCATTACTGCTAATTATTACTATTTATAATAATGACTAATTATGATATCAAGTTTATAATATATAGCCTAGGTAGTATAATATATAAATCTATAGTTAGTAATATTGTAATACTACTTCAGAATAACATTACGAATCAAAAAGCAATCGAAACAATGTTCTTTTCAAAAATATTTTTATTCAATAAATTCATTTAAACGATTAAACACATTTTAAAACTGTAGTACTGTGTTTGTTACCCAGAGTTCAGTGCATCAGCAATTTACAGTCCAATAAGGCATGAAAACCTTTTAGGTGTACAAGAATATAGCTGAAACAAAAACGTTCAAGAGAGGGGAACTTTTTGTTTAAACACGGCAGTTTATCGCTCTCCTCAAACCCACCGTCCTCAATTGACAAATTTAGTATTTTTACCTCGCAGACCGTCATAAACTCGACAGAAATAAAAATAAAACTCACCAAAACCGTCTTGGCTTGTCTTTCTACTTCACTGAGATAGGTGTGAAAACGGGAGAGCAGCGGGGTGAAAGAGCTAGCAGACAGCTAACTCTGTTCGTTCGCTAGCTATAACTTTGCAGTCTCATTCCACACTACAGACGATGTAGTGGTACACTGCAGTGTAAAATTAGAAAGAACTCATGAAAAACATAAAACAAAACCCGTAAAATAAACCATATTGAACTTCCAGCCAGTGACCAGGAGTTGTGTAGCAGTTTTATGTGACGTCAGGTGGCGCGCTTTCGCTGAAATCCAGTATTATTGCCTGGTATACTGTAGCCATGTTACAGCCAGACTAAAATACATCGTAAAATATTCCCTTTCAATCAAAATGACCCAGAATGCAATGTAAAGTAAGGTATTTTACTGTATTGTTGAAATGTAGTATTGTACTGTAGGGTTTTACGGTACTGTGCAGCTAAATCTACAGTGATCTAACAGTGTAGGTGTATGAGATTTCCTAAATGTAGGCTATTAATGGATGACAAATGATTGCTATGTCTTCATTAAAATTAGGCAACTGTTGTCCCCATCCTTTTTTTTTTTTTAAATACTACACTCTTCTAGCTCAGCAATACATCAATACCCCCCCCAAAAAAAAAACAAACAAACAAACAAAAAACTCTTTGCTAGCACCATATTTGCTAACACCAAATGTGGTTTAAGGAAGAGCGACTGGTTTAACCAGAGTTATGATGCAGGTTTCATTTAAAAGTTGTGGGGTGATTCACTATATGGGAATTAATATGCAAAGTACAGTACTCTTACTCTTATATAAACATTTACATTTTGAAGATATACACTGGTTTCACCTCAGCATCAGAAGCACTGTATTGAACTTTTATCATATGGTTTAACCATCATTCAGTATAGTACACAGAGTGTTTGGGCAGTCTGTGTACTCATGCAATCTGCCTCAGGTCAATTTCAATTCCGATAGCCAATCTCAGCACGGTGTGCATCTCCAAGAGCACGGCACAGCACAGTAATAAAATCAAAACATAGTGCAACACAGCTTTCCCTGTAAATCCGTGATATACACACACATATGACCACAATAATTTAATTCTGTATTAATGTGTCGTGTTTTAAACCAATAAAACTCTTACACTACAGCCATTGTTCTGTCCAAGTCAAGGCAAGTTTATTTATCATTTGCAGAGTATGCATTGAAATGCTTGAGGTAAGGGTAGAGTAAGCTGCTCACATAACAGAACACACACACACACACACACACACACACACACACACACACACACACACAGGGCAAGAGCATAAACAAGTAAGTACAATAACAAAGTACAATATATGCTACAACATAGTGAGAAAGAGAAGAAAACTGTATACAGCAGAGGAATAACTGCACTAAAACACTACTTGTGTAAGATGACCAACTGTAAAGTGTACTAGTCTCCGGTACAATTAGTGCAGTTTTATAAGGAAATGAGCTGGTAAGTTTTATTGAGCATCTTGCAGAACCAGACACAGTTCTTCTGGACACTTTGACTTTCGCACTCGCTTCTTATTTCTGCAGTGAAACCCAGCAGCCTTCATTCAAATTCCAGATTGGAGTTTTAATTTGAGCGACAGTCCTTATGAATGGAGTCTCAAAAATCTGCTTCCAAATTTCTGGCCTGTAGTTTATGTCTTGTGTAATGTGTTTTATTTTATTGATTATTTTCATATGAACTGTGATGCTTTAATTTAATAGTAGGTTTTATTACAGGGCCTCTCTTGCTTATAAACTGGGATAATAAGCTGAGAATAAAGAGAGTGCAATGTTGATGTGTGCGTCGGGCCTGTGATCCTGTAGGACCCAACAAAAAAGTTGTGGTGTTGTGGGGTTTTTACTTTAATGCAGCTGTGAGTGTGAGGTCAAATATGAAGCACTTAGGAAAAGCTAATAGTGGAGAACAAGAAAGACCACATTGATTAACATGGAAGCAATTTAGACTTGGCATGTTTACAGCGTCTATTGTACTATAGAATCCAATACAACTGGGGGGGGGGGGGGCGGTGCTAGATATTATGTATAAAACAAAATAGAAAACTGCAATTAACTGCAATTAACCTTTTTATGGATAAATTATTGAAAGGCATCCATTTTTTTTTTTTTTTTGCTGATATGTGCTCTTTTTTTGTAATGCAGTACCACCTAAGTGTATTATTTTTGTATAACAGCATGGTCTGAAGTGGGTTATTCCACTTATACCACAGTAATTTGGCAACAATTACAATGTTTAATTTATTAATGTACAACACGTCACTTATTTTAACTATTTATGGTTTAGATTTAATGTTGTAGAACATCCAAGAGACTGTTGTTGTAGTTCTTGTTATGACTCACGTTATAGCCGTGATAAAGTAATCCCATCACCTCACCCCCCTCTCTCTCTCTCTCTCTCTCTCTCTCTCAGAGGTGGAGGTGTGTGTGGTGAGAGGGGTGGTTTCAGGATTTTTGACCTGCTCTTTCTCCAAATTTTGCATTTTAACTTTAACATAGTTTACCATTAGTTCATTTAGTTTGAGATTAAATAATATTATAACATCGGTGTGACTGAATCGTGGAGTTTAGCAGTGAGAGAATCTGTGGCGACACATGGAGATGGCGTCTCACCCGACCAGGGGTGCGGCTTCTCTTTCACTCCATCGTGGTGTGAGCCGAAACCTGGCACTACAGTGGAAGACGTGTTGTCGGGAATAGGAGAGCAGATCGGATATGATAATATTGTTTCGGGATCAAGGATGAATAAAGCAGTAGCGGTGTTTAATGCCTTTAAAGAATCGTCTGATTAAGTGTGGAGTTTCCGTTCATCCAGAATGAGATTATTGAGTGCGAATTGGCATAGTTCGGTAAACTTGTCCTGAAGATAGTGAAGGACCTCAGCCATCTGAACAATGAACTCTTCTCTCTGTGGGAAGCACTTCCACTGCCTGAAGGCCAACACAGAGAGAATGAGGAGGAGCTCCTTTCCACTGGCCATTCGGGCCCTGAACCAGGACAACACCCAAGACTAGAGCTTGGACTTGTTTGCACAACACCTACATCACTTATATTGCTGTTAATATACCCATATTACCCCATATTTATAAATATTTATTATATATGTTGCCAATTTCATTTCACTACAACTACTTCAGCCTGATGTTGCACAGCATTATATTGTACAACAACTGCACATATCTGCACCTTATTCCAAATATAGTCATACTGTTGCTGCCACCCAACTTTTATATCCCTTATACATATATATATATATATGTATATAAATATATAAATATGTTTTCCTTTTCTACCTGTATAGAAGTAAATTCTGGTTTATGTAAATTCTATTTTATGGCACAGACAGTTGAAAAAACATTGCACTGCACGTCTTACTGTTTATGGTTGTATAATAAACCTCTCAGGCAGACCAGGCTGTGGGGCCGAGTGGTGTCTCAGACAAAGATGAGATAAACACCACCGGGATTGAGGAAACGCAGCAGTCAGTGGGAAGAGGTGAAAATAACAGAAATGTGGAAAGGGTAGATAATGAAAATTCCAAAGAAGACACAGGGGAAATGAGTAAAGAAGCAGTAGAGAGTGGTGAGACTACAGGCCAGAGAGAACAGGGGAATATACTGTGCACTGTGCCTAGTGTGTGTGAGCAGCTGTCAAGGTCAGGGGCAGTGGAAGCTGAGGTAGATATGAACACTGAGGAGAGAGCTAGACCTAGTGAAGCTACTGCAGAACCCAAGGGAACTGAAAGGAAGTTGGACGCATTGAAGACAGAGTAGAGTCTGTGAGAATTGAAACTGAAACTACAGCAGGACCTGAGACAGCTTGGCCTGGTGGAGCCATGGCAGAGTCTGATGAACCATGTAGTGAGGGAATAACCGATGATGACATGCTATCAGATATATCAACAGTATATGGAACTGGGTCACAAGCAAAGAGCAAAGATGTTTATTCTTTTCAAGAGATAAACTCCTTTTTGGACGAAACCTTTGGTAAACAGGTAGCGGTAAGAGGTGTTTTTCCCTGATGTCAAAAGATTTGAAGCTTCAGTGATGAGCTTAGAGAGTAACGCTAGTTATGATGATCTGAGTGAGAGAAAAAGGTTTCATCCAAGAAAAATGCTGGCAAAAATACAGAAAGCTAAAGGTCGAGGTAGACGCTATAAACATATCACTTCGGGTGTCTTCTGCATCTTGGGTTTCTCTGTTGGGCCTGTTCTTCCTTATTTCCTATCTTCTCATGGAGAATCTTAGAGTGAGCTCCTTAAATATGAATGGGGACAGGATTAGGAATAAAAGGGAGAACGTAAAGGAAATCAGTGATAGCGAAGCAGTATATGGTGGGAAGGACAAGGTCTGTTTAATCATGGCTCTAACAGCAGGTCAGGGGTTATTATTCTCTGTTCAAAAACAACACTTTGGCAGTAAAAGAGGTTGAGAAGGGAAGAGTGTTTATAGTCCATGGAGAAGTTAAAGAATATACTGTACTTTTTTAAATGTATTATTATTTATGCACCAAACATGGGTTCAGAGCACACAGAGGTATTTATTAAGTTAAAAGAAGCCTTCCAAAAATATGACACTACTGAAATGTGTGTAGTGATGGGTGGTGATGTAACCCCTTTCTGTTCTTTCATGGTGTTTATTTGGGAAGGAACACTCGGGACGACACATCGGGCTCAATCATGCAGTGAGTTTACTGGGAGAATAAGGGAACATTACACAGATAAAATAAAAAACCTCTCTGCTACAGCTGCAAAATAAACACATGAAGAAAATAAATTAATCTTACACTTACACATACCGATACAAAAACCATTAGAGCATGCAGATCAGAGAGACGGAGACACGTACCATCACATCACCAGCAATTTCTCGTCTAGCAAGAAAATGGCCATACTTCTCTGTTATTTGCCCACCTGTGGATGACCCGCCCTTCTTCCCTTAATGGCTCATACGCTATAGGCTGGACAGATATTACGTATGATCAACCATTTTGGCGAGATTCAAATCTAATCTTTTTATTTTTATTTTTATTTTTTTTACCTGTTACAGTGTTTGATATGGTTGATCATCAGTACCTTTTTAAAAGTCTAACAGCATTTGGGTGTGGGTGGATCAGACTGCTATATTCCGAAGTGTGTCTAATGGTAAAGGTTGGTGGGGATCTAAGTGTGCCAATTCCATTGACTAGAGGTATCATACAGGGCTGTCCTTTATCAGGCCAGCTATATAGCATTGTAATCTATGCTAATATGTAATGCTATTTCACAGACATAGACCTGAACAAACCAGATTAGCTAGATTCTGTGGTATTGCGCTTGCCTTTTGAATAGTTGTGTTGAAGGGATTTCCTCGTTACGTCGTGGTGTCATCAGCAGTTTGGTCCGTGTTTGAGTGGCGTCTCGGAAGACCAATCAGAATGCTGAGTGGAATGAAGGCGGGAGGTTTGAAGAGCTGGCGGTGGCCCTCGGCCGGGTCTCCGGGCCGATGTAACGTGATCTGATCTGCCCGACGTTGATTGGGGAGAATTCTCTGATGGCTCTGGAGACCCTCCACTGACTCCATCCTTGAGAGTGACAAGAGAGCGTTTTAAGAGATGAAGAGTTCCATGAGAAGAGAGGGCAAGAGAGTTCCTTGGGTGTTCTAGGATTTTAACTTTTTCTGGATAGTCCAGCCCCAGAATGTTTCCTCCAAAATTGTCTTAGGGCGGGGTGTTAGCCAGATTCTCCACCTATTATGCTAATCAGCCCATTGTCTCTGCGGATGAGTGGTTCCACACTCTTCAATGATGTGTGGATTAAACTTTGTCCCGAAATATTACATACACATACAACGACATTCTACCCAAATTTCCTTACTCTTATCCTTTAGGACATCACTCAGCGAACACACACATACCACACACGACGTCTACTGACTATTATTAAGTACACTACTGATATTAAAACACAATGATCTTCCTAGTGCTACTATACTCATACATGCTGAATAAATGGAACAATTAGTGGCAACTTAATGGTTATACACGTGAAGAAAATATGGCAGAAAATAGGTGATTGCAGTTATTTAAAGATGTATTAATGTCCACAGTTATTGCTTCTGGTAGGCTCCGATTGCTCTGATTGTGGAATGTGTGAACCCGGGGGCTTTGTGCAGACTCTTCCTGAGGGAGCAAAAGGTCTCATTTCAAGGCGGAGCCTATGAGTCTATGAGTGAAGTTAGTTAATAACATTTTGGTCCAGAGTTTCTTTTGGGTTCTCTGGCTGAGAGGGTCCATTGTTTTATTTCTTCCATTGTTTTAAATGTGTGAGTCATATGATGCTGCTTTTGCTGAGGTCCTACAGGAGCATCTTCCATACAAGTCCCTGTTTATGAACTGTTAGTATAGAAACAATAATGTATTAGACCAAGCGCATTAATATAACCTCTCTTTCACGTTACAGCCAGAACTATACAAAATAATGCACACCCAGCCAGATTTGAGAGTACAACTACACTGTAGTATAATATTTAATATCTTGTAGCTTATGTATTGTTGATATAATTTTTACAGTGTCTGAGTTGAGGATCGTTCTGTTGGGGAAGAGTCTCCAACACACCAGTGTTGTAGGAAATTTTATCCTGAGAAGAGATGCATTTGAGACTGAAGCTCCTCCACATTCAGTCAAGCAGCACATTGAGAGAGCCAGAGGACATGTGCAAGGGACAGACATCACCATCATCAACGCAGCTCATTTGTTTAACCCTCCACTAAAACCCGAGGAACTGAAAGAGTGTGTAAATCTTTCTGCTCCAGGACCTCATGCATTTTTACTTGTGATACAGTCTCACAGCTTCACAGAGGAGGACAGGAACCACCTAGGATTGTTACTAAACTGCTTCAGTGAGCAAGCTCTAAACTATGCCTTTGTGATAGATACAGACCGAGATTCTAACAGGGACAAGTCTGGAGGAAGGTCAGACGCTTCTCAAATGTTAATCGAGGAATGTTGTTGGAGGCATTATAATTATAAACAACTGGCTGAGAATGAGATTTCACTTGAGATGTTTGATCAGATCAAAAATGTGGTCAAAGAGAATGAGGGAGACCATCTCATGTGTAAGAATTTTAAGGATATGCCCGAGGAATCTTTCCAAACTGATGATAACCTCATGAGTCATGGAGAGGGGGCAACTCTTGAACTTCCTGATGACACAAAGGAGAAGAGCCAATCAACTTTAGTGGAATACGATCTAGGTAGAATGGGTAAGTGTTCAATTAAAGATTAAAGGAACATTAATTCACAAAAGTGAACTTTACCATTTGTAAGTATTTAGGCAAATTAATCTTTAGCAAAATCCATTTTCTAAGTACAACTGTTTTAGGATGTTCTGCCAGTACTGCCTGTCCCACAATAGCCAATGGGCATACATAATATCTTGGGTTATGAGTATTTTATGTTATTAAAAAGGAAGTTATAACATGTTGGGAACCTCTGGCTTTGTCACTCAACTGAAAGGTTTGTAAATCATTCTGTTTTGCTAATTGGAGTGTTTACTGGTAAAAATCTTATTATTATTATTATTATTTTTTTTAATTCAAGGAGCATGTCTACCAGCGCAAAACAGCGGGGAACACTCAACAAGCAGTGAGTATTTAAAATGTGTGCTGCTAAATATTAAATGTAAACAGGATGGTAAAGGTCCACAAATTATTTAAAAAAGTGGCCAGATAGTCTGATGATGTGTTTTTCCTTGATCCGTGATTTTTTCCTTTTTTATTTTTCATAAATTTGCAAAGATTTCAAACAAACTTCTTTCACGCCGTCATTATGGGGTATTGTTCGTAGAATTTTGAGGAAAATAATTAATTTAATCCATTTTAGAATAAGGCTGTAACATAACAAAATGTGGAAAAAGTGAAGCGCTGTGAATACTCTCACGGTATTACCACGGGCCGATGGCAAATTTTGAGCGAGTCTTTCTATTGCCTCAGGGCCAAGGGCTTTGATGACTGTTTGCAGCTGGACAATCCAGAGGGAACATTTTCAATCTCTTCTATTCCACCCTGAGCTTTTTTCCTTGCTCCATGACACTTCAACAACAACAACTGTTTTATCAATTAGTCCAACAGTGTCACTGATTGACAAATCATCGCCCTCAGTTCTAAATAGAAACTGTAAATCAGGATAAATCTTATCTGGCTGCACAGTTTGTCTCTCATTAACTTTGTTTGATGATTTGTTATGGCCCAACTTCTTTGTTAAAGAAGAGGCTCTGGCTCGCAATTCTTTATTTTGCTCTTCTAGTTCGGCAATACGCTGAGTTCTCTCTACAGCTTTAGCTAAGCTGAATTCTCTATGGCAACAGATAATACCTTTTGTGTTTTTCGTCCTAATACATGCCCCCAACACCTTCTTGCCTTCTTCCAGTGACCATGTTTTCTCTAGATGAATACTATATTTTTGATTTAGATTCTGTCTGACTGACTCCGTTACTACTGAGTCCATGTGTTCTCCTAACAAGACCATAAAGGGGTAGCTAGTCCAACTTTCTCAGTTGTTGGAATAAGTCTAGCATTCCTTTTAAACATTTTTGCAGTGTTTCTCTGACAAAAACTGGACACTAACACTTCCCTGACAAAGCAGAAGATAAGCAATTTGTTAACACAGCTGTTGTTAACCTTCCTTGACTGATCAGAGGATAAACCCAAAAACATTCATGACAAACCAGAGGATAACCAATTTGTTAACACAGACAACTGCTGTTTGTTAACACTTCTCTGGCGGTGCAGAGGATAACCACATGTACTGGTCTGTAGCGGTTCTTTTCTATAGAGTGACACCCACCAAATCGTAGTTGAGCTTGAGTAACCTCAGTCTGGATCGATGTCAGGCATCAAACTCTATCACGGGTCACGGCACCAAAACTGTTGGAAACTCAGAAGCGAAGACCAGGAGACTCAGGTAAAGCTTCAGCAGGATTCTTTATTGTAGAACATCAGGAGCATCAGTCTACAGGTCAGAATGTGCTGTCCTGCGCTGCAGTCATCAAGTCTAAAGCAATGAGCTATACATTGTGCTTTTATATACATTTTAGGGGGCAGTGCTTAGAGGTGGAGACAAAGCACTCAGGTGACAACCTTAAACAATGTATGCAAAGGAAGTAAACAGTTATAGGAACCCGCCCCAGGCTCCGGAGTTTCACCAGTCCTAATCCAATCAGCATAACTATATAGCTCAGACAACTTCATTATCATAGAGATAAAGCAAGTAATTCTCCAATGAAAGATGCTCCAAGCAGAGGAAGAGCATCAGCATGGATTAGAGGGCAGATAGAGTCAGGATCATTGGCATCCCATCAGTAAGGTGTAGCTCAGAAGAGAATTGGGGGGGGGGGGGGTAGAACACATTATTTTTGTCCTGAAGTGTATTAAGACAATGTACATTCTACATTTAGGCAGAGTGTAAGCAGGGACTCTGGCAGGACTAGCTATGACATCATAACTAAAATGGAGAGCAGAAGATAACACAGACATGAGGGTGCCCTGAGACATAAAGCAGCCAGCCACTCCACCAACAACAAACCTGAGTGAGTGCGTGACAGTGGGGGAGCTCTCTAAAACATTCTATGCCTGCAAACCTTCAAGATCTGTGCCTTTACCTAAGAGAAATAATATTAACAAAAGGTCTGCCCCCTGCTGTAGCCTTCATTATTTCAGGTACAAACAAAGAGCCTGCATCTTTTGATTGAAGCAGGAGTAGTGGATCATAAAAGAGCGATATTTCCCTCAGGTATTGTAGTGCAAGACCATTCAGAGTGCTATAGTTAATTAGCAGTATTTTATAATCAACAACTAATCATATAAATTAACTTGTTATAATTGTCTGTCATGTTGCACAATTACTTTAACAAAACAGTATCATTAACAACCTATAGCCCTTGATTTCTATTGATGTAGCCGACATATTTCATATTTGGGTTTTTGCCTAAATTCTATTTGCAATGATTTCATTGAATTCGATAAAAAGAATCACCTACCTTTTTCAATATGTATCCCTGTCAGTGAATTTGAGGACAAAAGTACAGTCCTTTGATATTTCCATGGTTTTTTAAATTATTATTTGAAAATAACTGACACTGCCGATTATGGATTTAAATCATAACGGTGGCAGTTTCACATCAGTGCAGACAAAACTATTAAACTTAAAGCTCTACAGCACTTTAGTCATAAATGCTAACAGTTGAATGGAAAGAGACTTCTAAATACAGTATGTTAATTTTTTTCATCTCCATTTCATTTCCAGTGTTGAACTTGGTGCTGTGTGGAAACGACGAAGCGCTAAAGGCCTCCGTATCAGATCTCATATTGGACCCGAGAAATGTGAAGTCTGGAGTAGTCTGTGGACACCTTCTCAAGCTGGTGGTGATGCCAGCTCTCTACAACACTCGTCTCTCTGATGAGGAAGTGATGCATGAGATTCTCCGCTGTATCTCTGTTGATAATCCTGTCCATGCTTTTATTTGCATCATTCCTGTTGGTCCTCTCACTGATGATGACAAAGGAGAACTAGAGACGATTCAGACATACTTTAGTTCAAGGGTCTGTGATCATAGTATAGTTCTTTTTACCAGCGAGAACTTTAATGAAGCTGCAGTTACCTTTGAAGAGCAGAGTTCAGAAATGGAAGAACTTTGTAGAATGTGTGGGGGCAGATATATGATCTTGGAGAAAAAACAAAAAAGGAGACTTAAGCAGGTGCCAGAACTGTTAGACAGAGTAACAAAAATGAAGAAGGTTTATACCCTCCCAATGTTTATTGAGGCACAGAAAGATGGAGTTAAACAACAGCTAGAGGAAGAACTGGCTGAAATGAAGAAGAGAGTCAATCAACTTGAAGCAAAACATCCGGAAACATGTGAGTTGTACATTAGTAGATTATTTACATTTTAGTCGATGAACATAAATGTATTTACTTAAGCTAGACAAACATAAATTGTGGATTTTTCATCAGAATTAAATATTCAATCTGACACTGAATTAATAAGCCACTATGTCATCATTGACAGGTTTGAAAATATTACTGACTGGGAAAACAGGAAATGGGAAAAGTGCAACAGGAAACACCATTCTAGGAAGAAAAGAATTTGAGAGTGATGCCAACATGACATCTGTGACAAAAATGTGCCAGAAGGGAATTGGAGAAGTACAGGGCAAATCAGTAGCTGTTGTGGACACTCCAGGACTCTTTGACTCCACACTATCAAATGAAGAGGTAACTGAAGAAATTAGGAAATGCATCTCAATGCTGGCACCAGGACCCCATGCCTTCATCATTGTGCTGAGTGTGGGAAGGTTTACTGAGGAAGAGAAGCAAACACTGGATCTGATTAAGAAGATGTTTGGTGCTGAGGCTGCGAAGTACAGCATAGTGCTGTTTACTGGAGGAGATAAATTGGAAGATAAAACACTCGAAGATTATATCAAAACCAGTAACGATGAATGTGTGAATACGCTCATCGAGGACTGTGGTGGAAGAGTTCACTTGTTTGATAACAAAAAAGAAGATACCACCCAAGTCAGTGAGCTTCTCCAAATGATTGAAGAAATGATAAACCTCGACAGGGACAATTATTTTACTAATGAGATGTTTGAAATACAGCAGAAGAAAATGGAGATGCTAAAAGAGCAAACTGAAAAAGAGGCCCTGGGGGACAAATATGAAGGAGAACCTGAACAGAAGGAGGATATGGACAATGAAGAAGCATTGAGGCTGGGACACAAGAACAGAGAAGAAGAAGAGGAAGAGAAACAACTGAAAAAGGATCAAAGTGGAGAAAAAGAGGCAAAACCACAACCTGCAGGGAAAAAAACTCTAAAAGCAAAACCTCGCTTTTTAAAAAGAAAAGACACATTGATTCTAAACAGGCTAAAATGGAAGAAAAAAAACAAACGGCAAGAGGAGATGAAAGAGAGAGAGAAAGAAAATAAAGAAAGAAAAGAAAAAGAAGACAGAGACCATGTGGAAATGAAAAATGTTAATGAGACGAAAAAGAAAGAAACAGAGACCAAATATGAAGATGAGGCTAGAAGAAAAGCTGAGAAGATGAATGACCTAGAAGCCCAATATAAATAACACATAAAAGAATTGATTGACAAGCACCAAAAGACATGCATTATCCTCTAAAAGCTCTAAAATCTTAATTTTCAAAACTACATTGATTACTTAATTCAGTTTTCCTTTATCACATTTAATGAAGAACTATTTATTATAGAACTACTGTCTGATTATACTCTCTACATTTGAAGCTAATTTGAACTGATTGTACTGTATGTTCATGGGAGAGGTCACTCACTGTCTTTCCCAAGTACAACTCCAATTCCAAAAAAGTTGGGACAGTATGGAAAATCCAAAAAAACAAGCAAACAAACAAATAAAAAGAGTCATTTGAAATTTCAGTTCACTCTGTACTATACTGAAAACACATTATTTGATGTTTTACGTTGTGAATTTAATTTATTTTTTGAAAATATACACTCATTTGTAATCTGATGACTGCAACACACTCCAAAAAAGTTGGGACAGTCGACTGTTTACATCACCTTTTCACTGACACGCCCCCATACCATGACAGACGCTGGCTTTTGGGCCTGACGCCGATAACAGCTTGGATGGTCCTTTTCCTCTTTGGCCCGGAGAACACGACGGCTGTTTTGTCCAAAAACTATTTGAAATGTCGACTCGTCGGACCACAAAACACCATTCCACTGTGCTACTGTCCATCTCAGATGAGACCGAGCCCAGAGAAGTGGGCGGAGCTTCTGGACAGTGTTGATGTACGGCTTCTGCTTTGCATAGTAAAGCCTTAACTTGCATCTGTGGATGCGGCGGCGAATGGTGTTGACTGGACAAAGGTTTACCAGAGTATTCCCGAGCCCATGTCAGGATCTCCATTACAGACTCATGACGGTTTTTAAGACAGTGACGTCTGAGGGATCGGAGATCACATGCATTCAGAAGTGGTTTTCGGCCACGCCCTTTACGCACCGAGATTTGACCGGATTCCTTGAATCTTGTAATTATATTGTGCTCTGTAGAAGGTGAAATGCCCAAAATCCTACCGATTTGTCTTTGGGGAATGTTGTTCTCAAAGTGTTGGATTATTTGTTGACACATCTGTGGGCAGATCAGCGAGCCTCGACCCATCCTTGCTCTTGAAGGACTAGGCCTTTTTTGGAGGCTCCTTATATACTATGATTAAACAATTGCCCCACCTGTTTCACATCACCTTCTTATTTCAACTCGTCACATCGCTATTAGTCCTAAATTGCCCCTGTCATGACTTTTTTGGAACATGTTCCATGCATCAATTTCAAAATAAACGTTTATCTTCAAAAAACTATGCAGTTGATCAGGTAAAACATTAAATACCTCGTCTTTATAGTTTTTTTGTTTAAATACAAGTCAAAGTACATTTACGAATCACTCCTCTTTGTTTTTATTATCATTTTCCATACTGTCCCAACTTTTTCACAATTAGGGTTGTATTTACTGTATATATGAACAGCATACCTTTTTCTTCTTTTTGCCTTGTACACATGGGAACTGTTGTGGATTCTGGACAACATCAAGGTCAACATCACTGCCTTCAACTACTGATACGACCGAGGCCATACATGCTTCAGATGTGCAGCTTTCAGAACAAAGAGACATAAAAAAAAGGATTTTGTGGGATATGGAGAGGAGCCTATTCCTCCTGCTGTTATCATAATGATCCTGTGTGGTTGTCTCTGGTCTGGTGAGGGTGGTGGGCTTGTTGGTGAGGGTTGGCGGTGGGAGGGTGTTGTTCCCCCATGATGATTCAACAGCCAATTAACACTGTGATATGGGAAGGTGGACATTACCTTATTCTGGGAAACTGTACAAACCCATTGAAATATGGCCATGAGATGAGTGGAAGTAATGGATCTGGGATGAGATGGGGTTTTTCAGTGTAAAATGAGAGGTGGTAGCAAGACCATTACAAGTATGTTATGGAGTTGTTAGATACTGTAATGTTTCAGTGTAGAGCGAGATAGGCAGTACAGTGCAAAAGTTTTAGGCACATGCAAAAAAAAATGCTGTAGAGCAAAGATGCCTTCAAAATAATGAAATTAAATGTTTCTACATTTAAAAAAATACCGTAAAGAGCAGTAAACAGTAGTAAATGAAACAAAGTCAATATTTGGTGTGACAAAAAATTAAAAAATAATGATCCTGCACTCCTAACAAGATAACAAAATAAAAATAATGACCCCAACTTCCTAACCAGCTGGGATATGTGAAGAAAATACATATACATCACATATATATCACTGTGCTGTAATGTATATGTGACAGATAAAGGCTTCTTCTTCTTCTATCCTGATGCTCCATTGCATCATATTCTTTGAGGGCTTTCCATCTTAAGGTTAAGGGCATGCTATGAGCACTGTTCAGTGTATTTTTTTACCCCAGTATACTTTCATTCTATTATAATTTTGCATTATATATCACTATTATATTATTATTTGATTCCAAGACAGAAATGTGATTAGTTGTTGGGAGAATTATGTCAGAAACTCAGATGTCAGTGAGAAACTCTAATCATGTAATTGAGAAATCTATTAAATAAAATATCAATGCTTTGTTGACTTAAATAATGCATGGTAATTAGATAATTGGTAATGTATCCATTCATTTTTAAATAAATCATATAATCTTGGGGCACAAGGTGGGGGACACCCTCACACACATTCACACACTCTAAAAACCATTTTTAAACCATTTTTGTGTTGATTTTGATGTATGTTTTGGATCATTGTCCTGCTGGAAGATCCAACCACGGCCCATTTGAAGCTTTCTGGCAGAGGCAGTCAGGTTCTCATTTAATATCTGTTGATATTTGATAGAGTCCATGATGCTATATATCCTAACAAAATGTCCAGGTCCTCTGGCAGAAAAACAGCCCCAAAACATTAAAGAGCCTCCAGCATATTTAACCGTGGGCATGAGGTACTTTTCCATATGGCTACCTCTCTGTGTGCTCCAAAACCACCTCTGGGGTTTATTGCCAAAAAGCTCTATTCTGGTTTCATCTGACCATAGAACCCGATCCCATCTGAAGTTCCAGTAGTGTCTGACAAGCTGAAGATGCTTGAGTTTGTTTTTGGATTAGAGTAGAGGCTTTTTTCTTGAAACCCTTCCAAACAACTTGTGGTGATGTAGGTGACTTCGGTTTTGGAGACTTTCTGACCCCAAGAGCAACTAACTTCTGCAATTCTCCATCTGTGATCCTTGGACATTTTTTGGCCACTCGAACCATCCTCTTCACAGTGCGTTGAGACGATATAGACACACGTCCAATTCCAGTTCGATTCATAACATTTACAGTTGACTGGAACTTCTTAATTATTGCCCTGATGGTGGAAATGAGCATTTTCAATGCTTGTGCTATTTTCTTATAGCCACTTCCCATTTTGTGAAGCTCAACAACCTTTTGCTGCACATCACAGCTATATTCCTTAGTCTTACCCATTGTTATGAATGACTAAGGGAATTTGGCTTATGTGTTACCTCATATTTATACCCCTGTGAAACAGGAAGTCATGGTTGAACAATTTCCTGTTCCTAGTCACCCAGGTGTACTAAAAAAAAAAAAAAAAAATTAAATATCAATGGGAAAATACTTCAAATGCACATCTATATTTAACAAAGTTTTATTATTATTATTATTATTTTTTAATATAAACCTGTGTTGTGTTTGATATCCATGAAAGCAGAGTATTTTTGTGAATTTTTTGAACAAAAGATCAAAAGGTTAAACAACAAAGACACATTTTCACAGACTTCTTTGCTCATATTTACCGAGGGTGCCGATATTAGTGGAGGGCTCTGTATAATAGTCAACACATTTAGGATTTCAGAAATGTGTTATGTGTTGGAGAGATTGTTTTACCAAGAATACCAAGAAACCCTAGATAAATTCAAAAACTGCCACAGTATATCTAAACTTGTTCTATACTATTTATAAGCAGCATATAGCCTACAGCTTCCATAAATGGAGTAGTAAAGGAATATACCACTGTTATCAGCTGGATTTTACATTACACAACCTGATAATGCCTAGAGTAATTACAACCTGAGAGTGTAGTGTAATTTGATAGGAGTGTCTTGAGACAAGCTTGAGACAGAAGTGTGGTTGAGATAGGCAGGTAACTTTCTGCTTTCACTATTGAGCTCGCATGATCGAGAGGAAATGGAGTCGAACAAAGGTAAGGATCAAACTTTTTCTTAAATTAAACGAAGTAATTTTTTGACCTGGCTTAAATTTGCCATTTGTTTGCTAGATAAAACAAAAGTCTTCTGTAATGTGATGAGTCTCATTAGTCTAATTGGAAAAGTGACACAGATTTGCAGAACAATTTTATTATTAAGCAAAAAGAGGCTTGAGTGCATGAGATTTCCCCAAATGTAGGCTATTTATTGAATGCAGATTTATTTATTGAATGTCTTTTCCAGAATGAGCCAACTGTTGTTTCCACTTTTTAAAAAATTGTATTGCATCAGTATCTCAAAAGAGCTCTTACTAGGCAAACACCAAATATCAACGGATTCACTGCACTCGTGAAATATTACTTTAATGTTGTCATCTGACCTTCAGTACAAAACAGTTAACATGGTCAATATCACACATTTGCTAAACTATATCTGAGATCTTTTTTTTTATTATTTGAATTTGGAGATAAACAGAAAGTTTCAGAAATCTGAAATATTTAAAACAAAGAAAGTAAATGTTCAGTATCTGATATCTTAAAATATTCAATATTCGGCACTATTTTTACTCCCCTTTTTAAATGTAAGCAAAGCATTTGCGATATTCACCATGTTAGCTACTTTGTACGAAAGGTCAGATTTTCCTCATGACTAATTCAGTTAAACTTATTATTTATTGGAAAAATCTGATTTTTGCACAGATTCACAAAAGAATAAGAAGAGGAAAAAAAGTGTAAGCCCACCTCCCAGAAGTAAGTGCGGTTCCATCCATTTTGAAAAAACACAGACCAAAAGTATGAAAGTGAGCAGTGTTTTAAAGTTTCACATTTAAACCGATTTCCCAAAAACTAATACAGCACATCTATTCACAAGCGGAAATATTCAGACCCCAACAGTCACTGGATATCTTACCGATCAAGCCACTATGAGAGACATCAGTCCCACCAACATATATGAACATAAAAAGAGATGGGAATGCTAAGACTAGAGAACCTTTATGAATTGAGCCTCATACAGTTTATAAACTAGACATGTGCTTAGATATGTTTTCAAGCTCTTGGCCTATGAGATTGATCTTGTGTATTGTGTGTGTGTGTGCTTTTTTCTGTTAAATCATTAGTTCCATATGAAATGTTGTACTTTAATTGAATGGTAGGTTAATTATACACTGTAAAATGATATTTTTGTCTATTAAAAAACAAAACAAAAACGTAAACAACTGGCAGCAGAGTTGCCATTTAATTACTGTTAAGTTACTGATGACAAAATCAGCAGAATGGTACTGTTAATAAAAATACAGTATGAACATGTTGGTTTTTTAAGTTTCACAGTATTTTACAGTTAACTGATAAAGAGAATTGTAGGTGGACTTTCATTAATTGTCAAATTTGACAGCTGACAGGTGTTCATGATGATTAATGGCAACATGTGTTAGGTGACATCACATTAGATGAGGATGAGTGTGTGTGTGTGTGTTTGTGTGAGCATAAGGAAGACAGAATCAATGTGTTTTCAACTTGTGCGTCTAAATGATTCTTTGCATGAAACTTGTGATTAACAACTGTTAAGGGTGCCAGGGCAGTGGTAGCTCAGTGTTTAAGACATTGGACTTCTGATTGGAAGGCTGTGAGGTCAAACCCCAGCATCGCCAAGCTGCCAGTGCTGGGCCCTTGAGCAGGGCCCTTAACCCTCGACTGCTCCGTTATATAAAATTAAATAAATGTAAGTTGCTCTGGATAAGGGCGTCTGCTAAATGCCGTAAATATAAATGATACCTGACAGCAATGAATAGGATATAAGAAACATGCATCTCATTGACATTAAGTGTATGTGTGACATAAACAATGTCACAGGCCTCCAAATTTGAATGAATAGTGTGTGTATGTTTTTAAAATGTGCGTGTTTAATTTGATCCATGGCAGGACAACTGTTGAACAGGATACATTAATAAAACAGTTGTTGTGCAACATTACATGCCAAAGACCTTTGATCTTACAAGTGTGGTGGAAAGTTTTAACTTGTAAGATCTAAATGATTCTTTGTCTCAAACTTTGATTAATGATTAACAGCTGTTGGACTCTATGTACAGTTGCAATCAAAATTATTCAGCCCCCATTGCAAATCAGGTTTATTGTCAAAATTTACAGACTTTCAGCTGTTTGCGATGAACAAATCAGACAAAAGCAATTGAAATATCTCAACACAACAAATGCTTCAAGTGGTTTTCCCAAATTCAACTGAAAATGCAACTTATAATGAAAAATTATTCAACCCCTTCATGGCAAGCATCTTTAGTACTTAGTAGAGCCCCCTTTTGCTGTTATGACCTGCTGCAAACGGGATGCAGAGCCAGACACCAGCTTCTGGCAGCGTTCCTGAGGAATCTTAACCCGTTCCTCATGAGCGATGGCCTCCAGTTCAGTAATGTTCTTGTTCATTGCGAACAGCTGAAAGTCTGTAAATGTTGACAATAAACCTGATTTGCAATGGGGGTTGAATAATTTTGATTGCAACTAGTAGTTATATCATATACTTTATGTCAAAAAATGATTTATGACCCCCCCCCTGTCATATGATTTTTGACCCCTCATGTCAGTCTGATTGACAGTTCACCCCAACCTGTAATTTATGACCCCCCATGTCATCCTAATTGACAGTTCAGCCCAACCTATAAGTTATGACCCACCAGTCTTCTGTCTGTGTGTGTGTGTATGTGTGTGTGTGTGTGTGTGTGTGTGTTTCACGAAGCATTATATGTTAATGAGTTTTTACAACCGGTATGTGTGTTGTGGCCAGAGAAAACCGCTGTTAAATACCCCAACGCGGTCTGTATGTCGTAGGTTTATGTGCGAGCCGTACGTGTGTGTTGAAACAGGGCTTGTTAAATAGGATACTTAAATAGTTATTGTTATAACGCAGAAGACGTACTGCAAAAAAAAAATCTCACACGATGTCTGCCCCACAAACTCCTAAAACTGGCACGAGTTCGGCGTCTGCCTCAACACCTAGAATTGGCATTGAACTGAGTGAGAACATAACTTATGCGCCACGGAAAAAACAAAGCGTTAGTTTAACAAACCTTCGTCATAATGATGTGAATAGTGTAAAGGCGTTATTGTTTCGTACGGAGCAGGATGTTACCATGTCTGAAGATCGGTTCTTAAGCCCGCCCCCGCATCACAACAACGATTAAAAACGCCTGCGGATCGACACGGTCACAACATACGCCCACAATGTCTCAAGAATCTACAACTGTCTGTTGTTACAGCAATACGCCTGAGACCGCTCCGGCGGAACCTGACGACAACGCGACGTCGCTGGAAGCATCCCCACAGATTTACGACAACACCTGGCTGGATAAGTTTTGTATGAATTTGGGTTATCATAATATGTCGTTTCTTTCAACGCCTTATGGTAACGCCGGAACCACAGCCGGGTCAGCGGCCTATGGCGGGTTCGACGACACAGACGGCTGCACTCGCTCTGACGGCTTCAAAATCATAAAAGCAATAGTTGTGGTGCTTCTGGAGCATTTAGTAAACAGAAAGCAGAAGGAGTTGTGTCTGGGGTGTGAAGTGGATCATCCGAGCCAACTTAGACATTCCTGTCTGTTCGAGCCTGACGCCTATTTTTTCGACGGCAACTTTGAGGAACTGTCACGGGATCTGATTAAACCGGGGCTTAAACATATCATAGCCCAAGCATTGAGCAGGTGTGGTTTTAGGCGACATCCCGAGAGAATTCAAGGTACTGTTGATGGTATTTTACACGAATTGCGGGAGGAAGTTTACATCGTGGAGAAGCTTCGTGAAGTCCGCGAGAAAATTGTGGACGGCATCAATGAGGAAATTGTATACGACGCTGTGGATTGTTGGAAATCAACCCCGCATACAACACGTGTGTGATACTGAAAAATGGGGAACACGTGGTGCATACCAAGTCTGACAAAGTATCTATTTGAACGACGTATTAGATGTGAGATTATCAACTTGTTGTATAAGATCATTAATGATGATGTTGATGTACCTATTGTTGTTGTAAATGATTGTGTCGTTGACCCAAAACGTTTAACAAAACTCAAGAGACAAATATGTGATGTGAGAGGAATGTGGAATGTGTGGACAGATATGATGCATATGTGTATTAATGCGGGCGAGTCGGTTTGTACAACTATCAGAAAAATACTAGACCTGATGACGGAATGTGGCAGCAGTATTAGAATTGCTGACATAATGTGTATGTGTGCTTATGTGACTGATTTATGTATAATGTTATCAAGAAAAGAAGAGAACGATGTTTGTGAAATCGTCGAAACATTTGTTGATTACATTGTCGAGAAAAATTGTGTAATGTGTATAAAATTTCTACAGCACCTCGATGCTGTATGATGTTGATTTCTTTCATCGAAAATAAAATCTCAAACAATTAAAACACATGTTCTTCTTTTGTGGAGTCTGAACCGTCAACATGACCGAAGAAATGAAAAAAATTTATTACAACCCTTCTAATCCGGGGTCTTTAGGAGGTAAAAAACGTTTAAAAGATGGCGTTTTAAAGGAAACGGGTATTCGCCTAAACGATAAACAGGTTTCGGACTGGCTGGCCGGAGAGGACGCGGACAAGCTACACAGAAATCCTCGTTTGAATTTCAAAAGGAATTGTGTTTTTGTCTATGGCATCGATATGCAGTTCCAGGCCGATCTAGTTGACATGTCTGCATACGCTGCGGAAAATGACAATAAACGTTTTCTGTTGACGTGTATAGATCTGTTTAGTAAATATGCATGGACGTGTTTATTAAAAAATAACGTCTTTTTCTCTTAACAGCTATTTTCTTCAACATCAGTCTGTTTAGCGTTGTTCCAATCACACTCCCACATCACCTCCACATCCAACCCATAAGTACGTGTTAAAATTTCCACCTTATCGTCAAACTGTCTTCTGAGTGTACTGTAAGACACTTTTGATAAGGGATGTGTGTGATTGGGGTTATAAAGACATTCATGCCCATGAAACATACATCCGTTGAATTCGAATGCTTTTTTTACACCGTCTTTTTCATAATAACCATCGAGATGATATTTACCAATCATCATCTCACCTCGGTTTAATGCGTGTTGAATATCTAGACCGCGTGATGTTTTAACATACTCAAGCCATTCAGTGGATATGTTTGAGTATGTCTTGTTCTGGTGTGTGTAAGCATTGTTATGTGTTAGGGCTAATGTGTCTTTTGGCAGAAAGTGTGTTTTATACACGGCCATACAGCAGGCCGCCAAGGTAGTGTATCTAAACGGATCGAGTTTGGTGCATTGAATGAATTCATAACGATATTTAAAACAAGCCTCACGCAAAAGTATGACGTCATTCCTACCATACATACTAAGTTCTTCTTTAAAATCAAACACCTTGCCCGATACTGTAGCGTACCACTCGTCAAGCAGAGCCCTCTCTTTGTCAGACATTGTCTCATAGCCGTAGAAGTGTTTGTCCGGGTATGGCCCTATGTAATCCTCATTTTCTTTTCTGTTGAGAATGTGTGGAAAATAACCTTTCTCTGCACAGTTTAGATTTAACGCAGCAGATGTCATGGCCAGACGCATGGGGATGAATGAATAACTGTCGATAAAGCGCTGCTTGAATGTGTCGTCACACATTAGAATTACCCTACAGCCTTGCATTGTGATTTTAAGCGTGTGTCCCGCATTTGTGAAATATTCCAAAAGTATAAAGTTATCAAAACCAGAAGCATTGTGGGATATCCATGTGAAATTCCGATAACGTGGTCGTCTAAACTTTTTAACGAGTCTTTCTACGCAATCTGGACCAGCGGCTGTGAACTCTTCCCCTTTAAACGTTATTGCGCATACAAAATTAGCATTGTGTTTACCATTCACACACTGTGTTTCAAAATCATAGAATATGTACTTGTCACTAGGTGGGTCGATCTTTGTGGGTTGTATAAAACATTGATGCACACCGCCATTAACCGTTTCAGCACGGCAGTGTACACACACAGCACCAACACATGTGTGTTTTTTTGAGTTTGTGGCACTGACATGGTAACGCCTATTACATTTTTGACAGTATTTCGTGACATCGCATTGCGCATGTTCTTGTCCTGATGCCGGTCGTTTATGGGCGTAGTAACAATAGTCAGATTTGCAGTACCGTGAACAATCGACGCATCGTCTTGTTTTGACGGGCTGTTTATAACAATCAGGGTCATTGCAGACATCACACACGTATTTGCAACGATGATCTCTACGACTAGTAAAACCCTGATAACAGTAGTCGCACACATATGGAGTACCTATGAATGCATTCGGCTTCTTAATCATAAAATAGTGCCCATCGTGCAGGTACAAGAACACTGTGTTGTGATGACGTGCATCACTGGTCATAAACTTTTCCAGCATGCCTGTGTTTGATCTGTGGAAGACCACTATTTTTATGTTTAACATCTGCTCAAAACACGTGATATCATTAAACCCTATCTTATACTGTTCCGAATACCCGACAGCCTTCTGCAACGACACCGCTATGGTTTGCAGATGTGTGAATGATTTTTGGGGGTTTAGAAAATGTGCCAGACAGATTGCAAAACACAGATTGTTAGACTTTTTCACGGGGCAGAACAGATTCATCCTATTCCTACTGATTACCTCGTTATGGGCGAGATCACGCACTTTTCGATAACCACCCCCATGTTTACTCCGTGCTATAGTTACTTTTAGATCTAAACTATCGTCAACCCGCACATCTGTGTTACTCTGCATAATCTTCTCGAGCTGGTTTATGAATATGTCCACACAGTAGTCGTTGCTAGGTGACAAGACTGCATTAACATCAGAGTTTAGACTAGGACCGCTCAACGTTCTGTTAATCAACCCGCCATCCCCTGCCAACAGTCTGGAAAATGATACTATTTCCGCCATTATATCGTGTAGAAATATAGTGTATGTGGCCATGTCTACATCAGGTAGCACCCTTAGATTTATATGTCGATGTATCTCCACACTGTTGAATCTGGGTCTCGCAACAATCGTGTATTCACCTATATCACCACCCTCTCTTACAAGTTTGTTAATAGCATTGCGTGTTAACACTATATTTTGTGGTGTGTCGTGTGAATGATACGATAAATCATCCACACACACCCCACCCTGTTGTGAATTTAAAATGTCAAATGAGTCTAATACCGAATCTGGATGTTGTTCTGTCCGGACAGCCGACATTGATCTCACCATGTTTAATAAATTCACCAACGTGTGGTTTGTAGATGTAGGTCTATTCATATCCTCTAGTGTCTGAATTAAATAACACAATGTTTCGGTGTTGGTTCTCTGGTCGCCGATGTCCTCTTGTCTAAATCTAGATACTCGTCCGTGATCACAACATTCCTCATCCCGACAACGTTTTGCCATTTTAAAAAAGAAATTTATTTAAACAACAATCATGATAACTGTAAACATAAAACAACGGTAAACAATAAACAAAAAACACTACCAAATAACGACTATCACAAACACACTACCACTAACAACTAACACTAATCACACGTTTTATAATGATTGGGGTAAATATGTATATAAGGATTTTTTATTTTTCCCAGCTCACCCGAGTTTGTGTTTGAGCAGGTGTACAATCTCTTTTAACAAATCCGTTGTTAGTTTTTGATCCTCTGCTATTCGCCGGGTTTGGCGGCCGTACAATGTCTGTTTCGCTAAAATGTGGTTAAAATAAATCCCGTATTGTTGTTGTGTAGCGATTAAATCCCGAGCATAACATTCCTGCTTCTTTTCAAGAATATCCAGACGATCCTCAATGGGCTTGAGACAGATCCGTATCGTGTCGATTAAATGTGGATTAACGTTTTCCGTTTCCCGTCTGTATGCCTCCTGGTTTGATGGTAGAGGTTGTGTGTCGACATCCGTGATTTGAGTTTCCTCCTCCTCGTGCGCACGTACCGGGGTAAACTCCACCGCATCCCATGATTCTTGCAGTTTGTCATCCCAGCTGATACCATCACACGTATTGTCGTCGGAAGACTTATCCACGAACACCTCTGTGGAAAAAAGAACACTTGGTTATCGTATTAATTAGGTAAAAGCTAAAACAACATTTTTTTTTACAACACAGCATATATGCTACCTACCATCTGACACGCCGCTCGATTGTCTCGCGCGTTTTCGGAAGGGGTTTGTCGATGGGTTTTCTGAATTAACCACACGACCAACAGACTCCGTGTGGATCTGCGCGATTGTAATCGCTTCACACTCATCTGGTTTAAAAACGCTACGGATGATAGGCTGTGGTGTCTGATTATCGCATCCAGATACGCCAAGCTTGTTTACAAGACTCGATAAACCTACCGATGAAAACAGTCATATGACATAAGTACATTTTTAACATTTTTCAACAATCACGTAAACATTTTTCAACAACCATGTAAACATTACAATACCACATACAGAGTGGGGGGATATTCACACTCTCTCGCTGTGTCACGCGCTCTGAGACCGGTCTATCATACGGCTTCGATCCTGCGGTCAGCCAAATAACAGACGCATTAATACTATACATAACATCATACGTTATAATTACCACATGGGTATGTGTACAACATTTATACGCACCGCTCGCTTGGTTCAGGTAACAAGTCTCATCAACAACAGCTTCAATTTCGTTCACATCACCTGGATCGTTAGAGAACCCGTTTAAGCATTTTACATCAGAACAACGTCTCATAATTCTTAACAACAACAATAATAAAAACATGATAATAAACATACTCACTGTTATGATAGACGGCCATCTTCTCTGGAAACAGTCTTACAAACCAAACTAGCAAAACTTCTCGGAAAAACAGTTTGAGAGCGATGTTTCTCTACGCACACCCGAACGCATCGATCCGTCGGTGTGTCTAACCCCCGCGTTTTTAAAACAGCGGCTCTCAGTACACACATAGGGTGTAAAAACTCATTAACATATAATGCTTCGTGAAACACACACGCACACACACACACACACACACACACACACACACACATAGACAATCAGGATGCAGGAAAGGTCAGGGTTCTTTAATCAAAGTTTAAACAAAAGTTTTCAGGACGCACACATATAGCAGGTTGTAAAAACTATTAACATATAATACATTCGTGAAACACGCACACACACACACACACACACACACACACACACACGCACACACACACACACACACACACACACACGCACACACACACACACACACACATATAGACAGTCAGGATGCAGGAAAAGTCTGGATTATTTAATCAGTGTTTAAACAAAAGTTTTCAGAACGTACACACGTAGATGGTTAAAATTTTTTAATTTAATCTTTTTGTGTGTTTTGTGTTCTCATATTTTGGTCATGTTGTTATCTGTATTATTGAATGTGATGATTGTATAATAAAGTATTATTGGCTAAAATGAGTTAAGAATGAACGCAGCATATTCCTCGTTAAATGTGCACCATGACAGGATATTCACATTCGATTCCACAAAGAATAAATCACATGGTTTTTAAAATGTTTGGGGATTTCAGTTCAGTAAAAGTGAACAAGAGTTTTTCTCAACAACATAATCAACAAAATGTTTCAGCAATTTCACAAACACCAGTTTTGTACATTTCATGAAATACTTTTACAAACAAACTAACAAAAACTTTGATCCGACCACGTTTTCATAAAAACATCGGTTTTCTCTGGCCACAACACACATAGCATGTGTGTAAAACACATCTCATTATCATATAATGCTTCGTGAAACACACACACACACACGCACACACACACACACACACACACACACATAGACAGTCAGGATACAGGCAAGGTCGGGGATGGTTATTTAATCAATGTTTAAACATCACTTCTCAGGATGCGTACACATAGTATGTGTGTAAAACACTTCTCATTATCATATAATGCTTCGTGAAACACACACACACACACACACACACACACACACACACACACACACACACACACACAGAGAGAGACAGGATGCAGGCAAGGTCGGGGTTGGTTATTTAATCAATGTTTGATTTAATCAATCAGTACGCACACACATCGCAGGGGTGTAAAACCCCTCTCATTATCATATAATGTTTCGTGAAACACACACACACACACACACACACACACACACTCACTCACTCACACACACACACACACACACACACACACACACACACACTGGGAAAGAACAAACTTCCAGGACACGGGGGTAAAAAAGTTATACATTACAACGCTCGCCAAACTGTCTGTTCAAGGGTATCATAATTCACACACGTTCGCGAGGTGACACATGAGCTTTTCGTGATTTATGTACCTTACAGAAACGTTCGTGGGGAGGGTTTAAGGGATGGTCTTCGGTTTTTGATAACACCCCTGTTTTCCCCCACACTGACGCAAAAGCCGACACCACTCATTTCAACACGTATTCTTGGTGAAATACACATCGTCCTTCTAAGGGTTTGGGAAACTCGTGGATCAGACGCCGTGTGGGTGTTACGGAGCCTCTTCTATGTTTTATCCACAACTATTTATTTAATCAATAGCTTTTTCAACACGCACATAGCGGAGGTGTAAAAACCATTAACACACACACACACACACACACACACACGTATGTACGCGCGCACGCGCGCGCACACACGCACGCAGACGCACGCACGCACACGCATGCGCATACATACACACAGACAGAAGACTGGTGGGGGTCATAACTTACAAGGGGGGGGGGGTGAACTGTCAATCAGGATGACATGGGGGGTCATAAATCATATGACAGGGGGGTCATAAATCATATGACAGGGGGGTCATAAATCATTTTTTGACATAAAGTATATGATATAACTACTGCAACTCTATAACTAATCAGCTGGACTAGACATTACATTATAATAAACAGGATGTTCACTGAACCACCTAACCCCCCTTTCCCAAAACTATATAATTCACACCCTGGTAAAGTGATGTTTGAGTAAACTGTGATCTGATTTTTGCATTATCTGATTTCTGCACAGATCCAGCAAAGCATAGGAAGAGAAAAAAAAGTAAGAGCCCACCTCCCACAAGTAAGTGAGACTACATCCATTTTGAAAACACATGCCAAAAGTATGGAAGCAAGCAGTGTTTGAAAATTATTTCACAATTAAACCAATTTTCCGAAAATTAATACTCCAACACCAGGGACAAAACAGCCCTCAGCCCTCTGTCTGACGCATCAGTCTGTAGAACAAAAGGGAGAGAAAAGTCAGGTGAATGCAACAGCTGGCCCCACACAAAACCGCTCACGCGGTTCTGTCCACTGGACCGGATTCGGTGCCCCTTTTTTAGTGAGGTCAGTCAGCGGGCTGGTGATGTCTGAAAAATTAGGTACAAACCTTCTATAGTAGCCAGCCTTCCCCAGGATCTGCCTCACCACCTTTTTGGTCTTGGGTGGCCCAGATGCCAGACTTCCACCCACCCAATTGCACACTTGCTGTCTTATCAATTTGGGGACGTACCTGCCCATGACCCCAGTAGAAGCCCAGATACCATACTTCCATCCACCCAATTGCACACTTCTTTGGATTCGCTGTGAGTCCCGCTCATCTCAAGGATCTCAGGACAGCCTTCAGATGCTGCAAATGCCGCTGCCAATCATTACTATAAATGATTGTGTCATCTAAGTACACAGTGGCATATGCTTTGTGTGGGCAGAGGATTCTGTCCATGAAACGTTGCTGGGGCTCCAAACAACCCAAACGGAAGGGTGAAAAACTGGTGTACCTCTGATCCCAGCTCCTCCCTCTCGGGAACCCAGTCTCCAGAGCCACAGGAACCGCCTCTCTCCATGGTTTTAGGAGATTGAGGTATATTTGAACCTCTTGTACTGCAAATAACAGGGGCTCGAGCCACTTATCCCAGTTTTGCTCATCATCGTGAACGAACTTACGAATCATATTGTTAATCGTCTAATTAAACTGTTCGACCAGCCCATCTGTCTGTGGATGTTAAATGCTGGTGCGAGTCAATTTAATCCTCAATAATTCGTAAAGTTCGCAAAGTGTTTATGACATGAACGTAGTGCCCTAATTGGTCAGGATCGCGACTCGGGAGATAACACAGAAGAGAGCCTCCGCAACGCTGCGTGCTGTGACGTTGCAAAGAGGCACTTGAGTAGTTCAAGGGTGCTGATGGTGCTGTTCAGGTGTGCGTCCGACCCATTCCAAAATCGCCTGTTTCAGGGCCAGGTACTCCAGCAGGCCATTTCATGCCTTCCGTGTTCGCGGCCCGCTCGAACAACTCAAAGAACTCTTCTGGGTCATCCTGCAGTGAGGGTAATGTGGGCCGGGCCCGCAGCGGTCACTGGGGCTGCTGCTGGAGTTCCCACCTGTTGGACCAGGCAACGGAGCACCTGCCAGTCCTCCGCCTGGGCTTTGAGCAGGGCCTGGATGCACTGCTCCTGATCTTGTCGTAGCTGGAGGAGGGCCTGATTCTGGGTCTGGTGGAGGCTGGTGAGGGAGCTGATGATCTCGGCCAGTTATGGGGACTTCATGATGGCACTCTTTCCTCAATCGTGGGTTTCGGGCACCAGTGTGACACTCATAATGGTTCGAGAATGAGGAAGTGGGAGGCAGGCTTAGAATAACTCAAAAGGGCTTCATTTTCAACTTTACTTTTGCTTTTATATACACACACATTAGGGCTGTTTATATCGATATGGTTTGATGTTGCCCTCACGCTCCCTCTCTGTGCAAACCTGGCCCCGCCCACTTGCTCACAATTTCTCCTGCAACATGGAGGGAGACACAGCGCCAGTCCGCACTGCCGAAGAAGACCTGATTAGTAAAAAGAAACACAATGGTTCCATTATTTGGAGATGGTTCGGATTTAAAAGATCAATGTCAATGCCAAAACAATGTCATCTGTACAGAAAGCCATAAACAGGTTGCATTCAAAATCGGAAGCACTTCAAATCTCGCAGGCGAGAAGTCTTCTGCCCCAAAACAAAATACATTGCAAGCTTCATTTACCCGTGCTGTGCCTTATGAAAAGAAACGTGCCAAGTGGCCAAGCTGTATATTTTCAAACTGTCTTTACTCGCTACATACAGTATATGTATTCTATTGTCCTAATTATATTTAGAAAAATGTCTCGTTGTTGTTGCCTTTTCCACCGCCAAACTCCCTAGAGTAGAGATTCACTAAACTGAACTGGGTAAACAAAGTTGACTGACAAGCCACTCTCAGCAATCAATCTTTAGATGTGTATTTTATAACATTTTACTTTACATTTCTAAATTACATGTCACACAAAATTGTGCATACACACGGTAGATAAATGAGACCCCTGGTTAATATTTCCTGCTGCTGCTCTTGCTGCTGCAGGCCCATGAGAGCATGATCTTGCTGCTCCTGTGCAATGGACAGAGACTGTACAATCCAGGCGAGAGGATTCGGCTCCATGTCGTGTGACCTTCTTTCTCTGAGTTATTCTTCCGGGTTTGGGCACCAGTCTAGCAAATGATACCTGACGGCTTGAGAAACTCAAGACTCAAGTTGAGCTTGCACATGAACTTTTATTGTATCTCGTACCACAGCTGGGGCTTGGGTGCTTTCCAGCAGCTCTGACTTCAGCTCTGACTTCAGTGTCATGCATCCTGTTCCTTGTATTTATTTATTTGTTTGTTTGTTTGTTTGTTGTTGTGTTTTCTCTTTTCATTTCTCAAACTCTAAGTCTGAATGTGGCACATTAATAGTTAACATCTTGCATGTATTTTTGATATCATTGTTACAGTGTCTGAGCTGAGGATCGTTCTGTTGGGGAAGAGTCTCCAACACACCAGCATGGTAGGAAATTGTATCCTGAAAAGAGCTGCATTTGAGACTGAAGCTCCTCCACATTCAGTCAAGCAGCATGGTGAGAGAGCCAGAGGACATGTTCAAGGGACAGACATCACCATCATCAACGCAGCTCATTTGTTTAATCCTCCACTAAAACCTGAGGAACTGAAAGACTGTGTAAATCTTTCTGCTCCAGGACCTCATGCATTTTTACTTGTGATACAGTCTCACAGCTTCACAGAGGAGGACAGGAACCACCTAGTATTGTTACTAAACTGCTTCAGTGAGCAAGCTCTAAACTATGCCTTTGTGATGGATACAGACCGAGATTCTAACAGGGACAAGTCTGGAGGAAGGTCAGACGCTTCTCAAAGGTTAATAACGGAATGTTGTCAGCGGTATCGTAAACATAAACAACTGGAGAAAAATAAGAATTCGTGTCGTCAGCTTTTTGATGAAATCAGAGGAGTGGTTAAAAAGAATGGAGGAAATTATCTCATATGTAAGAGTTTTAAGGATGTGCCTGAGGAATCTTTCCAAACGGATGAAAACCTTGCGAGACAGGGAGAGCGAACAACATCAGATCTTCCTGATGACACAAAGGAGACAAGCAAATCTTTAGAGGGAAGTGTCTTGGGTAGAATTGGTAAGTGTTCATTTAAAGATGAAGGAACATTAATTCACAGAAGTCCACTTTGCCTTTTGTAAGTATTAAGCTTATATAGCTTATAATAGCTTAGCCATTCAAGATTCAAGATTTTATTTGTCACATACACAATTATATACAGTATATAACTTACAGTGAAATGAAAACCTGGCCTAATCCTATTTAGCAATAAATACTAAATAAAAAAATAAAATCAGAATCGAATAAGAAATAATATAAGAAATATGAAATATATGTACAGGAATGTACAGAAGATGGATGTACAAAATAATATGCAGTATGTACGTGTGGTAACAATACAACACAAAGTACAATGTGCAGTGGACGGTGTGCGGAGCTTCAGTGTGGTGCAGAGTGAGCTTTATAACTCTGAGAGACTCTGAGACTGAGAGCTTTGTAAATCCATCTCTTTTACTTTGTCATTAGAATGTTTACTGGCAAGAATGTAACCAATTTATTAATGTTTTACCTTGTTTATTCATTTAATTGAAGGTTTAAGTGCATTGCTATCAGAGCCAAAGGTTGGAGAACACTCGGCAAGCAGTGAGTATTTAATATGTTTGCTGCCAATTATTAAAAAATAAAGAGGTGGTAGAGGTACAAAGATTTTTTAAAAGGGCAAAATCTAAACTATCTTTGTACTTTTAAAGCACAAACTTTTAAAAAGTATGAAAGTAAAACTAAACAATTTGTGAATGAGAAAGGAATCACAGTTTGCACTTCAAATCACACAAAGAGTCTTGTTACTAAATTTTGTTGGTTGCTAGATCACATTAAATGTGGACAACAATCTGACATGATTTATCTTGGTTTCCTATTTTACATCACAAAAACATGCAATTTTTACAGGGGTATGCAGACTTAAACACTGTATACACTCAATGTCCACTTTAATAGGAACAGATCAGAATGAAGAAAAAGTGATCTCTGTGGCTTTTACCATGGCAGGGATGTTGGTGCCAGATGGGCAGAAATTGCTGATCTCCTGGGAATTTCATAAACTACAGTCTGTAGAGTTTATACAGAATGTGGACAGTTGAAGACTGGAAAAAGACCAGGTGATTTTTTTCCCCTAATCTTCAACTGTCCAGTTTCGGGGAGTCTGTGCCCCTGATAGCCTCAGATTCCTGTTCTTGGCTGACAGGAGTGGAACCTGATGTAATCTGTTTTGTGCATGCTGAGATGCTTTTCTGCTCACCACAGTTGTAAAGAGTGATTATATGAGTTACTACTGTATATCCTTCCTGTCTGTTCAGACCAGTCTGGTTATTTTCCTCTGATCTCTTTTATAAACAAGGCCTTTTCACCTACAGAGCTGTCGCTCACTCACTGTTTTTTTGTTTTTCACACCATACTGTGTAAACTTTAGAGACTGTTGTGTGTGAAAATCTCAGGAGATCAGCAGTTTCTGAAATACTCAAACCAGCCCATGCCATGATTGAAGTCACAGATATCATACTTTTTCCCCATTCTGATGTTTGATGTGCTGCTGCCACATGATTGGCTGATTAGATAACTACAGCCGTGGCCAAAAGTTTTGAGAATGACACAAATATTAATTTTTACAAAGTCTGCTGTCTCCGTTTTTATGATGGCAATTTGCATATACTCCAGAATGTTATGAAGAGTGATCAGATGAATTGCAATTAATTTCAAAGTCCCTCTTTGCCATGAAAATGAACTTAATCCCAAAAAAACATGTCCACTGCATTTCAGCCCTTCCACAAAAGGACCAGCTGACATCATGTCAGTGATTCTCTCGTTAACACAGGTGAGAATGTTAACGAGGACAAGGCTGGAGATCACTCTGTCATGCTGATTGAGTTAGAATAACAGACTGGAAGCTTTAAAAGGAGGGTGGTGCTTGAAATTATTGTTCTTCCTCTGTTAACTATGGTTACCTGCAAGGAAACACGTGCAGCCATCATTGCTTTGCACAAAAAGGGATTCACAGGCAAGGATATTGCTGCTAGTAAGATTGCACCTAAATCAACCATTTATCGGATCATCAAGACCTTCAAGGAGAGAGGTTCAACTGTTGTGAAGAAGGCTTCAGGGCGCCCAAGAAAGTCCAGCAAGCGTCAGGAGCGTCTCCTAAAGTTGATTCAGCTGCGGGATCGGGGCACCACCAGTGCAGAGCTTGCTCAGGAATGGCAGCAGGCAGGTGTGAGTGCGTCTGCACGCACAGTAAGGTGAAGACTTTTGGAGGATGGCCTGGTGTCAAGAAGGACAGCAAAGAAGCCACTTCTCTCCAGGAAAAACATCAGGGACAGACTGCTATTCTGCAAAAAGTACAGGGATTGGACTGCTGAGGACTGGGGTAATGTCATTTTCTCTGATGAATCCCCTTTCAGATTGTTTGGGGCATCTGGAAAAAAGCTTGTCCGGAGAAGAAAAGGTGAGCGCTACCATCAGTCCTGTGTCATGCCAACAGTAAAGCATCCTGAGACCACTCATGTGTGGGGTTGCTTCTCAGCCAAGGGAGTGGGCTCACTCACAATTTTGCCTAAGAACACAGCCATGAATAAAGAATGGTACAAAAACATCCTCAGAGAGCAACTTCTCCCAACCATCCAAGAACAGTTTGGTGATGAACAATGCCTTTTCCAGCATGATGGGGCACCTTGCCACAAGGCAAAAGTGATAACGAAGTGGCTCGGGGAACAAAACATCGACATTTTGGGTCCATGGCCAGGAAACTCCCCAGACCTTAATCCCATTGAGAATTTGTGGTCAATCCTCAAGAGGCGGGTGGACAAACAAAAACCCACAAACTCTGACAAACTCCAAGCATTGATTATGTAAGAATGGGCTGCCATCAGTCAGGATGTGGCCCAGAAGTTGATTGACAACAATATCACAAATTCTCCACAAATGTGGCTTGTATGGGAGGGTTGCAAGAAAAAAGCCACTCCTCAAGAAAGGCCACATGAACGCACCTTGAAGATTCTGAGGCCACATGGGAAAAGGTGTTATAGTCAGATGAGACTAAAATTGAATTATTTGGCCTCAACACCAAACGATATGTCTGGCAGAAATCCAATACAGCTCACCACCCAAATAACACCATTCCTACAGTAAAGCATGGAGGTGGTAATATCCTGTTATGGGGGTGTTTCTCTGCAGCAGGGACTGGAGCACTTGTCAGGATAGAAGGAAAATGGATGGGGCAAAATACCGTCAAATTCTTGAGGAAAATCTGCTGCCCTCTGCCAGAAAGTTGTCAATGGGAAGAAGGTTTACCTTCCAACATGACAATGACCCAAAGCACACAGCAAAACTGACCACACAGTGGTTGAAGGAGAAAAAGGTGAATGTCCTTTCATGGCCTAGTCAGAGCCCAGACTTAAACCCCATTGAAAATCTGTGGAATGACTTGAAGACTGCAGTCCACAAACGGTCACCATCAAATTTAACTGAACTTGAGCAGTTCTGCAAAGAAGAGTGGGCAAATATTGCAAAGTCTAGATGTGCAAAGTTAGTAGAGACATATCCCATGTAGCGAATCAGATGAATCTGAAACGTTTCCGTTTTGTTATTAAAATAGAGCATGTAGCAGAAGTTTCAGCGTTTAAGTGATTTTATCACGTGACCAAAACAGAGACAATCAAGCGTGGTGATAATAGATTTTAATAAGTGTAACTATGGATACACACAACTAACTCTAAGCAAACAATACATATGTACATCTATATACAGGAAAAGAGAAAGTATAGAAAGGAAGAAATGAAATGACGAGGGAAGCAGACAAAAACACAAACGATTAGCCTTTTAAACCAGCAACGAATCAGAATCTCCTGTAAACAGGGGTACAACTTTTAACGCATATATAGATCCATTAAGCTATACTTGCATGGCTTAGGTGTTGTCGGTTTCAAAGTTTTGCGCGCGGTCCAGTAGGAGTTCGCGTTGAGTTCGGTGGTTCGTTGTTTGAAAAGGCGTGGGCCGTGAGGTGGTTGCATCCTTTGTCCGGGAACGGTAAAAGCTGGAAGAAAACGAGGAGCAATGCGTGTCATTGTTTTTAAAGACAACACCAATGCACACGCCTCTCTGGGCTATTGGCCAATCAGAAAGTTGGATTTATTGGCGGGATGAACTCTCTTTGTCTGGTATCACACCTGAATTTGCATGTCCTGGGAGGAGCCGGTTTAAACCGTATTACATATGAAATTAGGAAAAAGCATGAAATAATGTATCGTAATATGATATGCATAATCAATCAGAGCATCAAGAGACGATTAACTAGATACCAAATTCGATGTGATTAGAAAAATATTACAGGTAAAACATGGTTACAGACATTTAAAATGATATCCTAAATTAAACTATCCACAATCATCCTAGCTTGGTTACATAGGCAAACAATACATGCAAACACGAATACATCAAACTATTTGGGCATCGAATAATTACATATAATTACACATTACATTCAAGAGAGATTTTTCCATTGTGTGTGGAAGGTAAGCTTGTGTGTGTGCGTGCGTGTGCGTGTAGGTAAGCTTGTGTGTGTGTGTGTGTGTGTGTGTGTGCGCGTGTGTTAGTGTGTATTGGCATTCCGAGCATCCCAACTGGGGTATCTGAAGAGTCTCAGAGACCTTTGACGTCCCCGGGGGGGGGGGGGGGGGGATATGTTTGTTCTTAGACAGGCTGGGGCCAGAATGGTCATTAAATGGTGGGGATTTAAAGCTCAAAGATTTAGCTAAATCCAGGTTGATTCAGAAATCAGTTTGATTCCATCAGACGTTACACCCAACAGACTAAAGGCTGTAATTAAAAAAATTAAAGCAAATTAAAGCAAGGGGGTGATCCTTTTTCCAACTCAGTACCTCAGCAAAACAGCACCATATTAACAGCTTACAGCCCTACATTTTTACTGATTTACCCATTGCAGGATTTGGGTTTTTGGCTAAATTATTTTAGCAATGATTCGTTTGATTAAAAAAAAAACCCAAACACTTATTACAGACAAAATGCTTTTTTTTTTTTTAAATTTTTTTTTTTTACAAGATTTACAGCACATCAGTCATAAATGCTAATCAGTTTAACAGAAAGAGACTTCCAAATATGTTTATTTCCCCTTTTATTTCCTTTCCATTTCAGTGTCAGGAAGTGATTGCTCATTTCCAGTGTTGAACTTGGTGCTGTGTGGTAGTGATGAAGCGCTAAAGGCCTCCATATCAGATCTCATATTGGGCCAGAGAAATGTGAAGTCTGGAGTAGTCTGTGGACACCTTCTCAGGCTGGTGGTGATGCCAGCTCTCTACAACACTCGTCTCTCTGATGAGGAAGTGATGCATGAGATTCTCCGCTGTATCTCTGTTGATAATCCTGTCCATGCTTTTATTTTCATCATTCCTGTTGGTCCTCTCACTGATGATGACAAAGGAGAACTAGAGATGATTCAGAGAAACTTTAGTTCAAGTGTCTGTGATCATAGTATAGTTCTTTTTACCAGTGAGAACTTTAATGAAGCTGCAGTTACCTTTGTACAGCAAAGTTCAGAGATGGAAGAACTTCACAGAATGTGCAGAGGCAGATATATGATCTTGGAGGGGGGGGAAAGGAGACTTCCGCAGGTGCCAGAACTGTTAGACCAAGTAACAAGTATGAAGAAGGTTTATTCTCTCCCAATGTTTATTGAGGCACAGAAAGATGGAGTTAAACAACAGCTAGAGGAAGAACTGGTTGAAATGAAGAAGCAACTTGAAGTAAAACCACAGGAAAAATGTGAGTAGTTTCATACCTGTGTAAACATAAATTATGTAATGTCTGGGACATTTGTGGATTATGTAAATTAGATCATTTACATTTTAGTCTCTGTATAAACATATTTACTTAAGCTAGACACTGATTAATATTGATGTCCTACCATAGACTTTGGTGCAAGTCTGTGCTATTTTCAATATTTCTCAATCTAATGTCAGAATTTAATATTCAATTTGAAACCAGACTTTGAATTAATAAACTACTATTTTCAGGTGCTGAGGGTGAAATCTCTGGCTCCAATTGTCTGAGAATATTACTGATTGGGAAAACAGGAAATGGGAAGAGTGCAACAGGAAACACCATTCTAGGAAGAAAAGAATTTGAGAGTGATGCCAGCATGACATCTGTGACAAAAATGTGCCAGAAGGGAATTGGAGAAGTACAGGGCAAATCAGTAGCTGTTGTGGACACTCCAGGACTCTTTGACTCCACACTATCAAATGAAGAGGTAACTGAAGAAATTAGGAAATGCATCTCAATGCTGGCACCAGGACCCCATGCCTTCATCATTGTGCTGAGTGTGGGAAGGTTTACTGAGGAAGAGAAGCAAACACTGGATCTGATTAAGAAGATGTTTGGTGCTGAGGCTGCGAAGTACAGCATAGTGCTGTTTACTGGAGGAGATAAATTGGAAGATAAAACACTCGAAGATTATATCAAAACCAGTAATCATACGTATGTGAACAGGCTAATCAGGGACTGTGGTGGAAGAGCTCACTTGTATAATAACAAAAAAGAAGATACCACCCAAGTCAATGAGCTTCTCCAAAAGATTGAAGAAATGATAAAACTCAACAGGGACAATTATTTTACTAATGAGATGTTTGAGAGGGCGGAGATGTCTATACAACAGAAACAAAAGGAGATACTGAAAGAGAGAGAGGAACAGATCCATGCTGAAAAAGAGTCTCTGAAGGCCAGATATGAAGAAGAACTGGACCAGATGAGGACTACTATGGAGAAAGAGAGAGAGAAGTTAGAAGAGGAAAGATGTAAAAGGGAGAACACATTTAAGCAGAGGGAAGAAGCATTGAGGCGAGATTACGAGAAGAAAGAAGCAGAAGAGAAAAAGAAATGGTTGAAAGAGAACCAAAGAAGAGAAGAAGAGGAAAAACGACAAACTGCAGAGAATAAACGCATGTTGGATGAGATGAGGACAGAAATCGAAAACGAAAGAGTGAAATATCTCAAACAGCAAGCTGAAAGAGATGAGGACAGGAAAAGGGCAGAGAAAAAGATCAAAGAACGCTTTGAGAATCAACAAAAGCAAGTAATTTCAGAATTAAAACTCAAACAGCAAGAAGAGATTAGAAAGAGAGACGAGGAAGAACAAGAGAGAAGAAAAGAACAGGAAGAAGAGATAGAAAACTGGAAGAGAAAAATGAAGGAGGCAGAAAACGATAACAAAGAAATTAAGGAAGATATTGAAAGGAAACTGAGAGAACGAGAGATGCAGTGGAGAGAGCAAATGAAAGAGAGAGATGATGAAAACAGGAGAACGCAAGAGAGACATGCTAAAGAACTGAGAGCACAAGAGGAAAATCAGGAGCAAATGAAGAAGAACTTTGAAAAGGAAAGAGAACAAGACAGAAATGAGTGGCAAGAGACAGAAAGGAGGAAAAGAGAGCAAATAGTGAAAGAGTTCAAGTTAAGCAAAGACAAAATAATGCAGGAGTATGAGGAATCGGAAAATGTAAGGAAAGAAGAGTGGAATAAAAAAATCCAAGAGGACAATGAAAGAATAGAAGAGGAGAGACAGAATCTGAAGAGACTGAAAGAGGAGATAGAAGCAGAAAGGCAAGAGGAGATCAAAAAGAGAGAGACAGAAGATAAAGAAAGAAAAGAAAAAGAAGACAGAGACCATGAGGAAATGAAAAATGACTATGAGAAGAAAAAGAAAGAAATGGAGACCAAATATGAAGATGAGGCTAGAAGAAAAGCTGAGGAGATGAATGACCTAGAAGCCCAACATAAAAAACACATAAAAGAATTGATTGACAAGCACCAAAAAGATTATGACCTTCTCAAAGCTCTGTACGAAAGTACGAAAAAAGAGTTAGAGGAGCACAAAGAAAAGAAATGCATTATCCAATGAAGGCTTGATGACACTTATTACAGGTGCATCTCAATAAATTAGAATGTCGTGGAAAAGTTCGTTTATTTCAGTAATTCAACTCAAATTGTGAAACTCGTGTATTAAATAAATTCAATGCACACAGACTGAAGTAGTTTAAGTCTTTGGTTCTTTTAATTGTGATGATTTTGGCTCACATTTAACAAAAACCCACCAATTCACTATCTCAACAAATTAGAATACTTCATAAGACCAATAAAAAAACATTTTTAGTGAATTGTTGGCCTTCTGGAAAGTATGTTCATTTACTGTACATGTACTCAATACTTGGTAGGGGCTCCTTTTGCTTTAATTGCTGCCTCAATTCGGCGTGGCATGGAGGTGATCAGTTTGTGGCACTGCTGAGGTGGTATGGAAGCCCAGATTTCTTTGACAGTGGCCTTCAGCTCATCTGCATTTTTTGGTCTCCTGTTTCTCATTTTCCTCTTGACAATACCCCATAGATTCTCTATGGGGTTCAGGTGTGGTGAGTTTGCTGGCCAGTCAAGCACACCAACACCATGGTCATTTAACCAACTTTTGGTGCTTTTGGCAGTGTGGGCAGGTGCCAAATCCTGCTGGAAAATGAAATCAGCATCTTCAAAAAGCTGGTGAGCAGAAGGAAGCATGAAGTGCTCCAAAATTTCTTGGTAAACGGGTACAGTGACTTTGGTTTTCAAAAAACACAATGGACCAACACCAGCAGATGACATTGCACCCCAAATCATCACAGACTGTGGAAACTTAACACTGGACTTCAAGCAACTTGGGCTATGAGCTTCTCCACCCTTCCTCCAGACTCTAGGACCTTGGTTTCCAAATGAAATACAAAACTTGCTCTCATCTGAAAAGAGGACTTTGGACCACTGGGCAACAGTCCAGTTCTTCTTCTCCTTAGCCCAGGTAAGACGCCTCTGACGTTGTCTGTGGTTCAGGAGTGGCTTAACAAGAGGAATACGACAACTGTAGCCAAATTCCTTGACACGTCTGTGTGTGGTGGCTCTTGATGCCTTGACCCCAGCCTCAGTCCATTCCTTGTGAAGTTCACTCAAATTCTTGAATCGATTTTGCTTGACAATCCTCATAAGGCTGTGGTTCTCTCGGTTGGTTGTGCATCTTTTTCTTCCACACTTTTTCCTTCCACTCAACTTTCTGTTAACATGCTTGGATACAGCACTCTGTGAACAGCCAGCTTCTTTGGCAATGAATGTTTGTGGCTTACCTAGTGAACCAAACTGAGAGACCATTTTGAAGGCTCAGGAAACCTTTGCAGGTGTTTTGAGTTGATTAGCTGATTGGCATGTCACCATATTCTAATTTGTTGAGATAGTGAATTGGTGGGTTTTTGTTAAATGTGAGCCAAAATCATCACAATTAAAAGAACCAAAGACTTAAACTACTTCAGTCTGTGTGCATTGAATTTATTTAATACACGAGTTTCACAATTTGAGTTGAATTACTGAAATAAATGAACTTTTTCACGACATTCTAATTTATTGAGATGCACCTGTATGTTCACATTCACACCAGGAAAAGAAAAAAAATCCACATTTTTAAAACTACATTGCTTACTTCAAGCTTATCAGGACTGTAAGTTGACAGGAGAGGTCACAATGTGTTTTTCAAACATACAGTATATCAAGTTTCAGTCAGATACAATGTTTTCATTCATTTAATGTTCTTGTTTCCTCCATTTATAAAGCTTACATGGCACAAAATTGTGTTTATTGTGCTTTCACACGCTACACAAATTACACACTCGGTTGCGGAGCCTCACGTTATTGATGCTGATGGGGTCCAGTTCGTTATATTGTTTAATTGAAAAGTGACTGTAGTTTTGATTTTACTTCAAATACCTTCAGTATGTAATGCACGAATCAGTCCGTACAGGATTTTGCAGAGGTTTTCTGTTATTGTTTTGTTTTTTTTTTGTTTTTTTTGCAGAAAACTACTTGAATTTGGCGAGATTGCAGTTGCACGAAACAGTTTTGCGCGGTCTTTCGCATTGATGTTAGCTGTACTCATGTTGACGCAGGTGAATCGAAGAGGGCTTTGACTGAATTTGCGTTGTGATGAACCTCACATTACGGGTCTCGGCCCAAATCTGTGCAAAATCTGCACTGATTTTGAAAAATTGCAAGCTCCTCCGAATATTGCGGAGTTTGCGTTAATTCCTGTGATTGCAAAATCCTGGAGGGACTGACAAATAAATAAACAACGGCAACAGGGTGTCGGGTTTCTAATAAATGTGGGGCTGTTCATAGTCTTTGCAGCTTTATTTTGTTATGAGAGTTAAGAATAATACAAGCCCTACACTCTATGCTCTTTTCCAAGAAGAAAGAAGGATAGAGACTTTTCATGGATAAATTGGACCGAACATTAAGCTCTATTTCATCCTTTCTAACCACCAGTGAGACCTACAACAAAGTCATCAAATACTACCAAACCCTTTTCTTCTTCTTGCCTTGTAACACATTGGACCTTGTGGCCAAATCTGCTCATTTCCACCGTCTTTACTTCTGATACCATTGAGGCTATACGTCATCATGTCCCTGCTTGCCTGCAGCTTTCAGGACAAAGAGACATGTTATAAAAAAGACTTTGTGGGACACGGAGAGGAGCCTATTTCTCCTGCTGTTATCATCATGAGTCCTGTGCATTTGGTCTGAGATAAATAATCTGACTGGTTCCTGAGCTAAAAAGGAGAAACGAGGGATATGAACATGGATGGTTTCAGAGCTGAGACAGTGACGATAGTCTTTGTAAGACTGGAGTAACACCTGAGATTGTGAGTATGTTATGGAGATGTGTGTGAATCATGTTGTACATTTAGAAATATCAATGGTTTTATTGTCTTAATACTTATTCATTGGATAACTGGTTAGGCATGTTCATTTTTAAATAAATCGTATAATCTTTATATTATATAGCATGATTTCTGGTATATTGTGCAATCAGGTGCAAAAAAACAAACAAACAGCTGATTGTGAACTCTTCTTACTTGTAACTGGGAGTTAGTACAGTATGTGTAAGCATTTCCTGTTTGTTCCACACAGAATTGGTTCAAACTTTGTGCAAAGATTTTACAGGTAAAGCAAAATACATCCAATTTGCTTCATTTTGACACTTGCTTCTGTTTCTCGCCTCTGTACAAGACAGCCTTGAATATGTTTTTAGCTAAAGAGTGGGCTATTACGTGAAATATTCCTGTACTGACCTTCAAACATTTCTCTGTAACATAAATTTTTTTACAGAAACTGATGTTTGGAAACCTACAATTTTCTCTATTTTTACTGACAGACAAATGCAGACGATCAACTTTTAAGTTATATAAAAAAAATAATATAAAACTATAAAACTTTTAAGATTTATATTAAAAAATATATTAAAAAAATTAAAGAATTAGGGTGCCTAAAACCTTTCCTCAGTTTTGTATATTTCCTGATATCCTTTGATAAATGCCTATTAAATGACATCTTTAATATAACTATTACATCTAAAGTACTAGAATTCACATTTTCTGATGAAATTGTGAGTGGTGCTTGCCAGACCACTACATGCAGCTGCACATGCCGGCCATTAGGGGGAGCTACATGTCCATATGTGTTTATTGAAGCATAACTAATTTGACATAATGATTGAATTTAACTATAAATATAACTTAAATATAACCTATATACAACTTATAACTTTAAATATAATAGGCTTTATGGCAGTCTGAATACCCAATCCGCAATTCTCCTCACTGAGCCGAGCGGTTCGATATGCGTCATGTCTACGTCGTGGTTGTTTTGTGATTCCACTTATTTTGGGGCTTAACGTACACGTGATGTCACGTGGCGTCATGTGAGATTACTAGAATAGCCATAATGCAATTCCCATCTTTGAGCTGAGTGTTTTGAAACGTCACATGTCTATGTCGCGGTAATTTCGTGATTCCATTTATTTTGCGAGTTAACGCACCCATGACGTCACTAAAATACCCATCGCGCATTTCTGCACACTGAGTTGAGGGCATTGTCATCCCCCATAATGCAATTCTCCTCAATGAGCCGATCATTTTGATGAATGACATGGCTGCAGTAGTTTGTTGATTCGTTTATGGCCTGTTGGGTCCTGCTACTGATTTCTCAATGAGTGTGTACGGGGGAAATAAATTTGAGGCGCGATCCGACGCTGACGCAAACGGTGCGGGACTAGCTACGTGAAAAATAATTACGGGCGACTATAATAGCGATGCTTTGCATGGAAAACACCTCTAATAACTATTTTATAACCCATTCTGCTGGGGATGTTAACAAATACACCACTTAACCAAAAGTATCAGATCACATTGAATTGTTGGCTGCTTTAATGTTTCGTTCAGACATCAGATGATTGATCGTGTAATGAGGAGTGACACAAAAACAAAAACAAATACAGGGGAATAAGTGAAGAAGTGTATAAGTGTAAAAACCTGTTTATTAGACTTGTTCTGACCAAGAAGCATGAAATATCCTCAAGCACGTTCCATCATTAACACATGAAAGTCTGCATTCAAACCTTTTTTCCACCAAATCATATCAAGTTAAATAAATCAAGCTTTGAAAAAAAAAAAAAATAATAATCACATTATAAACATTTCCCACATTCTTTCTCTTTTGTCTTTACCTACAAACGGTTTATTTACAAAGTATACAAAAGTCCAGGAAGTGACGGTGATAATGTGTGAGTCTCTGAGAGTAGAAGAGTCCACACTGAAAGTGCTGTTAAACGGGTGTGTCCTCTACTGCACTCTGTACTTATAGAACCAGCAGAGGCCTTTAGTGAAGTTCCAGCCCAGTGTGACGGAGAGAACGTAGAGGAGTGCGAGCAGAGCGAACGGGTAGAGCAGAACCACCGTGTTCTTCAGAAAGGGTAGAGCTGGAACACGCAGAGGGGGGACAGGAGGTTAAAGTTCATATCATTACGTGCATCATGCGGATTTCACATAATATAATATAATATTTAAAATCCTACAGCCACACTAGTGGAAAACCAGCAGTACAGTCATAAAAAAGGTGTTATTTAAAAAAAATTAAATAAGTACAATCATTTATATGGTGTGGTTTTCTATAAGGACGAGTTTATTTAAAGTTTATGGAAGGAGTCACCGGTGTCAGTGCTTTGTAGCTTTTCAGACACACGAAACAGAGGAGTTTCTGAGTTGTCGTATCTTACTGACATGACAAGCTGTGGGTTTTTTTTTTTTTTAACAAGTGAAAACAGGAAGTAACACGTTTTGTGGACGTTCCATAACATTAAACATGACTGTAAATAGATTTAAAAAAAAAAAAAAAAAAAAAAAAACTCTGATGTGTCATAAATAATGAAAATGAAACGTAAATAATGAAAACGAAAAATGAAACACTTCGGGGCATGCGGTTACGGGAAAACGATCAACTTCTGCATGTCAGCAGTAACTCCTCTTCATCACCACAAGTGCTTTATTCCTTGTTTGTTTTTAAACATCACATATTAATTATATTCACCCACTTTTCTAACATTTGTAACTCACACAGTAATTTACATAGACACATATGGATTAAGAAACGCACATACATTTGCTTTAATCGAGGCTCACACACACACACACACACACACACACACACACACACACACTCACGCACGCACGCACGCACTTACCGCTGTAGCCGAGGAATGTGATGTATACGTAGTAGCCGATGGCGATCAGCCACAAGGTGTTGCCCACGAAATATCCCACGAACCAGTCGGAGTTGATCACCACAATGTCTGTAACACAAGCACACTCATTTACTCTGCACAGGGAGATCATTCTCATCTGAAGATTACTGTAGTTTTACGGACTAGGTGGACCCTCTAAATCCTGTCTGCTTTAAAGTAAGAAAGAAAGAAATGCAGCGTTTTGTTGTACATCTCAAAATAAAACAGCGCCCTCTACTGCTCGTTCTGTGATGATGGTAAAACCCAGCCGAGCTCCCGATAAGGTTTTCAGTTTCACGTCAGCACGTTAGTGTACTCCTTGAACTTCCTGTAACTGCTGAACTAATCACACGACCTCTATTGTAAAAAAATATATAATAATATATAATATAATATAATATAATATAATATAATGGTTGTAATATAATTACAACCACAGCCCAGTAACAGACCCCGCATTTCCTGTCTGATGTTTTAAGACAGACATCCAGCTTAACGAACAGTTACGTCATCATTCTGCTGTATTGCTGGAGAAGTGTGTGCTGAATGAATGAAGACTCACGGTTGATGAAGAACAGCTGGAGGAAGTGTAAGATGACCAGCAGAGGGTAGAAGGCGTTCAGATGCACGTCGAAAGCGTAGCCCCATTCCACATCATAATCCCTACTGGGTTGCTTCATCAGGTATTTATTACTGACAATCCTACATATAAAAACACGCACCAACATAGAGGCTCAGTTATTAAACATGATACTGTATTGATGATGTGATCTGGATTATGATCGGATCTCTGTTTGGATACCTATCTCAGCTTTAGCCCATCTCAGCAGTATTAACTATTAACGTTTAAAGGTGCAATAGGTGATTTCGTACTCGTACAAATAACCTGGAGAATATGTAAAATATTTATAAAAATAATGTTTGGAAAACTGCCTTCTGGTCCAGAATGCTTGGCTGTGTTTGGATATTTTACTCAACAGATCACTGTAGATCCTGGGGGGAGGAGCTTTGTGAACATGGGCAGGAATGGCAACATAGGCACGGAGAGTAAAAAAGGTAGGTTAGTAGGTTACCTGCGTAACCTAATAACAGAGACCTAATAAGTTTTGTTTTTTAAAAAAAGTACTAATCATACCTAACGCACCTTTAAAAAGTAAGCACACTTTATAGTGCCGAATAACAAATGTTTGAAAAAGTGCCCTACTCTCCCTAGTGGGATATTATTTCAGACGTCAGTAATTAAATAACAAGTGCAAAGACACTATACACAACATTTAAATAAATGAACAGATTAGTGTTGCATATTTTATTTCATGATCAAAATATCTGGCTTCATTTAAATAATCACAAATAACTGATTATTTATGGATTTCTGTAAGCTTCAGCTAAAGTTCAGTATCAGGTCCTCCTCAAGCGCATTAAAGGTACAGTCAGTGATTTTAGCTAAAATTAGCAAAAGCGGTTTCCAAAAAACATTTAAAAATGCATCTCGTCCTTTCATCTTTACCTCAAAAGCCACGCCCCTAAAAACACGTACAACTGCTAGCCTAAGAGTTTTCTGAATTGACAGAACATGATTGACAGGTGAGTAGAGACACCTGCTTTTCCTGATTGGTTGGATGCCGGTGGAGCGTGCTGTATGTTTTTCCTGCTGTCTACAGAGCCTGATGCACCATGGAGATGAGATGAGATGGTATTAAGCGAAATAATAAGTTTAGCCATTATTGTTTAGCTCTAAATTAAAGTAGTCTTAATAAAATAAATTGGAGTTCATATTAATGCAAATGAAGTAGGATGGTGTGGGTGAATTCTGTTTGATTTTATTCAGTATGTGGTCTGACCACACCCATATCCCCGCCCCATTCCCACCCTAACACAGTGTTCGACAGTCTATAACAGTAGTTCTCATACAGGTGCATCTCAATAAATTAGAATGTCGTGGAAAAGTTCGTTTATTTCAGTAATTCAACTCAAATTGTGAAACTCGTGTATTAAATAAATTCAATGCACACAGACTGAAGTAGTTTAAGTCTTTGGTTCTTTTAATTGTGATGATTTTGTCTCACATTTAACAAAAACCCACCAATTCACTATCTCAACACATTAGAATATGGTGACATGCCAATCAGCTAATCAACTCAAAACACCTGCAAAGGTTTCCTGAGCCTTCAAAATGGTCTCTCAGTTTGGTTCACTAGGTAAGCCACAAACATTCATTGCCAAAGAAGCTGGCTGTTCACAGAGTGCTGTATCCAAGCATGTTAACAGAAAGTTGAGTGGAAGGAAAAAGTGTGGAAGAAAAAGATGCACAACCAACCGAGAGAACCGCAGCCTTATGAGGATTGTCAAGCAAAATCGATTCAAGAATTTGAGTGAACTTCACAAGGAATGGACTGAGGCTGGGGTCAAGGCATCAAGAGCCACCACACACAGACGTGTCAAGGAATTTGGCTACAGTTGTCGTATTCCTCTTGTTAAGCCACTCCTGAACCACAGACAACGTCAGAGGCGTCTTACCTGGGCTAAGGAGAAGAAGAACTGGACTGTTGCCCAGTGGTCCAAAGTCCTCTTCTCAGATGAGAGCAAGTTTTGTATTTCATTTGGAAACCAAGGTCCTAGAGTCTGGAGGAAGGGTGGAGAAGCTCATAGCCCAAGTTGCTTGAAGTCCAGTGTTCAGTTTCCACAGTCTGTGATGATTTGGGGTGCAATGTCATCTGCTGGTGTTGGTCCATTGTGTTTTTTGAAAACCAAAGTCACTGCACCCGTTTACCAAGAAATTTTGGAGCACTTCAGGCTTCCTTCTGCTGACCAGCTTTTTGAAGATGCTGATTTCATTTTCCAGCAGGATTTGGCACCTGCCCACACTGCCAAAAGCACCAAAAGTTGGTTAAATGACCATGGTGTTGGTGTGCTTGACTGGCCAGCAAACTCACCAGACCTGAACCCCATAGAGAATCTATGGGGTATTGTCAAGAGGAAAATGAGAAACAAGAGACCAAAAAATGCAGATGAGCTGAAGGCCACTGTCAAAGAAACCTGGGCTTCCATACCACCTCAGCAGTGCCACAAACTGATCACCTCCATGCCACGCCCAATTGAGGCAGTAATTAAAGCAAAAGGAGCCCCTACCAAGTATTGAGTACATGTACAGTAAATGAACATACTTTCCAGAAGGCCAACAATTCACTAAAAATGTTTTTTTATAGGTCTTATGAAGTATTCTAATTTGTTGAGATAGTGAATTGGTGGGTTTTTGTTAAATGTGAGCCAAAATCATCACAATTAAAAGAACCAAAGACTTAAACTACTTCAGTCTGTGTGCATTGAATTTATTTAATACACGAGTTTCACAATTTGAGTTGAATTACTGAAATAAATGAACTTTTCCACGACATTCTAATTTATTGAGATGCACCTGTATAATTTTGTAGCCAGGGACCCCCTCCGTACCTATAAAATAAATCCCATGGACTCCTTTAGTACAGGTTTATCTTATGAGCACAATCTAGTAATAAACTCCCAATTGGGAGCCTGGCGCTACAGAGCTTTTTTTACTCCTGAACTTTCCACCAACAGAACACATTAGGTCCAAGTGGACTACTTGTTTTTGAGTTTGGATTACCTGGGCTGGAGGAACTGCTCGTTATCTATACTGCTCAAAATTGAAAAATAAATTAAAGACAATATCTCGAATATGGACAGATTGCTTTGATATTTCTTATTGTGAGATTGTTATTAATTAAATACGGGATTTTAGATGCTTTTACAAATGTTAAAAGATAGAAATAAATGCTGAATATAAAATGTTGGGGGAAAAAATCTGCCTATAGAACAAGATTATTAAGCCTGGAATGAGTAAAAATGTCTGTTAATAGGTTTAGCAGTCATGTGTTTGGTTTACTGGAGTCTTATAGTGGGACGTTCTAGATGGATTTGACTACATTCAGGATATTTTCATTTGCCACACCAAATATTGACTTTGTTTCATTTGCTACATTTTTAAAACGTAGAAACATTTAATGTCATTATTTTGAAGGCATCTCTGCTCTATAGTATTTCTTTGCATGTGAATAAAACTTTTGCACAGTACTGTATAACAATTCGATTTAAGTGAGCAGTCAAATAGAGTAATTAAGAGAGTAAATAAAAGATTTCCGGCACTGTAAGAAACAACAACAACAACAACAACAACAACACAATAAAACAGGGACTCCCTGGCTATGCTTCACAGACCCCTGGACTTCGAGAACCACTGGTATTAGTGATATTCAATGCGTCTGCTCCGACTCACCACATGAGGGTGGAGATGAGCAGGCCGACGCCGATGCAGTCGATGAACACGACCCAGACTAAGAGCTTCAGCGTCTCCACAAACCCCATATCTAACACCAGACCGAAGCCTACGGTGGAAACTGTGGGGGGGAAAAACACAGATTAAATAATAAAATGAACCTTTTCACTCATATACACACTAAACACACTAAACACACATTAAACACACTAAACACACACTAAATACACACTAAACACATTAAACACACTAAACACACATTAAACACACATTAAACACACATTAAACACACACTAAATACACATTAAAGACACTAAACACACACTAAACACATTAAACACACACTAAATACACACTAAACACACATTAAAGACACTAAACACACATTAAATACACATTAAACACACTAAACACACACTAAACACATTAAACACATTAAACACACACTAAACACACATTAAACACACTAAACACACATTAAACACACTAAACACACACTAAACACACACTAAACACACTAAACACACTGAACACATTAAACACATTAAACACATTAAACACACACTAAATACACATTAAACACACTAGTCACATTAAACACACACTAAACACACACTAAACACACTAAACACATTAAACACACTAAACACATTAAACACACACTAAACACACACTAAATACACACTAAACACACACTAAACACATTAAACACACACTAAATACACACTAAACACATTAAACACACACTAAACACACACTAAACACACTAAACACATTAAACACACACTAAACACATTAAACACACACTAAACACATTAAACACACACTAAACACACACTAAATACACATTAAACACACTAAACACACACTAAACACACTAAACACATTAAACACATTAAACACACATTAAACACACATTAAACACACTAAACACACACTAAACACACTTTTAACAATGTGGTTTGTTCACTCGTATTTCTTTTATTTTTTTAGTGTGATATAAAGCAATAATTAATAACCTTTTTTTTAAACCAAGGGGGTCAATAATTCTGGAGATGACTATATATCATATCATTTGGGCAAAAATGATTCGCCTGTTGCACCAAATCTAATGAATCAACCAAGATATCGTCTGATATTTGTTGTCTGCAAACTGATACACTGACACTTTGGATCTACATTGTAATTTTCTGCCTAATAAATGTAAAGACTTTTTTTTGTTTGTTTTTTACTGTATGTGTCCTTACCATCATTATTCTTACTGTATGTGTGCTCCTATCAACAAGTAAATAAAAACTGGCTAATTATAGGTAAACTATTGTCGTGATCGAGTCACGAGATCAAGTTTGTGATTAATTTATCCGATTTGATCTGAGCTCCGCCCTCGTTGTGCGCAGGGTTTGGTTTCCCTAATATGATTCCTACGTCTTACTTCGTCCTCTCAAACTGAACTTACAAAATATTAGGGTGTTTAACTGATGATCAGTGTGTGTGTGTGTGTGTGTGTGTGTGTGTGTGTGTGTGTGTGTGTGTGTGTGTGTACTGACTGCACAGCCAGACGCTGAGCAGCACCAGGAAGGCAGGGTCATCGCGGGCCCACTGGTCTTTGGTCTGTTTGCGGTAGTGGAAGTTGCGGTACACTCTCTGCGGCGAGGTGAACAGGTAAAGCATCTGCCACACGGCGAACTCAAAGTCCATCTGTTTGAAGTGCAGGAGGCGACGCAGGTACTTGTAGCGCTTGCCGCCGGCGGTGTGTCGAGCGGCATCGCGGGAGTTCAGGCTGCCGTTGGTCTGTTTATGTGGGGAGTACGTTGTGGTGGGCAACATACTGACACACACACACACACACACACTATTACAACCAGAACAGTGAGAGCAGGAGACACAACTTTACTCGTCTCAGAAAATCATGTCAGTTTTCGTGCAGCAGTGAGACGAAACACCACAGCAGGTGTCACCTGTATTTAAATCCATCATTAAAATGAAAAGTACTTGCCCTTGTTTATAACGGTTCTAACTGATTACTTAAGTGACTGATTTTCTTATTACAACCCCATTTCCAAAAGAGTTGGGACGCTGTGTAAAATGTAAATAAAAACAGAATGCAGTGATTTTCAAATCTCATAAACCCGTATGTTATTCACAACAGAACATAGAAAACATATGAAATGTGTAAACGGAGCCATTTTGAATTCGATGGCCGCAACACGTCTCAAAAAAGTTGGGACGGGGGGGCAAAACAAAAGGCTGGAAAGGTAGGATAAGTGTTACTAAAAAAAGAAAGAGCTGGAGGTTAATTGGCAGCAGGTCAGTGACATGACTGGGTATAAAAAGAGTCTTTCATAAGTACAGAAAAACTGCGTCTTCGATTTGTGGAACAATTTCAGAATAATGTTCCTCAACCAAAAAAATGCATTCTGTTTTTATTTACATTTTATACAGCGTCCCAACCTTTTTGGAATTGGGGTTGTACATTACCATGTTTGCTTTTATTGTATAGTTTATTTGCTTATTATTATTATTATTATTATTTTTATTATCATCATCATCATCATCTCATTGCATTTTATGCTTTTTTTGTTCAATGTCTATAGTCTTTTACTTTATATTATATTTATTCTTATTGTCTGAGCTTATTTACTTATTATCTTATAATTATTTTTCATTGTTTTAATATATTCCAACTTTATTCCCATTTTTTTGATCATTTTATCACATTATTGCTTTTTCTGTATTGCTCACTGGGTTTTCATTTGCTGCTATAGTGTGGCTTTGTATGTGTTGCTTTGGTTTATTGTTTTATATCATTTTGTCTCCTAATAATCTTTTTAAAACTGACTTCTGTTCCATTACTGCTTTATGCTTCATGTTTATTATTATTATTATTATTATTATTATTATTATTCTCTGTACTCTGGGTGCAGAAAAATCAATCCACACCTTGTAACCACCGAGTCAGAATCAGGACTTCAGCAGCGTTCTGGTATAAATGATTCTGTTCTATTCATTTTAAACAAATGAATGTTACTTGTCTGTGTAATTAATTCATGTTAAAGCAATTCTGTGGTGATCTTTCGTGCTAAAATATTAACAGAAGTGTCTATAACAGGCGTTAATGCCATGACGTAGTAGATTTGTATAAATACTGCAGTCTACGCGAGGATAGACAGAGAGATAACACGGTTTAATGCTTTAACACCAAACACTGTGCATCTGATAAACTCATGTTTCTGATCATGAAGGCTGCTGCACTCCCACCCTCCAAAGTAAACTGGATTAATGACGTCGTGTTTTATTCCCAGCCTGCGAGATATAATAAACATCCAGTTACTTCATTCTAAGATATTAAGACGTCTTTTCTGTGTAATCGGGTTACATTTCTGAACCGAGAACTTCAATAATAAGGAAATGACTGTATATAAATGAATTCCTACCCCTAACCCGAGGGCAGATCTGGCAGACAGTGTCCTTTATAACTCAAAGGTAAACTTGAATGCAGACCTTTTTTTATTTAAAATGCATTTTCTTCTAAATCCTAGATATATATGTTTTACCGATATAAGATACAGACAGCTGTGTGAATAATAATGCTAAAAACTCCTCGTGTTATCTGCATAAGCCTGAGGCCTGTGTTGACATCACCACAACAGCGCGGTAACAAACTGCATTAAACATTAAAAAGCACATATTTAACTTTTATATTTTCTATAAAATCAGATCATTTACACACCTGTTGCATCAGCAATATCCTCAAAGTCAATAAGCCAGTTCAGTTTTTTTTTCTTTTGCCAACACTACAAATATCAACACATCACAGCCTTCAGCTCAAACACTTCCTGTCGCGACCTGAACACGTAGCCTATGCGTCTTACGTCATTACGTCGTTGCGTCATTACGTACGCCACTTTTCCAGGAAATGTAGTCCTAGTGATGTGGAGGACGAAACTTGACAAGTACAAACAAACAAATAAATAAATAAATAAATTTTGGTCATGAAAAGGGGCATAATTGAACTAATACATTGAATTTATTTCTACGTTTCAATACATCAACTTTTATTTGGGCTATTTATTTATTTCTGCATCTATCTATCTATCTGTCTATCTATCTGTCTGTCTGTCTGTCTATCTATCTATCTATCTATCTATCTATCTATCTATCTATCTATCTGTCTGTCTGTCTATCTATCTATCTGTCCATCTATCTATCTATCTATCTATCTATCTATCTATCTATCTGTCTATCTGTCTGTCTATCTGTCTGTCTGTCTGTCTGTCTATCTATCTATCTATCTATCTATCTGTCTATCTATCTATCTATCTATCTATCTATCTATCTATCTATCTATCTATCTATCTGTCCAT
>CM042537.1:35224539-35257039 GCA_023630585.1 Cranoglanis bouderius | reverse complement strand
TTACTCAGTCCTGTTACCTATTACTCAGTCCTGTTACATATTACTCAGTCCTGTTACCTATTACTCAGTCCTGTTACATATTACTCAGCCCTGTTACCTATTACTCAGTCCTGTTACCTATTACTCAGTCCTGTTACCTATTACTCAGCCCTATTACCTATTACTGAGTCCTGTTACCTATTACTCAGTCCTGTTACATATTACTCAGCCCTGTTACCTATTACTCAGTCCTGTTACCTATTACTCAGTCCTGTTACATATTACTCAGCCCTGTTACCTATTACTCAGTCCTGTTACATATTACTCAGCCCTGTTACCTATTACTCAGTCCTGTTACCTATTACTCAGTCCTGTTACCTATTACTCAGTCCTGTTACATATTACTCAGTCCTGTTACCTATTACTCAGTCCTGTTACCTATTACTCAGTCCTGTTACCTATTACTCAGTCCTGTTACATATTACTCAGTCCTGTTACCTATTACTCAGTCCTGTTACCTATTACTCAGTCCTGTTACCTATTACTCAGCCCTGTTACCTATTACTCAGTCCTGTTACATATTACTCAGTCCTGTTACCTATTACTCAGTCCTGTTACATATTACTCAGCCCTGTTACATATTACTCAGTCCTGTTACCTATTACTCAGTCCTGTTACATATTACTCAGCCCTGTTACCTATTACTCAGTCCTGTTACATATTACTCAGCCCTGTTACATATTACTCAGTCCTGTTACCTATCACTCAGTCCTGTTACCTATCACTCAGTCCTGTTACCTATTACTCAGTCCTGTTACATATTACTCAGCCCTGTTACCTATTACTCAGTCCTGTTACCTATTACTCAGCCCTGTTACCTATTACTCAGTCCTGTTATAGTTTATATGACTAACAGGACTGAAGGTAACAGGACTGAGTTTTTAGCATAGAATTAACAAATACATGAAATCTAGCCACATGGCATACATGCTTATAGCATGAGGATACTGAGCAAATTCTAGTGATTTACCAAAAATGTGTAGATTTAAAATAAACAAATAACATCTAAAAAATAATTTAGGTAACAGGACAGTACGTTGAGGTTGACCCTCTCAGACATAGCTGCAATATCATCAAATATACAGAAAAGAAAATGAGAGGATTTACTTTTGGTCTTCCCATTGCCTTCAGAAGATTCAATTGACGCAACTTCCTGTTGAAAACGTGTGTTGTGGAATGTTCCAAGTTTTTCAAGGAGGGCAATTTAACGGGTAACAGGACTGAATGAAAACCCGGGGACACGACTAAAATGTGTATTTTATCTAAAATGTTATGGATTTATGTTTTTAATTATATATTTAAAATTTGCAGTTAGGTTCATGTGCAGGACACTTTGCTTAATAATAAAATGTATTTTAGAGTTAATTGTCATGCATTTTTATACATATAATGTTTTAGGGACTGAAATGTCACCCATTTGGTGGAATGGCTCAACTGTAGCCTATTATTGTCTGTATAGGACAAATATCAAACCTTCTCTTCCTTCCTTCCTTCCTTCCTTCCTTCCACAGATGGTCAAAGTGTGAACATTTTCATGGCAATGGTTTTAAAACACCTGAAAGTCCTACTGGAAAATAAGGTAGTGTTAAACACATGATAGGCTGAGGGTTACTGAGTCATAAAATATGCAAGCCAATCGGGGTCCAGTATGCAAATGTCAGCCTTGTACAGCTTAATAAAATCACTTTATTTAATTTATGTATTAATCTTTAGTAGAGGATTCATCCTGGTCAGGGGTTGGGGTGGCTGTGGAGTCTATCCCTGTGAGTATTGGGTGCAAGGGAGGAATAAACCCTGGATGGGACAGATGTAAATCTTTTTATAATTATAAATAGTAGATGAAGGTGATTATAATTATAATGATAAATTATATTATTATTATAAGTGAAGATGAAAGTGTCTGTGCCCTTTTCTGTCTATTTTTTAAAATTATTTTTTTGTATAATGTGATGCAAAATAATAATAATAATAAAAAAATTGCCCAGGGTACACTCTAAAGGGTTCTTCGGTTTCCCCTCAGTCTGATTTAAGCCGGGAGTGAAAGAGGATTCATCCACTCCAGGTGCATCTGTTCCCATAAAGCCATTTTCTGTTTGCACCCTTATAAAACGTGTCGCTTGTGTATTTTTAACAGCCACCTGCATCTCCATCCATATTTTATACATTTCATCCAATTTTAATGCTTTCATTTTATAGCCCTGTTGCTTGCTGCACGTTTAAAGCAAAGGTTCGGCAAAAAAATAAAAAAAAATAAAATCTAATTTACACATTTTTCCATTTTACTCCAGATGTAGTCGATGAGCCAGAATTTATGTAGACAGATGAAGACAGATTTATGTAATTACAGGCTAAGAAGTAAAGGAAGTTGATTCCACTTAAATCACTTCTGTTAAATACACACACACACACACACACACACATACACACACACACACAGAAAAACACACACTGCTATACTCGGTATATAGAGGCTCGGACTGTCGTCAAAGTTGGTGCTGTGTCTTGTGCCAGATTAAGTGTATATGAGAAGGAAACATGTCTGTGTCGTGTGTATAGATCAAACATTAGACAAGGAGATGACAGGGTGATGCCAAATTCACACCCGAGTGTGTAAAGGGTAAAGGAGGCACAGTGTCAGGCTAACTAAACCTCCCCTTTAAGGAAAGTCACTTCATGTAAACTTCACATGTAAAAATTGACAAACTTTACGCATTTTGTTTCACACGTTTCATACGTAGTGTTTGTGTTTTCATCTTGAATTTCTCACACGATTCATTTATTTTCACACGTGATCCCGTATTATTCACAAAACTGTCGACATTTTTACTTGAGTGTATTCATGTGTGTCATTTCAGGGTATAACATACTGTAGTGAAAGTGCACCTTCATGTTTTTTTCCACATATTACTCAGAATATTCATTTGGGGGAAGTTTAATCAGAGATGTCTGAAACACCTTCTTAAGTCGATTTTCTGCATGCGGCGTTCAGGTTATACAAATCACCTGAGGTTGCCAGATTTATTTATTTTATTTTTTTATTTTGTAGAAGCATCCGAGACAGGGGATTTCAGTAGCGTCTAGACCACCACCTTTAAACACAAGTGCTTACCTTTAACCCGTATATACCTTTATATACATCAGAGATAGAAAATGTGGACTGAAGGAGGAAATAGCAACATAAAAGCAAGAGATGATTTAAAAATAAATCAAAGTAATACTATAAGATACACTCACCGTCCACTTTATTAGGAACACCCATACACCTTCACATTCATGCAGTTATCTAATCAGCCAATCATGTGGCATCAGCACAATGCATAAAATGATGCAGATACAAGTCAAGATTGAAGACTGGAAAAAGACCAGGTGATTTTTTAAAAATTTTTTATCTTCAACTGTCCAGTCTGTACCCATGATTCCTGTTCTTGGCTGACAGGAGGGGAACCTTGATGTGGTCCTCTGCTGTCGTAACCCATCCACCACAATGTTCGATGTTTTGCGCGTGCTGAGATGCTTTTCTGCTCACCACAGTTGTAACGAGTGATCATCTGAGTAACTATATCCTTCCTGGCAGCTCGAACCAATCTGGCCATTTTCCTCTGACCTCTCTTATGAACAAGGCGTTTCCCCCTACAGAACGGTCGCTCACTCAGTGTTTTTTGTTTTTCACAACTTTCTGTATAAACTCTAGAGACTGGATCCCAGGAGATCAGCATTTTCTGAAATACACAAACCAGCCCATCTGGCACCAACAACCACGCCACGATTAAAGTCACACTTTTTGAATGTGAACATTAACTGAAGCTCTTGACCTGTATCTGCATGGTTTTATGCATTGTGCTGCTGCCACATGATTAGCTGATTAGATAACTGCATGAATGTGCAGGTGTTCCTAATAAATGGGCAGTGAGTGTATGAATGAGATGATGGCAAGCGTCGAAATAAACGAATTATAATTATAATAGTCCTAGTTGTAATTATCACATCAATCACTGCAAATTTGGTTCAATTTAACAATATGGCTTCCACCCTCATATAAAATAGCACTTGATCCAGCACGCGAACCCATATGCACACATACCCTCTGCATCGCCAGACAGTACATCACTGCTCATGACATTTGGTCAGCCCCATTCTCCATTCCTCAAAGCTCCATTCCTCAAAGCTCTACCACTTCAGACAACACCACTTTATTCCGCTGCACCTCTTTCACCTCTTTATATTGATATTTTTTTTTTTTTTTTTGGTATGACTTATTTATATTCTGAACTAGAAGAGTGTTTTGGGACTGGACTCCCAACAAAAAGGTCACAGCATGACAAGTAGATATAGCACATATGACTGCTAATGAGTAGTTTACAGCTTCTAAGTCCCTTTTTTTCTAATTTTCCCCCTCTTTTTTCCTACTAGCTTCCAAGATGTATGACTTTCAAGGGTTCAAGTTCACCAAGAAGAAGGAGAAGCGAATTTCTTTTCTGTATCCTGTGTCTTTTGACGTGTTTGAAGCGGCTGTGTGTGTGATTTAAAGGCGCTTTCACATATGAAGCATTTATTTCCATTTGAATTTATTCTTCTTATATTTGATTCCAGTTGTAAATTAAAAGCAACTGCCAAATGAATACATGAATGAAAATAATGTAAGACTGAAAATGTGTTGTGATTGTGTTCACCTGCTTTGTATTTAGCTTCTGAACAGTTTGTCTATTCATTCCCTCCTTTGTCTTTGGTTCACCGCGAAGTCTTGTTGATTGTATCATAGGTTTCTAAGCCGTGTGCTCTTGCTGCTGTTTCTTAGTCCTTTCAGCATCCAGTTCGCTCCGAAAGTATTGGAACAGCAGGGCCAGTTCTTTTGGTTTTGCTATACACTGAAGACATTTGGGTTTGAGGTCAAAAGATGAACATGAGGTGATAGATCAGAATTTCAACTTTCATTTCCTGATATTTACATCTAGATTTTCTAGTTGAGCCACAAAAGTTCTGGAACCAAGTTTAACCTCTACCAAAGTGATGGAAATGTCAAAGTGTGGAGAAAGAAAGGATCTGCTCATGATCCAAAACACACAAGCTCATCGGTCAAGCATGGTGGAGGTAGTGTCATGGCTTGGGCTTGCATGGCTGCTTCTGGAACAGGCTGACTAATCTTTATTGATGATGGAACTCATGATGGTAGCAGCAGAATGAATTCAGAAGTTAACAGAAACATTCTGTCTGCCAATTTACAAAGAAATGCATCCAAATTAATCGGGAGGAACTTGCAGCAAGACAATGATCTAAAACACACTGCCAACTCAACAAAGGACTTTATCAGGGGGGAAAAGTGGAAGGTTTTAGACTGGCCAAGTCAATCACCAGACCTTAACCCAATTGAGCTGCATTTCACCTCCTGAAGAGGAGACTGAAGAGAGAACCCCCCCTCGAAACAAACAACAACTGAAAGAGGCTGCAGTAAAAGCATCACAAAAGAAAAATGCGACAGTTTGGTGATGCCAGTGAGTCGCAGGCTTGATGCAGTTATTGCAAGCAAATATTAAGTGTTATTTACTTTAATTTACTTTAATACTATCTGTTCCTATACTTTTGCTCACCTAAATCTTGTGTGGTCTGCCACCAAAGGTGTCATGTTCTAAGTTGTTTAACACATCTAGATGTAAATATCAGGAAATGAAAGCCGAAATTCTGATCTATCACCTCATGTTCAGCTTTTGATCTCAAATCCAAATGTCCTCAGTGTATAGCAAAAACCAAAAGAATTGGCCTTGGTGTTCCAACACTTTTGGAGGGGACTGTATACGTTTTCCCGCCTTTGACCCATAATAAACGCAATATTCTAAAATAGTATGAAGTAGCGTCACAGCTGCAGCACATTAGCGACGTGGTGAATTTCAATCTATCTCACAGCATATGTGTCAAAATGAGAATCAGGAAGTGCAGCAGCTTAACTCTACCTGTCCTTCTGTTTCACCGTTTTATCCCCACAGGAGACGTGTTCATAACTGGATTTACATGATCAAACACTTTCTTAATGTGTGTGAACATAAATACTGGCAGGAAGTTCAGCGAGTGTTACCAGAGCTTCCTGAGCGTTCACTGAGAGCTCGGCGTCTGCGTTTAAGTTTCCTCGCTAATCGCATATTCCCAAAGCCGTATCGCTATTAATCCTTTATTCGTAATACCAAAAAAATATGTGTGACATCATGAGGTTTCTTGCTTTCTAACAGCAAGTAAGTGAAGTTCTGAGGCCCTGATTGACTAAGGGTTCATGTGTATAAACATGTGCAAGCTTGTGATGTCAAGTTTGAATTATGCTTTAAACAGCCTCTCATACTGACACACCCAGCTGCACACACGCATGCACGTACACACACACACACACACACACACACACACACACACACACACACACACACACACACACTTGGCCGTTCTGTCTGATCTTGCTCTGTATCTCCGTCTCGCACACACTGTGCTCTGTCTACAGGCATTAATCACAGCCGCTCTACACACACAGGAGCATTAAGAGGAGCAACGGCATCCCATAATAATCTGACTAATAATCTGATTCTGGTTTTCCAACTGATGTGAAGAAAGAAAAGAAAGAGAGAAATGACAAGCCTCCGTGTTGGCGTCACGAGTCGAGACAGAAGACGACAGAGTAAGAAAGAATGAAGGAAAGAGAAAAGAAGTGAGAGATAAAACGACAGAGAGGAGAAGAGAGAGAAAGAGGAATGAAGGCAGAGAGACAGTGAGAAGGAAAGAGAAAGGTCAGAAGTTGCAGAGAGCTGTGCTAGAGCCTTTAGATATCCATATTAGAGGCCAGGTTTAGAGACAGAGGACACACTACTGAACCACTCAGGACTCTAATATGTACATTTATGGTTGTGTCTTTAACTAAAATCCTTATTATTATATTAGTATTATTCATTATTAATAATTGCTGATGGCAACTAATTGCACCAGAACTAAATGAAAGGGGTTCACAGCAATGAGGGTGAACTTTCATGTTATATTAGTAAATAATTTTGCAAATTATATTATTTTTTGTTTACCCCTACTTCAATATTATGAGCTATTTTGTGTAGATTCATGACATGTAATCCCAATGAAGTCCATTTCAGTTCCAGGTTGTAACACTATAAAATGTGGTGTTCAGTGAGTTCAGGGGGGTGAATACTTATGCAAGCCACTGTATTATATCCTAACAGAAAAATCACAAACATGCGATTTCACATGTAATGAATACGTGAGCAATATGTAAGAAAGTCACGTCTTAAAAATCAAAACCACGTGCCCTAAATGGGAATGTACAGTTCTGTGCAAAAGTTTTAGACACATGAAAAGAAATGCTGTAGAGCAAAGATGCCTTCAGAATAATGACATTAAATGTTTCTACATTTTAAAAATATACAGGTGCATCTCAATAAATTAGAATGTCGTGGAAAAGTTCATTTATTTCAGTAATTCAACTCAAATTGTGAAACTCGTGTTTTAAATAAATTCAATGCACACAGACTGAAGTAGTTTAAGTCTTTGGTTCTTTTAATTGTGATGATTTTGGCTCACATTTAACAAAAACCCACCAATTCACTATCTCAACAAATTAGAATATGGTGACATGCCAATCAGCTAATCAACTCAAAATACCTGCAAAGGTTTCCTGAGCCTTCAAAATGGTCTCTCAGTTTGGTTCACTAGGTAAGCCACAAACATTCATTGCCAAAGAAGCTGGCTGTTCACAGAGTGCTGTATCCAAGCATGTTAACAGAAAGTTGAGTGGAAGGAAAAAGTGTGGAAGAAAAAGATGCACAACCAACCGAGAGAACCGCAGCCTTATGAGGATTGTCAAGCAAAATCGATTCAAGAATTTGAGTGAACTTCACAAGCAATGGACTGAGGCTGGGGTCAAGGCATCAAGAGCCACCACACACAGACGTGTCAAGGAATTTGGCTACAGTTGTCGTATTCCTCTTGTTAAGCCACTCCTGAACCACAGACAACGTCAGAGGCATCTTACCTGGGCTAAGGAGAAGAAGAACTGGACTGTTGCCCAGTGGTCCAAAGTCCTCTTTTCAGATGAGAGCAAGTTTTGTATTTCATTTGGAAACCAAGGTCCTAGAGTCTGGAGGAAGGGTGGAGAAGCTCATAGCCCAAGTTGCTTGAAGTCCAGTGTTAAGTTTCCACAGTCTGTGATGATTTGTGGTGCAATGTCATCTGCTGGTGTTGGTCCATTGTGTTTTTTGAAAACCAAAGTCACTGCACCCGTTTACCAAGAAATTTTGGAGCACTTCATGCTTCCTTCTGCTGACCAGCTTTTTGAAGATGCTGATTTCATTTTCCAGCAGGATTTGGCACCTGCCCACACTGCCAAAAGCACCAAAAGTTGGTTAAATGACCATGGTGTTGGTGTGCTTGACTGGCCAGCAAACTCACCACACCTGAACCCCATAGAGAATCTATGGGGTATTGTCAAGAGGAAAATGAGAAACAAGAGACCAAAAAATGCAGATGAGCTGAAGGCCACTGTCAAAGAAACCTGGGCTTCCATACCACCTCAGCAGTGCCACAAACTGATCACCTCCATGCCACGCCGAACTGAGGCAGTAATTAAAGCAAAAGGAGCCCCTACCAAGTATTGAGTACATGTACAGTAAATGAACATACTTTCCAGAAGGGCAACAATTCACTAAAAATGTTTTTTTATTGGTCTTATGAAGTATTCTAATTTGTTGAGATAGTGAATTGGTGGGTTTTTGTTAAATGTGAGCCAAAATCATCACAATTAAAAGAACCAAAGACTTAAACTACTTCAGTCTGTGGCATTGAATTTATTTAATACACGAGTTTCACAGTTTGAGTTGAATTACTGAAATAAATGAACTTTTCCACGACATTCTAATTTACTGAGATGCACCTGTACAGTAAACAGTAGTAAATGAACCAAAGTCAATATTTGGTGACAAAAAAATAAAGATTAAAATAAAAATAGTAGTCTCCGGTACAATGAGTGCAGTTTTATAAGGAAATGAGCTGGTAAGTTTTATTGAGCATCTTGCAGAACCAGACACAGTTCTTCTGGACACTTTGACTTTCGCACTCGCTTCTTATTTCTGCAGTGAAACCCAGCAGCCTTCAAACATTTTTCTGTAACTTTTCATTCTGTGCTGGAAAACTAATGTTTGGGAATCTAAAATGTTTTTTTGTACCGACTTGATAATGTAGACGTCATAAAATAAAATAAAAAATCTATAACAAAGTTTGTACTAAAAAAAAAAAAAATAGGGTGCCTAAAACTTTTGCACAGTACTGTAAATGAAATGTAAAAATTCACGTGAGAATAAAAACATAAGTGAAAAATGTGGTGTGTGCACAATGTTGCATAATTAGGGCTGTAATTAAAGTGTTTGTTCACATAAATACATGTAAATGTGCACAGATGTTGCTGAATTTGTTGTATTTCACAACACTGCGCTACGTTATGCCTGAACGTGAGGAGGAGAGAGAAAATAATCTTAGCGATGTTAGCCAGCTATTTCAGTGAAAGTTTCCCTCTCTCTCTCTCTCTCTCTCTCTCTCTCTCTCTCTCTCTCTCTCTCTGGCACGTGTCAGATCATCCGGCAGGTTCCAGGCGTGTGATGTCTCCCCCCGAGACATGGTTTTATTTATTCTGACTGATACCATTTTATCATGACTAATTCTGGAGGAGTTTTATTTTCACCTCTGCATGTCGAGCTCGTTTATTTACAGCTCTGCGGTTCACTGAACAAACCTGAAGTGAGGTAGTTCACCCACACTGCCAAGCACACGCTCAACACACACTGACATGTTTGATGTTGGATCGGCCAGCTGGAGCACTGATGAACATCTGGCCACCATTTGTGCTCTGCTCTGTTCATCTTATACTGTTATGTAGTCTAAACACACACACACACACACACACACACACACACACACACAGAGCGTGTACAGAGTGTGATGGATGGAGGACCGCTGGACTCTCGGATCTCAGCAGGGTGGAGTGAAGAATTCATGCATTGCGCAATCACACCATCAGGACAGCAAAACATGTGCAGGGGAAATTTTCTTAACCCTGTACGCTGTAATCGCTTTTCTACAGCTCGCAGAATGTGAGTATAACTTATTTACAGTCTGAACCAGGTGTGTTTAATGTTTAGTGATCAGACTCAGCCAGCTTCGATGAAATATTATCTCACTGTGGCCTCTGCGGTGCCTCGGATTGTAAACAGGAGAAAAAAACACATGAACTACACCACCGCCGTCCAACCAATCAGGCCAAGGAGGCATACATACTCACCTGTCAATCACAGTTCCTGTAAATTCAGAAAGCTTCGGCCTCTTGTATTCGTAGTGAAATGTAAGCCCAGGCCAGGGGTCATCAACTGGTGGGATGCGGATCTAGCAATTCATTTCCGGAATACCGCAGAAGTGCAGATAAACGTTTGAGGAAAAAAACAAAACTGGCTCTAGTTCAGTGACTCTCTAGTTTTCTAAACACAAACCAGCTTGGCTTCTGTAGGAGAAACTCTGCTGTTTTTTGTCCTGTCACGTGCATTTATGTCAATTGAGATCAGAGACTAGCTACAGGGCTAGAGATATTTGGACAGAAAGGAAGGCGTTTTCACACTTTTATAGATTTTTTTTATTTTAAAAATCTCTCTGGTCTGATTAGTAAAAAAGTGTGACTTACCATGTCGTTATTTTGACTTACTCTGTCAGTGTGATTTTTTTTTTTTTGTTGCAATGGTCAAATCTTGTTATTTTGACTGACTAATCTTTATTTTGACTCAGTATCTGTCTTACAAAGTCAAAATAACGAGATACTAAGTCAAAATAATGACTAAGTAAGTAAAAATAATAACTCTGATTATCCACTTCCCGTTAAAAACTGATGTCTCATCTGTTCAGAGCCCATTCAGTCGAACCCCTTCAAGTAGTCATAATCATAGCCATGAACTAATCATTAATGGTTTAGCATTCAAAAGTAACTGTTGTCACCAGTCAGTCATGTTAACTGCTTATCTGGAGCAACTACTCCATACCACACATTACTCTGTACACTATAATCTCTTTTCTACACCTAACAGAATACCCATCGGTCAAAGCCAGAATTCAGTGTAGACCTGAAAGGAGCAACTGTAGAGAAGGCATCCAAAGACAAATTACATACAGTACATTCAGTGCTTTTCAAAATGAAACCTGTGTGTAATATTTAGTGAAGGAACGCTGAAGGGACAAGCTGTATTTGTTTAAATTTGTGTTTTAAAGTCAAAATGTCAACGTTTTAAGTTTTATTTCCAGTTATATACCTTACAAGTCTAATTACCCATACATCTGGAGGGGAGGGGCATACTCTCTCTCCCCTGTCAGTCACAGTGACACTAGCCAATCATGGGCATCTGTGAGCTCATGTGCAGTATGTGGAAGAGGGCGGATAGCTCTTTTCTCTGAGTGTGTTACGCTACGCTGCACTTTGACTCTGCAAGATTAAATTAGGGAGAAATTTGGGGGAAAAGTTAAATCAGCACTGAGTAATAAATGAATGTCCAGTTAAAGAGGAGAAGAAGAAAGAGTGAAAGAGACCAGTAGAGACGGTGATAATCCAAAAAATCCAAAACACATGGCAATCAACAGACAAAATAATTTTAAAAAATGTAAAAAACAAAAAAAAAAAAAAGTAGCAAAAACTTAAATGGTTCTTCGGATAGGTAACGCTTTAAGGTTCCACTTGCAGCGCTTTGTAATAGAGAAACACCCTGTTAGAGTTCCACATAGAACCTTTAAGGGTTCCTCCATCTCTGGCTCTGTCCATCGGTCTGTTTCGTTCTTTCCCTTTAACTGGACATTAATTTCATGCTCTAATGCTTTAATCCTCCAAAAATTATTATTATTTACAATTTTATAGACTGTTTAATTTCTCTTTTTTTTTATTCTTACAGTGATGGAGAAAAACCTAGCATTTCATTATACAAAACCTAACATTATACATTTTTATACATTTTTCATCCATCATTCATGAAGAGGTTATGGCTCACCGTAACCCCCATATAAACTCTTGTCTAGTGTATTTAAGGACTGTAGGAAGGGATTATTACTGCACGAAGGGGTGGACACGTGTTTATTCCTCATGTTTATAATAAATAAATAAACTAAACTAAAGATTAAACTAAAATTAACATGCACGGACCGTTAAACTGAACGTCATGATCTCGTTCTTGATATGAAGCTGCAACATGATGGGTTAAATCAGTATTCCTGGTCCAGGGGGATTGTTGTCCCCCCCCCTTGTAGCGCAGTTGGTTTGGTCCAGTTCGGGGGCGGGTGCGCGCACTGGCGTCGGGAACGCGCGGAGTTCGCATGACGCTGATGTGCAGGGATTGAGCCGAACCCAGGAGCAGCAGCTCATACACAGGTAATTTATATATTTGATATGATTCATCTCATTCTCACAGGCGAGGGCGCACTTTCTCTGGGTTAAAGGTTTACGGATAAAGCTTTACCAACTTTTTAAAGGCTTTAATCAGTTTATAGACATCCACATGTGAGCTAAAGGAAGTTTGAACACTGGATTTAAAAAAAAAATTTTTTTAGATTTTTGTGCATTAATGTTTGTGCAGCATATAATTTGTAACACGTTTATTACTGTAATATTATACACACGCCGTCCACTATATTAGGAACACCTTCATACCATTCATACCATTATCCAATCAGCCAATCATGTGGCAGCAATCATACAGATACAGGTCAAGAGCTTCGGTTCATGTTCACATCAAACATCAGAATGAAGGGGCGGGAAAAAAATCAGTGGTGATCTCTGTGACTTTGACCGTGGAACTGTTCCTGGTGCCGGTTTGAGTATTTCAGAGAATCTCGTGGGATTTTTACACACAACAAGTCTCAGGAGTTTACACAGAATGATGCAAAAAAACAAACAAACAAAAAAATCCAGTTCTGTGGGGGGAAATGTCTTGTTGATGAAAGAGGTCAAAGGAGAAGGCTATGGTAGAAAGCTACAGGAAGGCTACGGTAACTGAAATAAGCACTCTTTACAACCGTGGTGAGCGGAAAAGCATCTCACAACCTTCAGGAGGTTCCACTCCTGTCAGCCAAGAATATGAATCAGGTTCACCGAAACTGGACAGTTGAAGATTGGAAAAAGATCTGATGATGTTTTTACAATCTTCAACGGTCCACTTTCGGTATTCTGCAGACATCTGGTATATTACAGGGTCTCCAGGTCTCCATAAATAGGGGACTATGTTTGCTAGCACCAGGTCAGTTGTGCCTTCGTCAGTGGATGTTCGTGGATGTCGGTTGGTCCGCAACACTTCCAGTCTTTTTGAATTTGTTAATAGGTTTGGCAACAGTGTCATGTCATGTGTGATGTGCTTTCCATGTTTCCTGTTAAAGACCATTACAACCTTGCGAAAGCTTCCAGATCCAGCCATGAGAATGATTTCAATACGTTCCTCTTTTGTCAAAGGCGGTCTTAAAGGCTATCTGAGAAAACAATATATAATATAAACTAAGTATGAAAAAATTTGGAAGCCATTTTGCTAAAAAGTGTCCATTTCCCATCTGTATGGAGACATTTGGGACACCCTGTAAATTATATATATTATATTCCTGTGATGGACTGGCGTCCCATCTGGAGTGAATTCAACTGACTTGCACACGGTGTTACGGGGATTGGATCCAGATTCACCTGTTACTCTGACCATGATAAAGTGCTAAATATGTTCCCAAGTGTTCCCTAAAGAGCACAAGATTATCACTGGCCAAACTGAAGCAATGATGAGACAGACTTATGGAGGAAAACCCGTATGAGTTTCCCACTACTCTGCATGTTTTTAGGTTTGTGGAGTCGGTGTAAACGACTCTGGAGTTAAAATTAGATTATATTAGATTACTGAAAGGTGTTCAGACGCAGTCGATCAGACAAACCTCTGTCTCTAATAGAGCTTTAGATGAAACACAAAGGCAGGGATGTACAATGAGCTACGGAGATTTAGTGTTCACTTCCACTTATGACCGCTAGGTGGCAGCAGTGAGGCTTATCCTGACACACTGAGAACAGCATTGTGGCATTGATTAAAACATGTGATACCAATTCCCAAAAAATTTCCAAGTAAATTTATTATTATTTTTTTTTAGTTAGTTTTTTGTTTTAATGTAAATTGTTGGCGGTTTTTTTTAAACCATTTTTTTAATATGGGAGAGAAACTTGGATTTAAATACAATTTACTTTAAACTCTGCAATTTGGTTCATATCAAAAACTTACCATAAATGTCATTATTATAAACTATTATTATTAGTAGTATTATTTATTTATTCATTTGTTTTTTAATGTATATATTATTATTATTATTATTATTATTATTATTATTATTTATGATGATGATTATTTTGTTTTTACATTTCTTACTTTAATGAATTACTGCACTTGGTGAAAGTAATGAAAGTTCAGGTGCATCTCAAAAAATTTTAATATCGTGGAAAAGTTCTAAATATTTCGAGCCTTTTTTTGTTTTAATGTTGATGATTACGGCTCACAGCTCATGGAAATCAGAAATCCAGTATCTCAAAATATTAGAATAAAGAATTTATAATACAGAAATGTCGACCTTCTGAAAAGTATGTTAATTTATGCACTCGATACTCGGGCGGGGCTCCTTTTGTACGAATTACTGTATCAGTGGGGCGTGGCATGGAGGCGATCAGCCTGTGGCACTGCTGAGGTGTTATGGAAGCCCAGGTTGCTTTGATAGCGGCCTTCAGCTCGTCTGTATCGTCGGGTCTGGTGTCTCTCATCTTCCTCTCGACAAAATTCAGGTCAGGTGAGTCGGCTGGCCGATCAAGCACAGTAACACCATGGTCACCAAACCAGTTACTAGTAGTTTTGGCTCTGTGGGAGGGGCCAAGTCCTGCTGGAAAAGGAAATCAGCATCTCCATGAAGCTGGTCAGCAGATGGAAGCATGAAGTGCTCTAAAATCTCCTGGTAGACGCTGCATCGACTCTCGACTCGAGAAAACCCAGTGGACCGACACCAGCAGATGACATGGCACCCCAAATCATCACTGACTGTGGAAACTTCACACTGGACTTCAAGCTACTTGGATTCTGTGCCTCTCCACTCTTCCTCCAGACTCTGGGACCTTGATTTCCAAATGAAATGCAACATTTACTTTCATCTGAAAAGAGGACTTTGGGCCACTGAGCGACGGGGTTCTGAGTAAAAAGGTGTTTTGAGTTAATTAGCTGATTAGAGTCTTCTCAGGTCCACATTCCTGTATTATAAATTCTTTATTCTAATATTTTGAGATACTGGATTTTTCCAGGATCTCATTTCCATGAGCTGTGAGCTGTAATCATCAAGATTAAAAGAAAAAAAGGCTTGAAATGTTTCACTTTATGTGTAATGAATCTAGAATATATGAAAGTTCCTCTTTTTGAATTAAATTACGGAAAAAAAATTCACTTTTCCACAATATTCTAATTTTTGGAGATGCACCTGTATGTGATGGAGCAAAGAAAGAAATATTATAATATATAAATGCCTTAATATTATTTTACTATTCATGTTAAAATATTAAAAAAGCTCAAAGGCTTAAATATTTAAATAATTCATATTTAATACTCATGACTAAAATATTACAGGATAAAATGAAAGAATGAAGGAAGAAAATATCAAATGAAAAAGAAAAGACGATGAAAAATTAAGAGAAGAAAACAGGAAAAGAATAAGATAAAGATAAAGATGTGGAAAAGGAAGCGAGAGAAGAGATAAAAAGAAGAAACCAAATGGAATGGGGGGAAAAAACCTACAGTGTAACAGAAGAAAAATGAAGAAAAACAAGATGAAAATAAAGAGAAAAAATGCAGTACAGAGGATTTATTTTATGGTTGGAATTACACACGACACAGAACTGTGATGCTTTGCTCATTATGCAGCTAAACATTCACAGTTCTCCTACACAAACCGTGGTGGAAAGATCTTACAGCAATGCAGATCTTGCAAATGAGGTCATTACAGAGCAAAAGTGGGCGTGTCTTAATTGACAGATGACAGTTTAGCAGGTGGGTAGGTTTGTCGGCTCACAGCTCCAGGATTCCCGGGTTTGATCCTGAGCTCGTTTCACCGTCTGTGTGGAGTTTCACATCTACATGTTCTCCACCAGGTTTTCCGGTTTCCTTCCACCTTTGGTAGGTGGACTGGCTGCTCTAAATTGTCCCTAGATGTGAATAAGTGTGTATGTGTGTATGACAGGCTCCGGATATACCCGACCCTGACCAGGATAAAGTGCTTACTGAATGTAAATGAAAATAACCCAGTAGTGTGTGTGTGTGTGTGTGTGTGTGTGTGTGTGTGTGTGTGTGTGTTTGAACAAGTGATAAATATTGACACTTGATAATTTGAGCTGGAAGTCAGGTACGTAGAGAGTTAGTGGGAAATGATAGTTTACATGTTCATGTGACTCACCGGACATGATTAGGAAAAGTATTGGAGTAAATTTATAAATAATTCCTGATGCTTTCGCCCATAAATCCTTTAAAGAATGTCATTAACGTCTGTTATGTGAGAAGCTAAAAAAAATGTACATTTCAGGGGAAGGAACCAAGATTCCATTTGTAGTGGAAAAGCTTAACACATAATAAAGTGTTTAAAAGAGAAGAGAAAGAAAGAGAAGGGAAGAAAATGGAAGAGAAGCAAAGAGAAAAGAAGAAAAGGAAAGAGAAGAGAAAGAAAGAGAAAGGACAAGAAGAGAAGAAAAGAAGAGAGAGGAGAAGAGAAGAGAAGAAACGAAGACAGAGGAGAAGAGAAGAGAAGAAAAGAAGATAGAGGAGAAGAGAAGAGAAGAAAAGAAGAGAGAGAAGAAGATAGAGGAGAAGAGAAGAGAGAGAAGAAGATAGAGGAGAAGAGAAGAAACGAAGAGAAGAGCAGAAAAAGGGCGAAGAAAAGAGAAGAAACGAAGAGAGAAGAGAAGAGAAGAACAGACAAAAGACTGGAAGAGAAGAGCAGAAAAAGGATGGGAAGAAAAGAGAAGAAAAGAAGAGAGAGGAGAAGAGAAGAGAAGAAATTAAGAGAAGAGCAGAAAAAGGGCGAAGAAAAGAGAAGAAATGAAGAGAGAAGAGAAGAGAAGAAAAGAGAAAGCAGAAGGAAGAGAAGAGAAGAGACTGGAAGAGAAGAGCAGAAAAAGGATGGGAAGAAAAGAAGAGAGAGGAGAAGAGAAGGGATGAAAAGAGACGAAGCAGAAGAAGGACAAGAAGAGAAGAAGAGAGAGGAGAAGATAAGAGAAAAAAGAGAAGAGAAGAAGAGAGAGGAGAAGAGAATGTAAGAGAAGAGAAGAAACTGGAAAGACAAGAAGAAAAGAGAAGAAATGAAGAGAGAAGAAAAGAAAAGAGAAAGCAAAAGGAAGAGAAGAGAAGAAAGGATGGGAAGAGAAGAGAAGAAAAGTAAAGGGAGGAGAAGAGAAGAAAAAGGAAGAAAAGAGAAGAGAAAGGACAGGAAGAGAAAAGTAGAGAACGGAAGAGGAACCAAAGAAAAAAAAAAGATGGGAAGGAGAAAACAATAAGAAAGGGAGAGAAGGATTAAGAGAAGGGAAGAGAGAGCACCGGAGAAACTGATAGAAAGGAAAATAAAAATGAAAGGAGAGAATAAGAGAAAATAAATGTTGGATATCTGCTATAAGCCCCGCCCCCTTCAGTTTTGTAGTGCATGATTGGACAGTGAAATAAACACATTCCTGTTTTGTGCTTTTATATTACGACAGAGTGAGAGAGGAGAGAGAAGACATGATATAAATGTAATTTATTAAAAAAAACAAAAAAACAAACCATCATTATGACCAAAATCATCCAAAATTAAAAGGAGGAAAGAAGAAGAAGTCACACAAACACAAGATGGATTAAAAATAAATAAATAAATCAGTGATTCTGCTCTGAAAAGATGCAGGAAATGTCCATTTTTATTGCTAAATGCTGACACATTCAATTACACAAACACACACACACACACACACACACACACACACACACACACACACACACACACCTCCCTTCTGCAGGATTTTATAACATTTAATCCTCTAGACATTAGCACATGAATCAGTCACGCTAATCTTTACAGAATGCTATCTGCTAGCCAGAAGTCGTGTCACGCTTCACACTCATCCAATTGTCGTAGCCTAATATTGCCCCGAGTGCAAAATTCACCTCATGGGGTCATGAATATTCACCCAGCGAAAATCTCTCCCATTTCAGCGTGTTGCTGGCGCTGCTTTTCATGTGCTAATCAGACGCTACAGAGCTCATAACTGGAGGTGGTGCAGTTATAATAAACTCAGTGTTAAACATGGGATTAGTTCTAAAAAAAAAAAAAGAAAAGAAAACAATGAGGCGCGGCGTTCTCTGAAAGAAAAAAAAAAAAGAAGTGCAGAGTGATTTAGTAAGAACGGCGGGTGAAGATTAATACCTGGTGCCTCTGTTTGGCTTTGATTAGCTGCTGAGTCAGCAAAACTGTTTAGGGTTTAGTACAGCGGTGCTTGAAAGTTTGTGAACCCTTTAGAATCTTCTACATTTCTGCGTAAATGTGACCTAAAACATCATCAGACTTTCACACACGTCCTAAAAGTAGACAACGAGAACCAAATCAAACAAATGAGACAAAAATATGATTTAAAAAAAAAAAACAACAACAACATTTATTTATTGAGGAAAATGGTCCAATATTACATATCTCTGAGCGGCAAAAGTATGTGAACCTCTAGGATTAGCAGTTAATTAGAGTCAGGGGTTTTCGTTCAATGGGATGGCGATCGGATGTGAGTGAGCGCCCCGCTTTATTTAAAGAACAGGGAAGGAAAACACAGCATTCCGGTATAAGAACCTTATCCCATTTGTGAAACATGGTGGTGGTAGTATCATGGTTTGGGACTGTTTTGCTGCATCTGGGCCTGGACGGCTTGCCATCGTTGATAGAACAGTGAATTCTGAATTATACCAGCGAATTCTAAAGGAAAATGTCAGGACATCCGTCTTGCAAGCAGGACAACGACCCTAAGCACACAAGTCGTTCTACACAGCCAGTGTGTCTTTGCCTTGCACCTCTGGGGTTGAGGGATCGAATCCCGACTCTGCCCCGTGTCCGCTGAGCTTGCATGTAATGTTATTTGCTTCGGGGGTTTCCTCCGGGTACTCTGGTTTCCTCTCCCTGTCCAATGACGTGCGTTGTACACTAAATGCCATTTCCAAATTGTCCGTATTGTGTGAATATGTCTGAGATTGTGCCCTGCGATGGATCGCTACCCCATCCAGGGTGTCCCCTGCCTTGTGCCCCTAATTCCCTGGGATAGGCTCCAGGCTCCCCACTACCCTGTGTAGGATAAGCGGTACGGAAAATGGATGGGTGGATGGAAGTTCTGGTGGTGGAGCTTTGTGTACGTGGGTGGGAATGGGGGCGGGCTCAAAAAAAATCATTCAACTTTTTTCAACTCCACGTAATTTAAATAAAATATCATACAATAAGAAACTGTTAAAATGTACAATGAGAACAACAGTGTCACGTATTCCACACTTAAACATTTCCTGCTCGTGTGCACCTGTCCTGAGTTCACTCCTTGATTAGTTTGGTTATTTATATACCTTGTTGTTTCTGTTCCTCCTCGTGAAGTCTCATCATGCTATTCTTCTTGAGTGCCGAGCCTTGTTTCCGGTCCTCACCTTTTGTTTGTGTGTTGATTATGGATTAGTCTGGTTTGTTGCTGTCTGCTTGTGTTCTGAGCCCCTCTATGAACCCTGACAATGATTTTCGGATCAGCTGTAATAAATACCACGCTGAGTTTATGTGTCGGCCTTGATAAACCGTACATTACACGCTGACAGGATCAGCAGGTCACCCCCAGAAAAAAACAAAAAAACCAAACAAGTTATACGGTATGAGTAAAATATCGGTCTGGCTTCTTAGTTTCTAGCTTTACCTCAGGTTTAAACTTGTTGCACTCACTGAACTTGTTGAAGCTATGCTTTAAAAATATTTTTAAAAAAATTAGGATGAGAAAATAATAGAAATAATACAAATTGGAAAAATGATCCAGATGAGGTTGGTTTGCTGCTACAGGTATAAGGTTTGGTTTTAGTTTTACAGTAAAGTTAATGAGAATGTATGTTTTTCTGTATCATTACAATGTATAATCACGGCAGTGTCGCAGTACGGTCCTTTACAAACTTCAAGTAGAAGTCTGTTCTCAGTGCAGTCATTTTTTTTTCTCCCCAGCGCTGCCTCTTACTGTAACGTCGTACATCGTCGCTTAGACGGGAATGTAAAAGAAACACAGTCTCTTTTTTTGGGGGGGAAAAGTGTGTGTCAAGGATTTGAGAGCATGACTAATGTTTTGGTGGTAATGTTGGGTAAGGGACAAATCAATCAAAGATCTATTAGGGACGGCCAGCTGGTACGTTTAAACCTCTCTGGCTGCCGGCCATGTATATTCATCATTAATCAATTCCACAGCCAGACTGTGTTTACAGATCATTAATTCACTGTCTGCTGGAAAGCACCTTTAAACCATCATCATCATCATCATCATCATCATCATCCACTCATGGCTGAATTCTACACCGGCTGCCTGGGTAGACTGTTAACGTATTGCTATATTCTATATATTACTTTTAAAGGTACGGCATTATAAAACCGTAGACATCTAAATACAAGAAATACTGGTTCACTTTACAGTAATTAATAAAATAAATCATATTCAGTGTTTTCTAAATTTTTATTGGGTTCAACAATAATTTCTGTCGCTCAGATCCAGCCAAGCAACAAGTAATCGTTTATTTTCTATGTACATGCTTGATATGGAGCCGTGATTTCAGAGACAGCGGCATGTGACAAAGCAACAACACGACAAGAGACATTTAAATAGAGATTTTCTCAATTTGGTGCAAATTAGGTATGCAGCAAAGAGACTAAACGCAAACGATTGGCTCGAATGATTCTTCAGACTAATACTATGCAATACTGTGCATGTGGTCTATGAAGCGTGTAACGTAAATCAGATAACCAATTTCTACACTGACTACTGCATTATTTAATCGGTGTTTAACTAGTTAGCTTTAGACGTTACATATAGCTACTCCCATTTCTCATCTGAAGCAATAAAAATGACTGGACAGTGCACAGCCACAAAAGGCAAACAAAACAATCATATGAGCAGCTTGTCACTTGTTAGTGTGAATGCAGGGAACACGTGATGCTGTCAAGTCGCACCATTCAGCGGTATGTTGGTTCTGGTTGGTTTCAGGTTTGGTTTTGGAGAGAATGTCCCCCCCCCCCCCCACCCCGAACTGTGACAAGCAACAGTACGGCATGTGGCGCTAATTAGAAAGACGCGACAGTCTCCTTCTTGTTTTCTACTGGCTCACAATACTGAGGTTCGCAAAACTACACAGGTCAGAGTTCACCTAGATAAAGTCAACATGAAATGAAAGTGACGACTACCCGAATAAGGTACGCATATTTCACAAGGCAGGTCCTTTCCCTTTCAGTGAAATGGCTTTAGCGTAGGGCTGGGAGAAATAATCGTTCGTACGATGCGTCACAGTGCTTCCTAAAAAGTTTCTGCATCGATTCAAGAAACTTAAGAATTGATTATTAAAAAAAAACACAATTCTCAACAGACTTTTAAACTCTTTTCTTTTCTTTTTTATTTGGTCGAGTCTGGAACCTGCGTAGCTACATACATGTAGAACTGCACAGCTTTCAGAATAAAAGAGACCAACAAACAAATTTGGGAACAAAGAGCTTTGCAATTTGCAGTTCTGTTATGCCATGATTACATGCTTTAATTTACTATTAGAATTCACATCAGGCGTTTCCTCCTAGAGCTTGTGTCAGCAATAAAAACAGTTATGGTGAACCAGAGAACCTTTCAACAGGCACTCATATTAAATTTGGCATTGAAAACTGATAGGCCAAAAAAAAAAAAAAAAGATAACTAAATCTAGTGTAACATTTATTGCTAAGGATCTACGCTCTTACTCAGCTGTAGCAAACTACGGCTTTCATTTTCTCCTACACACCCTGGAGCAATATTATTATTACTGCAATATCCCACCCCGGCATTTCCCCTCCTTCTAACTTCACTGATCACTTTATGGTCAGTAGCACACTAGCACCACTGTGTGCATGCGTGTGTGTGTGTGTGTGTGTGTGTGTGTGTGTGTGTGTGTGTGTGTGTGAGACCCATTTAGGGTGTGCGGTCAGGAAGTGGAGAAGCTTATTCACGTTTATGGTGTTTTGGTTTCGGAAAAGGTAAAATGTGTGGAGAGGCGAGTGGGACAGAAAGCCACATTTGACCTCTCCATAACATTAACTCTATCTCAGAGGCCACGCCCATATCAGTGTGACTGACAGGCTTCAAAATCACACCTCCTTCACAGAGTCCATCTGTCATAGTAACAGTGATTAACTGTATATGAATAGCTATGGGAAAAGCGCGCGCGTGTGTGTGTGTGTGTGTGTGTGTGTGTGTGTGTGTGTGTGTGTGTGTGAGAGAGAGAGTGAGAGCGAGAGAGAGAGAGAGAGACTGATGGTGCTAGTGTGAGTTAAGCTAAATGTTGTTACAGTAAATTGTGTGTGTGTGTGTGTGTGTGTGTGTGTGTGTGTGTGTGTGTAGAGAGAGGTGGTGTGTGAGGAACAGAGTGAGTATTGAGTGAAGGCGAAGCCCTGCACTGTTTATGAATAAACACACGGACATGTTTTTCCATTTTCAATGGCATATGTTGAAGCTCTGTGTGTGTGTGTGTGTGTGTGTGTGTGTGTGTGTGTGTGTGTGTGTGTGTGTGTGTGTGTCTTTCCATGTTTTGGCATAGCTGTACATCTGTGTGTATTGTAGCACATGCAAAAGCAATTAACGCTTCCTCTTCTTCCTCTATGTATAAGTGGTTGTACTTCTCGTTGTGTGTGTGTGTGTGTGTGTGTGTGTGTGTGTGTGTGTGTGTGTAAGCTTGTGTGTATTTCTCCTATCAAATGAACCCAAAACCTTTTAGCAATATGATCAAAGCAAGTTGTAATGAACACGCATGCCATGTGATGACCGTGCTAAGTCTTATGGACCACCTATACATAATGACATATGATTTACTCACCTTTTTTCCCCCCAGTGGAGATTAAGCCTTCTTTAAAAATGATTATATGTTTTCTGCCCAAAGGCTAGAGCATGGTGGATATTTACGTAGATGCTGTTGCCCTGCCACAATAAAACATCATCTCCTGATACGTGACCTGAGGAAAAAACCCCCACCTGAATAGCCCAGTGTCACGAGATAACATTGTTGTACATGTAGGGCACCACCTCAGTGGTAAGGAAATTGTACCTTTTGTACATGTAGACTATCTCTTACCTAGAAAGGTGTATGTAGGATACCTTTAAATGGTAATTAGAGCCCGATTATGTACCTTAATGCTTTACTGCATTGCAATTAATTATCTCTAATTTTTTGATAGGCAGTAATACAAAACTACTATTTTCCTATGTAACTGGAAAAAGGGGGCTTTAACTTTGACATAACAAAAAAGTGCCATGTCACATGACCAGGAAGTGTTGTTTGCACGTGCTTTTAAAAATTTGACTAATTTTTCAATATGTAGGCACAACTACTTAAAGGGGGAAAAAAAACCCTAAAAACTATCTGAGATAAGTTAACATTTATTCTCTGTTTATTCTTTCAAGTTTAGATATTCTGAGTATTCTGTTAAATGGTAAAATGTAATTGTTGCCATATGGCAACAACATGCGATAATGGAGCTGTGGTATGTGTGTTCATGAATTGAAACAGGCCTACAGAGCAAAAAAAAAAACAGACACTGGGCTTCTCTAATAGTATATTTACATTTTTTTTGCATTCAGAGTAAGAAAAACTGTTGTCATTTCAGACATTTTGAAATTGCACCTTATTTTCTAAATGTTATGTTTCAGGAGAACGAATATGATATATGATACTTTCCACCACTGCACATTGTTGCCGTACGGCAACATTTTACCAACCACCCCCTAAGATGTAAATGTAATAATTCATGCTTCCGAAACATAAAAATGTTTCCGAAACATACACACTATCCGCATTTCCATGTGACAGATATACAGTGCGTATTTACATATTAAAGCGACAAGTAAAAACGACAAGACTATCAGCCCCCAGCATCATGGAAACATAAACTTTAATACCCGTTTTTCCGAGAGTGTACTTTAGTGTGGTTGGTTTCCTCATTGTTTCCCCCATTTTGTGAACTCTTGTGAGCAATAAGAAAAGACAACAAGAACATAAACAAAACAAATCGTTATACCCTCGAGGAGTGGTGTGGCTGTAAGTCATCACCGACTTCGCTTTTAAAGCCGACAAGGAAGAAGAACATGTGATTAACGAGCAATAATATAAAATAAGTGCTATGAAAAAAGGAAACGCACTAAGTTCTTTTTATTTACAAAGTAATTATACGTACTCATAGCAAGCTTTTTTGCTAGAACGTACGGTGTCACTTGCATGTAAATCTCAGCGCACATACATCGATCTCTCTCATTCGCTATAAAGTTACACACATCACCCTTCACCTTCGCCACCCACGCGCCTCTGAGAGTCTGCGTCTGAAGCGAGTCGTCGACCGTTCCTGACGAAGATGAATTATGCCGTGACTTAAGTCTGGAAAGGTTAGCGAAATGCCATAATGCCAGGCTGCTCCTGTCCTGCGCTTCACTGCATCCGTGTCGTATTTTAATGATGTGTGGTGAGGGATGTAAGCACGTAATTGCCATCATGTTTATGCTGCCTGCCGGGTCAGCCTGGCCATCTCGCTCGTGTTTTTTCTTCCTGTCAGGCATTTTCAGATGAAGACTGGCATCTCATTCTGTTGCTCGGACACGGACTAAGTGACACTGGAACATGGCTTTTAGTGAAACTGGAACATTGATTTCACATTGAGATTCAATTTATTATGGATGCAGTATCTGCAATATTTTTTTTTACTTTGAATGACAGAATAGCTTAGGTCTCACACACACGGTTGCTTGTTACTTATGCCTGCAAAAAACAGGCAGTAACAGTGAACTTTATCTTTATTTTGCTTCACTGTGTACATCCTGGCCTCTGTTTGTGACTCATTGTGACTTTTAGTATTTAGTCATTTTGTTTTTTGCCTTCTTTTTGTAGCTCAAGTTAAGAAAAGGGAGCTAACTGGCTACTTGCTAGGATAAAAGGTTTGCTAGCTAGACAGTTAGCTTCCAGTGTTTGTGACAGAAAAAAAGACTGAAGAGAAGAAATGTACAAAAATGCTAACTGATTGTGTTTAGTCATTGTGTGGGTTTGTTCCGTTTTTTGTGGTAAGTAAAAATGCTGGCAGCTAACTAGTTAGTCTGTAGGATAAGAAATGTTCATTCACGCTGCTAGCTAGATGCACATCAATTTACTAGCTAGCCAACCTTTAAGTCTTTTATACGTTCAGTGACACTGGAAATACAGCATACCCAAGAAGAATGTCAAATTTTTCCTGAAACTAGTTGGTTAAATACTATGCTAAGGTTATATATGGCTAAAATGACAACATTTTACAAGTTTAGCTAACTGAACTATTGAGGAACATTACATCACAACTGTAGAAGAATTTTGACTTCTAAAGTATTGAAAGCTACAATCTTACAGGATGTGGAGCATCTGATATATTTTGTACACTTTTCTGGAAGCAACCTTCAGAATGTTGAAGGTCGCAACCCAATTGACCCCTCGAGTCTTCTGTGTACACACACTTCTGAGTGCTGGTTTCAAGCAGGAAAATTTTGAACACTGCAACACAGTGAGCCTTTCCGAGCAAGATGTAGTCACTGGATTAAACAAACCTTAACGGAATTTCATCCTTCAAAGTTATTCAAGAGTTGTGTTTAGAGCACTTAGTGGTGAGAGAACAAACTATTTTTCATGTTTGCCAACAGTCAGCAGGAAAAGGTCTGAGGTTGATCATCTGCTATGTCTGTTAAGTTGTCCGTTCCTGTCAAAGTAGGCGGTTCTTGGCTATGTTTATTGCTGAAACATACCAGCAAATATACCAGACTCTCCGGAGTTCTGGCTTGTGAGACAAATGTGGAATCTTCCTGGAAACACTATTTCAAGTTCAGCATGCAGTATTAGACCATTTTTGGTCATTTGGTTAAACGTTGAATCTGCACTGCTCACTACTTAGCAAGCTTAAACATTCTCAATGTCTCTGAAAACATTTTTCTGACACAAGGTGCAGAGCATACTGAAAATGTACATTTATTAAAAAGGGGAGGGGTTAACGAATCCTAAATTAGGATGCCCCCCCCTCCTCGAGAAATGTTCAGAAACAGTCTGATGAGTCTGGTTATGTGCCAAAAATGTTTTGCAAATCAAACTAAGCCCTTGGCGTAATTGTGGCAGCTCATTATAAAAGGTATTGTTGTGGCGCCACTAGCAATCTATTTATGCTAATCAATGTAAAACAATCTTACCACTAAAATTAGAGTCATACATGCTACACTGTGGAAATGCTCCTATTAGCTGTGTGTTGTAGAGGCACATTCTGAGAGACACTCTGGTCCATAATGCCTGACACTGTCAGAACTTTGTTGTGCTCTGCCTTTGGTTGTAAAAGGCAGAAAAAAATTGGGCAGCTGATAACCATTTATTTGGCCCCAAATTATCCATGCATCCACAAACATGGGAAATTATTAATCGAAACTTAATGGATTGAATCACAAGCCTCTGAGTGGTAGGGTCCGACAGACAGTCCTGTCATACAGCCATTGTGCGTTTCTTCTCCTCATCTCGTACACATGTTGGACCACATGTACACCATATGAAGCTAACAGCTTAACAGCTTGTGACTTTTGACTCGAAGCTAAGCTGGCAATAGAGTCCTTCTCTTCTGTCTCAGTGAGTGTATTTTTATACATTGTGAATGGCTTGTTCTTATGAAACACTACAGAAAACTCAGTGGTGCCTGCTAGCTTTAAGTTGGCTATTTTTGTCTTCAAACCTGGTCTGTGTTGCTGCTCAGTAAGTGGCACTCAACGCTCAATCTCTCTGCCATGGCAGGTTCGCTCCATCTAGCTGACTTGTGGGACTGTGACTACATGCTGTGAGCGTGGTTGAATCACTTTCCTTTGTTATACCATGCACTTTTTTATGTTTTACAAAGATTTCTGTTGTGAATTTGGTCTGCAACATCATCATGGTAAAATCAATAGCATTTAAAAATTGGCATTTACATTTACAGTAGAGGTCGACCGATAACGATATCGGTTTTGCCGATTAATCTGCATCAAATCCACTCCGATAGTTTTTTCCGGATGCAGCCATTGCAGGAGCGGCTGAGAAGGGTCCACTGTCGTTATACAGTACGAGAGCGGCCTCTAGAGGCTAAATAACAAATTTTGTTGTGTTATTTGAAGTGTTTTTGATTCACTTTGGATGTCTCAATTTTTATTTGTTATTTGGAGTGTTACTTTTTGGTTCAGTTTGGATGTATATCTTTTATTTCCTTTAATATTTATTAAAGATTAATATATATTGATAGTTGTATATTTATTTCGTTTTAAAAAGTATAGTACATTTTCATGGTATAGTCAGTACTGTTTATTTTTGTAATAAAGTTCAGCAATATTTTACTTTGAGTGTTATGTTTTCATCCAGTATCAATTTTAAAAACTATCGGTTAATTAATCGGTTATGGGCAGGTACCGCCCAACTTTATCTGTCAACCTCTAATTTATATTATATACATTTAGAAGATGCCCTTATCCAAAGCACAGTTACAGAAGTGCTTTGTAGTCTCTATCAAAAACAACAGACTCATGTTGGTTCACTAGGTCAGGGACTAAGTGTACCATCAGTCTAAAAACCAGGTTGGGAAGGTTGTAAAGAAAACCTGACTGAATATTTGTGTTTGTAGATGAATAGATAGATAGACAAAAGTCATTCTCATGGTTACTTTTACGTAGTTAGCTAAAGTAATGCACCTGACAGGAAGCGCACATCTTTTGCTCATGTTAGTATGTTATCTGTGTTGTTGGGATGCAACGGAATAAGTATTTATTTATTTATTTATTTTGGTAAAAGATAGAAAGGGGCCGCTTGTTTTGATTATCATGGACGTAATCAAATTACAGCCAAGTACTGTTATCTTCTGCCTCACCATGCCCTCAGCCTTAGATCAGGATCAGTCAGGAAGGAGGCCAATAGAAGACAGCATTCAGTACCACTTCTGGCATCTATGAATGTATGGTTATGCTATACGGCATGTCCAGTGCCCTCCCTCTCAGTGGGCGAGGTATTTGTAAGTAATGTCTTCCAGGACACTGTAAGTAAATTCCTAATTGGTTATAGCCTATGTAGATGACATACTGACAAAATTCGGAATGGACAGATAATGTGTTTTAAACAGAGACAAATACAGACATATACATTTTAGATCACTTTAGTGTTTGTTCATTCATCCTCAGTAACTGCCAGGTCAAGTTTGCAGTGGCTTAAATTTGGCTACTAGCTTGTCCTAAATTTATTTAAAAAAAATGTTGCAGGAAGATCCAAACAAAAATAATATCTGTGCAAACGGGAGTAACATAAACAGATACAGATACAGACAGTGACATCGTGTTACACTCCTACCATGTAGCTTTGTTAGTCAGCTTGCTCTTGAGGCAGGTGGTAACTCTGTTTTCAAAATCCTGGAGAAAAAGGTAGATGATGAAACAAAAACACAGGAGTTTGTAGGATGATCGTTCCTCGTCTCTGCTCTGTGATACAGCCTCTATTTCTCTCATCCTCATCTCATTTCCAGCTTGAGAGCAGATCAACGTTTCTTTCATTCCCTCTCCTCTTTTTCTTTTTTTTTCCTTCGTGGTGCCTCCGGGTCTTTTGGTTGCAGGGTAATATGAAGTATGATGGTATGAGAAAATCTGGAATAGTTTTAAGATTTGTTATTAACATTTGCTGCTATGTTGCTCAGTGTCAGGGCTATGTGCAATCTGGATTATGAGGTCTAAGTTTTCTGTGGGTTTCAAGTCAGGGGACTGGGATGGCCATGGCAGTGTGTATTACAGTAAAGGTAATGATATTGTGTGTAAAGGTAATGATGTTGTGTGTATTACAGTAAAGGTAATGATACTGTGTGTAAAGGTAATATACCATATACAGTTGCAATCAAAATTATTCAACCCCCATTGCAAATCAGGTTTATTGTCAAAATTTACAGACTTTCAGCTGTTTGCAATGAACAAATCAAACAAAAGCAATTGAAATAGTTCAACACAACGAATACTTCAAGTGGTTTCCCCAAATTCAACTGAAAATGCAACTTATAACGACTTCTCCAGTCTCAAAATTATTCAACCCCTTCATGGCAAGCATCTTTAGTACTTAGTAGAGCCCCCTTTTGCTGTTATGACCTGCTGCAAATGAGATGCATAGACAGACACCAGCTTCTGGCAGCGTTCCTGAGGAATCTTAACCCATTCCTCATGAGCGATGGCCTCCAGTTCAGTAATATTCTTGGGTTTGCATGCTGCAACCGCCTTCTTCAAATCCCACCAGAGATTTTGTATGGGGTTCAAGTCAGGTGACTGTAATGGCCCTGTAGAATCTTCCAGGACTTCTTCTGCAACCAAGCCTTGGTGGAATTTGAGGTATGCTTAGGATCATTGTCCTGTTGGAAGGTCCAATGACACCCAAGCTTCAGCTTCCTCACAGATGGCATGACGTTTTCTCCTAGGATTTCCTGATACTTCAATGAATCCATCTTGCCTTCCACACGCTGCAGGTTTCCAGAGCCAGAGGATGCAAAGAAGCCCCAGAACATCACCGAGCCACCACCATGTTTGACTGTGGACAGAGAGTTCTTTCTTCATTCTTCTTTCTCCAGACATACCGCTGATCCATCGTGCCTAAAAGTTCCAGTTGTGTTTCATCGCTCCACAGAACAGAATCCCAAAACTTCTGTGCCTTATTTATATAATTTTAAGCCGACTTTTCGTGTGCTTTTGGGTCAGTAGTGGTGAACGTCTTGGAGTTTTGGCATGGAAACTGTCTGCGTTTAGTACGCGCCATACTGTGCTCACTGAAACCTCAGTGTCTGTTGCCACCAAGTCTTGAAGCAGGTCTTGAAGCAGTCACTCGAGGGTTTTTCACAACCTGCCTTCTCAGAAATCTGGTTGCAGCCGTTGATGGCTTCCTTTTTCTGCCCCGTCCAGGTATTTCGTGTATTTTCTGCCCCTAGCCAGTTCAGGTATTTCATGTGTTCCAGCTCAAGCACACCTGGTGCAACTAATGAAGCCCTTGAATAGTTGCATCAGGTGTGTTTGAGACAACACCTGTTTTGCATATTTCTGCTGTTGTGAGGGATTCTGTTTAGGGGGTTGAATAATTTTGAGACTGGAGAAGTCATTATAAGTTGCATTTTCAGTTGGATTTGGGGAAACCACTTGAAACATTCGTTGTGTTGAACTATTTCAATTGCTTTTGTTTGATTTGTTCATTGCAAACAGCTGACAGTCTGTCAGTAAACCTGATTTGTAATGGTTGAATAATTTTCACTGCAACAAATTATATATATATATATATATATATATATATATATATATATATATATATATGTGTGTGTGTGTGTGTGTGTGTGTGTGTGTGTGTGTGTGTATTTCTCCTCTCTGTACATCTCATAAATCTGGGGGTGTGTGATGTGAGACACGGGCATGTTGTTGAGACACCGAGTGAGCTGCGCTGAGTGAAGCTCACCTCTGTGTGAATGTTCCCCATGCTCACCGGTGTTTTTCATGGTTCTTAAAACAAACCTGTTTACTCTGATAAATATGTTTCTTTCCACGTTTCAGTGCGATTACGCTGTGCTCGTGGAGACGTGTCAGAGCTGCCGTGTGACTCTTACCCAAAGAGTCCTGTGTTCCTTCGAGGCTCTCTGATTGACAGCTAGCAGCTCTCAAGAATAACTTCACCGAGAATAACTGCACAAATATTTCTGTATATCTCACTCTCACAGCACTGACACACACACACACACACACACACACACACACACACACACTGAAAACTGTGACATGGTCCCTTAAGCCTAGCTAGAGATAATATGGAAGGTAGTTAAGTTATTGATTTTATTTGTTTAATTTCATTCATGTCATTTTATTTGTGCTGTCTATTCATATCATTATTTTATTTCCGCACACTCTTCTTCATACGCCTTTAAAGTCCCCATGAGATCAAAATTCAAAAGTTTTGTGGCTTTTAGTATGAATATGTCAGCCTTAAGGTTGTCTATAAGCTTGTGCGCTCCAAAATTCACGTTTAGAAGATATACACATTCAAAATGTACAGTCTCTCTCTAACACCAATACGGATCAACGATTTTATGACATCATTCTGCACTTCGGCTTCTCATCAGATTTTCTGTCCAATCAAATTCTCTCTAGAATCTGAAGTGTCCCGCCCCCAACATTATAAAAATCCATGGTACTAACTGTCAAGTACGGCTTAGCCCGGGGCTGTGAGGTAAGCTAAACGCTTTTGGTTATTATAAAGGGGGAGGAGCCACTCGATATGTCCCATTTCAGTGGAAATTACATCGACGCTGTGAATAATGCTGCACGTTTCAAGGCACTTCATGGGGATTTCTGTTACGACACCGGGGATAGGAAGGAAGCAGGATGCACTTGCAGGGGAAAAGTGGTCAGTTTATTAGGAACACAAAAGGCACTTTCAAAAGTGACGGGACACAAATACCAAAAATACAAAAAACAGAGGCACGTTAATCTTCCTAAACGGGTTAGACACAGTTGCAATCACTTACAGGGTTACAGTCCATGAATTACACACAACGAAGCAGGAATCCTAGAAACCCGGGAACACCGGGTAAACAAAAACAAAAATAAACAAGGCAGGAACCAGGGGATGTCTGGTTAACAAAAACATCGGTCACAGTTTGCTTCGTTGCTATCTTGGACATCCAGAATTAATATGCCAAAATCTAACATCCAACATTAACATTTGAACAAAACTCATTAACCAAAACTCATCGAGCAAAACTCAATACTCCGCACCGAAGCGGACACAGACCGGGGTTTAAATAATGGCATTTCATCCTAAGGCAAACAAGATTAGATACGCGACACCTGGAAATGATAATCAGCACAGAGGACCAATCAGGAAGCAGGGGCAGAGACATGACGCAACACAAAAACAGAAAAGCACATGGCAACATAAACAAATGCCGAGTTGATGACGTAGTCCAGAGAGTTCCTTTGAATCGCGCTGGAACGCGCTCCGTGGAACGCGGAAGATATGCTGCTCCGTACGGAGCCGCGAGTCGGAGACCTCACAATTTCAAAATAAATTTTATTTTTTGATTTTGAAAAAGTTAATAGGTAAAACTAATT
>CM042537.1:35214539-35222039 GCA_023630585.1 Cranoglanis bouderius | reverse complement strand
TCAGTTATATGCCTGTCTCTCTCTCTCTCTCTCTCTCTCTCTCTCTCTCTCTCCCTCTCTCTCTTTTCTTCCTCTCTGTGTTCCTCTCTGTGTTTATGTAGATTGGTCTTCGGCTCATCCCCATTGTGTCTGGTTCTCTTTGTTCTCTCCTGTGTGTGTGTGTGTGTGTGTGTGTGTGTGTGTGTGTGTGTCCATTTGGATGGTGTGAGTGTGTGTTTGAATAGACAGAAATACTGTTTAAGAATGAATCAGTGTTGTCCATGTGGTCTCTCTCTCTCTCTCTCTCTCTCTCTCTCTCTCTCTCTCTCTCTCTCTCTCTCACTGTAAACTAAAAATCTGATCATTAATTCATTTTGTCAGCTCTCACACTGCACACATTACTCAAGCAAAACGCATACTACAGTGCATTATGTTGTATTAAAGATGTGCACCATGTGCGCAGATAAAAAATTGAGAAAGTAAGAAAAAAAACAAGCTTGTTTCTATCTTGGGATCAATATGGAATCAACTCTATTGTTGTTCAATATGCAACTATAAAAACTCCCAAATAAAGATGTACTAATGAAGCGAGTTGAGAGTGATTCATTATGTCACTTTCAATAGCTCTATCCATCAAGCAGAAAGAAATACACTACATAATGGATGCAAAATTTACATAAAAAAGTGACATGTACCAGCACTACACCACTACTCGTCTGATTAAATAATTACAAGCGACTGCTTAAAGGTGACATGTTTTAAAAACAAGTGATATGGAAATGGAAATGTGATTATTGAATCCTTATAGACCCAGAAAGGCAGATTAGAGACGACACATTTGAGCCTTTTCAGTGATTCTATTCATTCGAGTCCGTTCGGTTAAATGATTGGTTCATATTTGTTTGCCGATTCATTCAGTTGTATGATGTGTATCACGCTGCTGTCTAAAGTTTGAGTAGAGTTTGAGTGAAATATCTAATAATAGTTTGTTTTATTTTGTTCATATTTAGAAGAATTATTTTCATGTCCAGCCAAACACAGATTATTTTTTCATGTGTTAAATTGATAAAAGAATCTCCAGCTCTGTTTGAATGAGCTCGAACTGGATTAATTAAACTCACTGACTCAACTGATTCGCTGAAGGAATACTGGCCATGACTGAAAGATTCACTGACTCAACTGATTCATTGAATGTGAGAGGAGTGACTCTCAGCCATGACTGAAAGATTCACTGACTCAACTGATTCACTGAATGTGTGAGGAGTAAATCTTGACTATGCTCGAATGATTCACTGACTCAACTGATTCATTGAATGTGAGAGGAGTGACTCTCAGCCATGACTGAAAGATTCACTGACTCAACTGATTCACTGAATGTGTGAGGAGTAAATCTTGACTATGCTCGAATGATTCACTGACTCAACTGATTCACTGAATGTGAGAGGAGTGACTCTCAGCCATGAAAGAAAGATTCATTGACTCAACTGACTCGCTCAATGAAAGAGGAGCAAATCTTGACTATGACTGAATGATTCACTGACTCAACTGATTCATTGAATGTGAGAGGAGTGACTCTCAGCCATGACTGAATGATTCACTGACTCAACTGATTCACTGAATGTGAGAGGAGTGACTCTCAGCCATGACTGAAAGATTCACTGACTCAACTGATTCGCTCAATGAAAGAGGAGCAAATCTTGACTATGACTGAATGATTCACTGACTCAACTGATTCACTGAATGTGAGAGGAGTGACTCTCAGCCATGACTGAAAGATTCACTGACTCAACTGATTCACTGAATGTGTGAGGAGTAAATCTTGACTATGCTCGAATGATTCACTGACTCAACTGATTCACTGAATGTGAGAGGCGTGACTCTCAGCCATGAAAGAAAGATTCATTGACTCAACTGACTCGCTCAATGAAAGAGGAGCAAATCTTGACTATGACTGAATGATTCACTGACTCAACTGATTCATTGAATGTGAGAGGAGTGACTCTCAGCCATGACTGAAAGATTCACTGACTCAACTGATTCACTGAATGTGTGAGGAGTAAATCTTGACTATGCTCGAATGATTCACTGACTCAACTGATTCACTGAATGTGAGAGGAGTGACTCTCAGCCATGAAAGAAAGATTCACTGACTCATCTAAACAGTCTGTAAGCATTGTCTCTGTCTATTTATTTTCAGATTGTCATGTACATGTAAACACATTTACTCTTTCACTGATGATGGTCTGTTGGTAAAGAGCTAACACTCTACCTTGAACTTCCTGTTAATAGATTACAAATCTCTCTCTCTCTCTCTCTCTCTCTCTCTCTCTCTCTCGGTGGTGAAGTGGTACATAGCTCTCGGGGCCATTGAATAACTTTTATTTTAATCTAAATTCAACTGGTTTTAATCTCACGCTTCTCTGCTCATGCTCACTCATCAGAACTAACAAAGAGTTTCACATTAGTGCAGATTTGATGCACAGATTGAAACTCACACTAAATGTGTATTAATGTGGTCTAATAATGCGTTAATAATCCCAATGGTAACCCAAACTGAGTTTAAAAAAAAAAAACCTAAATAGTACAAACGTCGCTCTTCACATGTGCCTGCATTCAGATCAGATTAGATATAACATGCAAATAAACAGATTTTCAATATATTGCTGCATTTAGGATGAAGAATGAATGAGAATTAGACTGATGAAAGTCTTTGCATGTAAACACTGCCAGCAATTTTAAGCTTTTCGTCGCTCTTTTGCTTTTTATCCTTTTGAAGTCCACACTATCATGTTTCGAGCATTTTGATTAGTCCTTACCAATTATATTTAATACCGAATTGCCAAAATACATACGTAGCTGTTAGTCCTTCACTCCAATAAGACCTTTCTCATCAGAGCTGCAATACTACAGTCCCCTTCAAAACTACTGGAACGGTAAGGCCAGTTCATTTGTTTGTGCTATACACCAAAGACATTTTAATTTCTGCCTTCAGTCTCCTCTTCAGGAGGTAAAATGCTGCTCAACTGGATTAAGGTCTGGTGATTGACTTGGCCAGTCTAAAACCTTCCACTTTTTCTCCCTGATAAAGTCCTTTGTTGAGTCGGCAGTGTGTTTTGGATCGTTGTCTTGCTGCATGATGAAGTTCCTCCCAATTAGATTGGATGCATTTCTCTGTAAATTGGCAAACAAAATGTTCCTGTAAACTTCTGAATTCATTCTGCCGCCACCATCATGAGTTCCATCATCAATAAAGATTAGTGAACCTGTTCCAGAAGCGGCCATGCAAGCCCAAGCCGTGACACTACCTCCACCATGTTTCACAGATGAGCTTGTATGTTTTTGGATCATGAGCAGATCCTTTCTTTCTCCACACTTTCGCATTTCCATCACTTTGGTAGAGGTTCATCTTGGTTCCAGAACTTTTGTGGCTCATCTCTGTATTTCTTTGCAAATTCCAATCTGGCTTTCTGATTCTTACTGCTGGTGAGTGGTTTGCATCTGTTCTCTCTATTTCTGCTCTCGTAGTCTTCTTCGAATGGTGGATTGTGATACCTTCACTCCTGGCCTGTGGATGTTGTTGGTGATGTCACTGACTGTTGATTTTGGGTTTTTCTTCACAGCTCTCACAATGTTTCTGTCATCAGCTGTTGATGTTTTCCTTTGGCCACCCATTTGGTCTGTTGCTTAGTACACGAGCGATTTATTTTTATTTCAGGACATTTCAAATTGTTGTATTGGTTATGCCCAATGTTTGCGCAATGCCTCTGATGGATTTTTCCCTCTTTTCTCAGCTTCAAAATGGCTTTGATTTTCTCCCATACACAGCTCTCTGATCTTTACATTGGCTTTTCCTTTTTTTTTTTTAACAACAAATGCAGTCTTCACAGGTGAAACTGAAGGCTAAAACCAAGAGTAGATGTTCAGAGCTATTTATCGTTCAGTTGTTCAATCTAACAGGACACACCTGGGTAACAAGAAGCACCTGTCAGTCACATGTTCCTATATTTTTGCCCGCTTAGAAATTTGGTGGTCTGATACAAAATGTGCTATGTTCTATTTCGTTTAACACATCTACATATAAATACCAGGAAGTGAAAGCTGAAATTCTAAACTCTCTTCTCATATTCATCAAACCCAAATGTCTTCAGCAAATACAAATGAATTGGCCTTTCCATTCCAGGGAACTCTATATTACTGTTTGTTGACACAAGACTTAATGTATTTAACTCTGATTTCCTTCCTGTGGGTTTAAAATAATTTAAAACTGCTCAAATTCTACAACCCCAATTCCAAAATAATTGGGACAGTGTGGGAAATGCAAAAAAAAAAATAATAATAATCATTTAAAAATTCAATTCACCCTGTACTATGTTGAAAACACATTATTAACACTTGACTGACAAAGGTTTACCAAAGTATTCCAGAGCCCATGTCAGGATCTCCATTACAGACAGGTTTTTAAGACAGTGACGTCTGAGGTATCGGAGCTCAGAAGTGGTTTTCGGCCACGCCCTTTACGCACTGAGATTTGACCGGATTCCTTGAATCTCTTAATTATATTGTGCACTGTAGAAGGTGAAATGCCCCAAATCCTACCAATTTGTCTTTGGGGAATGTTGTTCTCAAAGTGTTGGATTATTCTGTTGGCAGATCGGCGAGCCTCGACCCATCCTTGCTCTTGAAGGACTAGGCCTTTTTTGGAGGCTCCTTATATACTATGATTAGATGATTGCCTCACTGGTTTCACGTCACCTTCTTATTTCAACTCGTCACCTCGCTATTAATCCTAAATTGCCCCTGTCCCAACTTTTTTGGAACGTGTTGCATGCATCAATTTAAAAATAAATGTTTATCTTCAAAAAACTATGCAGTCGATCAGGTAAAACATCAAATACGTTGTCTTTATACGTTTTTTGTTTAAATACAAGTCAAAGTACGTTTACAAATCACTCTTCTTTGTCCCATTTTTTTTTTTGGAATTGGGGTTGTATATTTTATTTTCAAAAGAAATTGTTTTAGCATTTATAGGATCTGGTTAATGGTTGGATTAAAATCAGACAGCTTTAATAAAATTTCTGCTCACAGATGAAACTTTGGTCTCTGTGGCTGCATCAGGCTTCATAAATGTTTTAAATCCAACCAATCAGAAACAAGGAGGTGTATCTACTCACCCACCAGTCATATTGAGGGGTGGCTGTATTTGTGTAAAGTCTCAGGAACGATTTTCTTTAGCTAACTTTCACCAAAATCTCATAACTCAACACCTAGAAAGTACTGGATGAGATTATTACCCAGATGGCAGACCAACACTGAATCAACACTGAATCAACACTGAATCAACACTGAATCAACACTGAATCAATGTTAATGCATCAACCAAACTATCATTGAAATTGAATCAATGTTGAAATGAAATTTATCATTGATTTTTCATCAGGTTTGCACCCTGAAATAATGTTATTTCAACGATGAAAAATAGATCAAGATGAACATATAATCAATATCAACTTAAATTAAATCACCTATTTAACAACGAATCAAAATACAACTTATGTACAGATTATGATAAACTGGATAACAAAGTGATTTAAAACGATTAGATGGACTGACATTAAATCTAAGCCCCACCAGTAGCATAAATCAACACTGATTCACTGTTTGTCTTTTCAACACTAAAAGCAATGAATTATCAACACTGATTCAATATTGTGTTTGTATAACAGTACTGTATTACTAGCAGTTTCTAGCTGTAATGTCAAAAATCCACCTGTTTCTGTGGTAATTTAATTAGCTAGATACACACACACACACACACACACACACACACACACACACACACACACACAGGCCATACGCTAGCAATTAAATGAAGTTACCACAAGACGTCATTGCTAGCTAGTTGTCTTAGCTAACCTAACCCGTGCAAATATATATTTGTTACTCGTTTCCCACCTTGTTTATCAGAATCTAATTTTAATATTATCTAAAGACATCCACCCGACATTCATTTCATTCTTTCACGGTTTACAAGTGCCAGTGATGGTCAGTAAAATGTTTTGTTTAGCATTACGCAGAAACTCATTAGCTGCTAGTTAGCCAATTTTTTTTTTCTGCGGAGATGATCTAGCTGTGTACGCTTTGCAGATTTATTTATTTCATTAACTATGTTTAGTTAAGCACGTCAGTCGTAATGAAAAAAAAAAAAAGTCCACGAGAGGCCATGAAGTGGTGAAGAAACTTTGGTTTCTTAATTTCAGTGTTATTTTTTTTTAGGAAAACAACCCCTGCACTTTGCTTTAAGACAGAAAACATACTCCCGTAGAGTGTGGCTGTGGAGTGGAGGTTTGAATACAGACAGGACTGTAATCTACAGAGTGTGCGAGGTTAAAGAACAGATGTGTGTGGAATACAGGAGGAGAAGAGGACAGAGAGGATGGAGTGGAGACAGAGGGAGGAGAGCAGTTAAGAATGAAGAAGCGCTGTTTAGTGCCGCTGTTTAACATTCTGACTCGAGCCACGGCGTTTAACTTTGGCAGACAATCACGCGGTCAAATCAACAGCTTCATTCACACGCTAACGAGATCAGGACAGCTAATACAGAACAGGCATTCACACACACGCCACACACACATCCACAGAGAGAGAGAGAGAGAGAGAGAGAGAGAGAGAGAGAGAGAGAGAGAGATGTGATAAAGGGAGAGAGACATAGAGCATTCATTTTTTTTGCCTTTTCTATCTCATACAGGTTTACAAACATAACAATGCTCAATTCTTCTTTTTCATACTTCTTCTTCTTCTTCTTCTCATTTTTACTCTGTAACCCCAACTTTACCTACATAAATGTACCAGGGTTTGTCGTGACATCGAGGCACACTGAAAGTAAATTAAGAGAAAGATGCAACAAAAGGCAAAATGATTTAAACACACAATGAGATGATAAAAGGAGGAAAGAAGATAAAGCACAGACTGAGAGAACGAGAGGAGGAACAAACTGAATTGAAAAAACTCCAGAAAGTTCCAAATGAAACAAAATTACAAACGAGAAAACACTTTTAGCTGGTACAAAAAAAAACAACATTCAATTGAATGGGGTGTGTGTGTGTGTGTGTGTGTGTGTGTGTGTGTGTGTGTGTGTGTGTGTGTGTGCCTGCGTGTGTATCTATCTATCTATCTATCCATCTATTTGTATATGTTTGTACAGTATACTGTCTTTCTGTCTATCTGTCTGCGTGTCCCATTGTGTGTATAAATAATAATTTTTAACACCTTACAGTGTGTATATAGTGTGTAGTGTGCATACAGTGTGCATAATGTGTGTTCAACTGTGTTCCACTGTGTGTACAGTGTGTACATTGTTTTCATTGTTTGTGTACATTGTTTTCAGTGTGTGTTTTGGTGTGTGTAAAGTATATACAGTGTGTTCCAGTATGTACAGTGTGAGTACAGTGTGTTCCAGTGTGTACAGTGTGGTCGAGTATGTTCCAGTGTGTTCCACTGAGTACAGTGTGTGTACAGTGTGAG
>CM042537.1:35064539-35209539 GCA_023630585.1 Cranoglanis bouderius | reverse complement strand
CTCCGCCCCTTTCGGAGCAGTTTTTATCGATTGTAATACTGTCCTAATGTTGAGTCACTAGCATAAGTTCAGTTTTAAAGAATATATATATATTTTACTATCTATTATATGTTTATATCTATACTTATCTATACTCTATACAAATCTGTTTCGTATTTGTTTTCTCTTGAGCAAGTTTGTCCGAAGTTTCCTTCGGGATCAGTATCATCTCTATACAGTCGAGGTCATAAGTTTACATCTTCTGCATATTTGACCCCTTTCCAGCAGCGACTACATGATGTTCAGATCCATCTTTTCACACCGAGGACACCTGAGGGACTCGTACACAGCTATTACAAAAGGTGCCAACATTCACTGATGCTCAAGAAGGCAACGCGATACGTTAAGAGCCGGGGGGGGGGGGGGGTGTAAACTTTTGAACAGGATGATCGGTGTAAATTGTTAATTTTCTTTTCTTTCTGCGAAACATTTAAATATCTTCTGTAGCTTCTGAAGGGCAGTACCCTGGCTCTTAATGTATCATGTTGCCTTCTTGAGCATCAGTGAATGTTTGCACCTTTTGTGAAAAGAGAAAATGTTTTCCGGCTCATTGCAGCGGTCTAACAGCGCTCGTCAATGTCAAAATGTTTGAGATGGCCAATCAAATCAAAGAAGGCGGGGTTTACTGTTCACAGAAGTCGAGCCCAAGCAGTAATTCAGCGCGGCGCTTTTTAACGCCTGAATAATGCGAGGTCAGATGTAAGGAGCTGAACATGACGAGGCTGAATACAGCAATATTTGCCAACTGTTTAATATAAAAATGCTAAATAGGGTGGCCATCTGTCCGATTCTAGGTCCGGTTTTAAAATACCATGTCCATCTACTGGCACATCCTTGAGCCGGATGCTCATTTGTCCTCCTTTTAAGATCATCGCTATTGTATACTTTATCCAATGGTAGCCTATATAATGAATGAATAAATAAATAAATAAATAAATAAATACTGTGCTGTGCTAGAAAGTCAATTCCAGTTTAGTTTTCCTAATAAAAACACTGTTCTACTCTTAATATTTTGTATTTATATTCTCTCCTTTAATGGTTACATCATTCCTATATTTGATACTGACACAAAGGAGAGTTCACAGGCCTACAGAAAGATTTTATTGTCATCAGATGTAGCTTTGCACACTGCCAGCATCTAGAATGATTTTGATCAGCATGTTAGTGTTTATAGCAGAGGGCTCTCTCAACTTGTTATATTTTACACCCCTCGAAAGCCTGAAACCACAGAGCCCCCCCCCCCCCCCCCCCCCCCCGCACACACACACACACACACATAATAAATCCCAATTTATTTATATACCGTATGTCTGTATATCTATAAGCCTGCCTGTTTGACTGATATATCTATCAGTCTGTCTTTCTGTCCGTCCGTCTGTCTGTCAACCGTCCATCCGTGGCCTCATTAATTCACTTCTTTGTCCCTCATGCGGTTATCTGTTCACCCGTATCGAATCGATGCAGACAAAACCTCAGTGTCTCACGTGGGGACTTTTTCCTGGACGTCTATCAACGCCGTCTGTGCCTTTCATTTTCTTTTTCTCACTTCCATCTCCATTGGCCTGGCTCGGGCTGAAAGGCACTATGTGAATGGAGGTGTGTGTGAGCGCTGCAGTGTTAGCGGGGTGTTTGGGGGGGGGGGTGGGGGGGGTTGTTAGGGGGGGTGTTAGTGGGCCGTTAGCAGCGTTAGAGGGGTCCTTTTGGATTTTGAGTCGGATTAGACATGCTCAGGGGAGGATTGAGTGGAGCAGAGAAAAGAGCAATAGAGATACTGTGTGTGTGTGTGTGTGTGTGTGTGTGTGTGTGAAGCCACATTTGTGAACATTGTTTGAGGTTATGGATTGATCATGTGCTCATGTGAGTGTTTATGAGAGGATTTTAAGAGTAAGGGTTCGATCAGTGGTGTACCCTGCTGAAAAAACTAGAAACCATCACAGAAATTTTAATGGTTTCAACTACAAATACCATTACGAACCATCAGCTAACCGTTAAAACCATGACCATTATTGGTCCTTAATGGTATCCACCAGACATAACATGCCGCCAATAGAAGGCAATAAATTACCAGTAGAGACCATTACGGTTTCCATTAAAACCAATACAATTCACATCATAACCATTAAAACCATTACAAATTCTATGAGGTAGGGTAGTCAAACTTCTGAATCTGTAAGAGTACTTATCTGAGTGCAGAATGTGCGTGTGTGTGCGTGTGTGTGTGTGTGTGTGTGTGTGTGCGTGCGTGCGTGTGTGTGTGTGCGTGCGTGCGTGTGTGTGTGTGTAAACGTTTTTATAAACACCATTGGATATCAGTTACAGCCTTTGGCTAACTTCTGTGCAGTTTGTTGCTACAGATAGTTATTGATTCCTCTCTCTCTCTCTCTCTCTCTCTCTCTCTCTCTCTCTCTCTGTCTTTGTGTCTCTCTTTCACACACACACACACACACACATACACACACACACACACACCTTCATTACTTTGCTGTTCTCGCATTTCTTTCTTTCTTTCTTTCTTTCTTTCTTTCTTTCTTTCTTTTTTCTTTCCTTCTATCTTTCTTTTTTTCTTTCATCCTTTCTTTCATTCTTTCTTTCATGAGTATAAATACAGATATAGGGTATATATCACTCCCCAATTATCTGTTTTTTCCCCCCTCCAGGTGACTCCCAGTTTTGTGCTAAAGGTGTGGTTGTCATGGTAACCATGCCTGCGATGTCCGTTTATTCTCCCGGACCTTTCATCGTCCTTCTCTCCCTCTCCCTTTATCCACTCCTTACATCCCAGCATTCCCTGACCTCTGACCCCGACCTCGCCACTTCTCATGCTCAACAGTGCAGCACGAGACTGCATCCTGTTACGTCCTATGAAGGTCAGCCATTTTGTCCTTCTGTTTCTCTAATTAGTCTATCTCTCTCTCTCTCTCTCTCTCTCTCTCTCTCTCTCTCAGTTGTGTACAAGTTACCCACAATAATGACACAGGAAGTGTCTCGATATCTCTATCTCTCCACAGCTCTCAGTGTATGGCTCTCGTCCTTCTCTATGCCCGGAGTGAGTGATTACTCACAGCTCACTTTAGACCTCAGCAGGAACCAGCTGATCGTTGGAGCCAGGTAACACACACACACACACACACACACACACACACACACACACACACCCCCATAGACATACTGTACACACACAAACCCACTCATCAGTTGTATAAAGCAGCCATGCATTGTTTATATTCTGTTCTTCTCTGTAGGAACTACCTATTCAGATTGAGTTTGGCTAATGTTTCTCTACTTCAGGTAAAGCCTCTCCACCTCACACACACACACACACACACACACACACACACACACACACACATTTGTATTTCTACCTTTGTGAGGTATACTATACCTATTTTGACTTTGGAGTCAAAGACTTTGGAGTGTATGTACTAAAAGTATGTACTCCTTTTGTGATGAAAATGTACATACTATTGAGTGTGTAGCAAAAGAGTATGCAAGTACTGGGACATACTAACACCTCATGGAAGTGAACGTTGTTGCCTAGTTACGCACACTGCCACCGTAAACAAACTCCTCGTTGCATTTCAGCTTTTCTTCATTCATTATTCCCTATATAATTTATACTATCATTTATAATAATAAAATCAAACCATCACAAAACTCCACCTCCTCCCTCGCGCAAGGATTTGTGGGCAATATTAGCTGAAAAAGTGTCCACGGATGCACACTTCAAAAATCTACCGGAAATAGTAGACCACCCGGGTACCTTTGGGATACTCATTTCAACCTACGACGATTTGGGACACACTAAATCTAATCTCGGATACTATTTAGAACGGATAGTAGGCGAATTGGGACGCAGAATATAAATAGACAAAGTAATCAAAGTGAAACACAGAACAGGTGAGCACAATCAGTAACAGACCAATGACGAGACAGAGGTGGAGACAGGACCGTGACCAAAACAAACCAAAGCACATGGAGAACAACATCACACACTGATATGGGGGTGCGAGGGTGCCTTTAAATCACACTGACATTGACTGATGTTGATTTCCAACTGCCAGTTGATGATGTCATTATGGTCTTTACAGCAGCTGACCAATCAGCAATCGGCAGCTTCGCTTAAACTCACGCTCAGTGAGTACATACTCATTAGAATACTAACACACACACATTATAATCACATTATTTCTTTGACATTTTTCTTGCCCTTTCTTCCTTTTTTTCTTTACGTTCTATTTTTATCTCTCCATCACTTCAATCATGAACATTTACATCTTTAAGCGGTTGTTAAGGACAGCATTTAACACTTACACTTTATGATGAGTGATTACATGTGTATAAGTGTTTCCTCAGGAAGTGCACTCATCTGCCATCTCTCTCTCTCTCTCTCTCTCTCTCTCTCTCTCATTTTTACACAGATCTAAGTTTTTGTCATGTTTGTTCACATATATAAATATGTAAGACATAACCATTATCCGACCCCTGTGTTTACACCAAAATACCAAAATACGCTAATCCAGGATTGACTGTATCCTTGCTCTGTCATGGCCCAAGAAAAATCCTTGTAGACGGCCCGTCTATCCTTGTATCAACCCTGCAGGCTTTATTTGAATATTTATTATTGAATTAATTCCGCCTGTAGATTGATAAGACAGTGAGAGACAGTAAATTATAGTCTCTGTATTGAAAGTATTGTTATCACTGTGGCTTTTATTTTGACGTGACAGGTGATGCAGAGATTGTAGAGATAAGTGGTTAGTCTCTGGTCTGGACTCCAGGGCTCCAGCTGCTTTGTTGCTGGTTTTTCTTTTCTTGCCTATTAACATGTCCTAGCTTGTCCATTGTATGATATGTGTATTTCCAAGACCGCTGTCCTAAGCTTGAACACCTTGGCTAGCTAAAACCCCTTACGCCTTACAACATTTTAAACTTCGATTCATGGGTTTCCTGCCAAATGAGGAATTGTGGCCTAAAGAGTCATCGGATGTGGGGTGATCGGATCGGCTCATATGGGGTGTGAACAAAACTGATCTTAACGTTTACACGTATGTGACAATAACCGATCTGTAATCGTAATGTCATGTTCCTGTCTCTGTCACTTTCAATTCACTTCAATTCAGTTCAATTTAATAAGCTTTACTGGCATGACTATAAACAGCTACAGAAATATCGAAAAATACATCTCTCTCTCTCTCTCTCTCTCTCTCTCTCTCTCTCTCTCTCTCTCCACGTTTACTTTCAACTCTGAATTTCTGAACTGTTTATGAAAATCCTCACTAATCTCACGAAGCTTTGTCCACAAGCCTGACATTTAACCTTTAACCCCCGACTCCTTCACACACAGATATACTTGCATGTGCTTGCAGACATTCCTTTAAACCGAGCTCCTGTTGGTACAAACGTAACACTTATGGTCCAACAGCCAGGAAATTATCTCTACTTTGTCTATGGTTTTGATCGTGATGAGAACGCAATTAGACCCTGAAACGTAGCATGGTTATGGGTTGGTAATTGCTCAAATGAAGAAAGATGGTGTTTAGTTGATAGCATTGATCAGTTATGTGATTTTTAGTGGTTTAGGCGAATGATCAGTGTGCAAGATGAGTCTAGCAGATCTGGAAGTATGCGTGAACATCTAGCAGAGTGGTGACCTCTGTCCCCAGGAACCTCAGTCTGCCCTCCTGCAGGATGTCTTTGTGATGAACGAGCCTCATCGGGATGTGGCAGAATAATGAAGATTCATTCTCCGAGTGTCTTTTAGACGTTCACCTCACAAAGATCCACTCACATCGCCTTGCTGCCACTTTTTCAATGAGCACTTTTATTTCCTCGCTATTGTGTCCCTCTTTTCTCACAGATCAAAACATGCGGCCTTAAAACACCGTAAAAGCTTTTTACATCCTAATCTCTATTAGAGCTGCACGATATGGACAAAAACTGTGATAGGCAGCTGCATTTGGTAATGTTCATGGGTTCCAGATTCCAGGTAGTCATTGACTGCAAAGGATTTGCATCCAAGTATTAAAAATAGTCCTTACATTTATGATTGTTTTAGTTTGTCCAGTTACTTTTGAACCTGTGAAAATGGAGGCACCTAAACGGTTAATGCGATATTTTTGTTAAACGCCTTGAATTAAAGCTGAGTGTTTACACTTCAATCACATCTTGATTGCTTCATTTCAAATCCACTGTGGAGGTGTACAGAGGCAAAAATACAAAAATTGTGTCGCTGTCCAAATACTTATGGACCCGATTGTGTGCATAGACACAGTTCTGCAGTCTGTTGCTGTGTGTGAGTAAAGCAACTTGAACAACGTCCTGCCGTTTTGTTATCCCAGCTTCACAGCTCTGCGTTTAATGATAACGATAAAATAGGATTAATCACGCAGCCCTGATCTCTATCCACCACATCTGCAGTGTGTGTGTGTGTGTGTGTGTGTGTGTGTGTGTGTGTTTATGAACAAACAAGATTTACAACACACATTCCCTTTACTAACAAAGGAACAGAACACCTGTTTACACCATGCGCGTTTATAATAGGTGCGATTTGGTGCAATAACATTTTTGACATCGATCGTTATCACTTCAGTTCAGTGAGTTATGATGCATTTTGACAAATCACAGAGAAATGTGGCTTTATAGTGTTTTTATTTTTAAATTTTTATTTTACTTACACCGTGCCATACCCAAATAATCAACCTGTTCTGAATTAAAATGGTCTTGTGGACTGGAATTGAGTTGAAAGATTAGAAAATATTATAAGCTCTGTTATTCCACTAGGGGGCAGAATAGAGAAAAATAACTCAGCTACTGATAAAATGCACTAAAGATGGAATTCTTCACTAGGAAACTAAACAATGTGACAGTTTAACCATGATTCCTTCCAAAAAAAACCCCCAAAAAAACAAAACGAATGTAGGGGTTTGACAGCACGAGTGGTGAATAGTTACGCAATCACAACGTGTTATTTGTTATTTACTTGTTTTTAGCGTGTCTGTGTGTTTTGTAGGTGATATACTGTATGTTCAGTCTGTTTGTAGCTTTTGAGCTACATTTCACCACACGTTGTACCCTGTATAACTGTGTATGTGACAAATAAAACCATTGAATCCTTTGAAATGCTGAAAAATGAACACACTTACGTAAGAGATGTCGTTGATGTTGGGTTTTTGGTCCGGTTCACTTGACATCGGACTGATGTCTACACTAATGTGTAAAATGAGCCTGGTCTAGAGGATTTTCTCTATTGTTTTCTCTATTACCTTCTCCTTTCTTTCTCCTTTTCAAACACCACCTCCAAACACTTCAGCCTTTCATATCTTCAGCCTTTCAAGCTGTCTTAGTTTTCCTAAGCTTAATGGATCCTGACGGAAATGACAGTGAAGATGCACTTATTGTATGTTGCGCTTAACAATGTTTAAGGCATTAAGGCATCAGACCGCCGAGCAAATGTACTGGATTATGTGTTATTGTATACTACGTAAGATAATATAATATCTTAATGTAAATATGTTTTACAGTTATTTACTGTAAATGTTACAGCACTTTACTAGCGACCCTGCTGCCAGTTCATTACTGTAATATTTATACTAATACAGTGTAGGGAGAAGGGAGCAGAATGGCATTTGGAACACAGCCCAGAATACTAATGCTGCATTTGACTCGGAACTTGACTTAACTTGGAAACTCGACTTAACGTGGAAACTCGACTTAACTCTGAGCTTGACTTAACTCTGAGCTTGACTTAACTCTGAGCTTGACTTAACTCGGAAACTCGACTTAATTCAGAACTCGACTTAACTCAGTGCTTGAATTAACTCTGAGCTTGACTTAACTTGGAAAATCAACTCAGAACTCAACTTAACTCTGAACTCAACCTAACTCGGATCTTGATTTAACTCAGAACTCAACTTAACTCGGATCTTGACTTAACTCTGAGCTTGACTTAACTCAGAACTCAACTCAGAACTCAACTTAATTCAGATCTTGACTTAATTCAGATCTCGACTTAATTCAGATCTTGACTTAACACTGAGCTTGACTTAACTCAGAACCCAATTTAACTCTGAACTCGACCTAACTCAGAACTCAACTTAACTCAGATCTTGACTTAACTCTGAGCTTGACTTAACTCAGAACTCAACTCAGAACTCAACTTAACTCTGAGCTTGACTTAACTCAGAACTTGACTTAACTCAAATCTTGACTTAACACTGAGCTTGACTTAACTCAGAACCCAATTTAACTCTGAACTCGACCTAACTCAGAACTCAACTTAACTTGGAACTCAACTTAACTCTGAATTCGACCTAACTCAGAACTTAACTTAACTCGGATCTTGACTGAACTCAGAACTCAACTTAACTCTGATCTTGAGCTTGACTTAACTCAGAACTCAACTCAGAACTCAACTTAACTCTGAGCTCGACTTAGAACTCAACTTAACTCTGATCTTGAGCTTGACTTAACTCAGAACTCAACTCAGAACTCAACTTAACTCTGAGCTCGACTTAACTCAGAACTCAACTTAACTCGGATCTTGACTTAACTCTGAGCTTGACTTAACTCAGAACTCAACTCAGAACTCAACTTAACTCTGAGCTTGACTTAACTCAGAACTCAACTTAACTCGGATCTTGACTTAACTCAGAACTCAACTTAACTCGGATCTTGAGCTTGAGCTTGACTTAACTCAGAACTCAACTCAGAACTCAACTTAACTCTGAGCTTGACTTAACTCAGAACTCAAATCAACTCAGAACTCAACTCAGAACTCAACTTAACTCTGAGCTTGACTTAACTCAGAACTCAACTTAACTCGGATCTTGACTTAACTCAGAACTCAACTTAACTCGGATCTTGAGCTTGAGCTTGACTTAACTCAGAACTCAACTCAGAACTCAACTTAACTCTGAGCTTGACTTAACTCAGAACTCAAATCAACTCAGAACTCAACTCAGAACCCAATTTAACTCTGAACTCGACCTAACTCAGAACTCGACTTAACTTGGATCTTGATTTAACTCAGAACTCAACTTAACTCACATCTTGACTTAACTCTGAGCTTGACTTAACTCAGATCTTGACTTAACTCTGAGCTTGACTTAACTCAGATCTTGACTTAACTCTGAGCTTGACTTAACTCAGAACTCGACTTAACTCAGATCTTGACTTAACACTGAGCTTGACTTAACTCAGATCTTGACTTAACTCAGAATCCAATTTAACTCTGAGCTCGATTTAACTTGGAACTCAACTTAACTCGGATCTTGACTTAACTTGGACTAATATCAGTGATTAGGAAAGAGTAAACTGTACAGTCAGTGTTATAGATTTAACAACAGAATATGTCTGTATGTTAATTGATCTAAAGCAAATGCATGTATATACATTTATAACATTTAAAAATAAATTGCTACATTTGTACTGTTGATGCTGTGAGCAGCCATGTTGATTTAGCATCATGCGCTGAACACGGGGTTTAGGAGACCTTAGCGACTTTCCGAGTAAGTATTTTGAGATGAGGGGTTGTTTTTGTTATTTTTTTGTTATTCCTAGTCGGTGGTCAGCGTTATGAGCTTTAGTCGAACGCAGCTTTCGGCTTACAACAGAGCCGTACGTTTGTCTTAAACATGATCTTTATCTTTAAAAAGGTTTACAAGCGACTTGTTATGTGCATCTACTGACAATTTCCCAGACCCAGTCCCTCAGAGGAGGCCACGCTAATCTAACAGAGACTCGAGGGCGATAGTTTACATGTGTTCGCTTGTGTTTGAGTTGTTAATTGCTCTCTGTGTGGTAAAAATTCTCCTACTACAGATGATAATTAGTATCAGTGTGTCCTGACCTCAAACTCTGACCTCTGACCTCTGACCTTGTTGCACTCTCCTCATTCATGCGACAGAAAGCTCTGATTAATTAGAAAGGCTACAATGTGACCTGGGGAGTTGTATTGAAAACTATTGATGTGTGTGTGTGTGTGTGTGTGTGTGTGTGTGTGTGTGTGTGTGTGTGTGTGTGTGTGTGTCTGAAAGTATATGTTCCTCTCATGCTGAACCTGTACGTCATGAATGTTGACAGAGTAACAATAAAGGAGCTTTACCCTAAACGTACTCCATCCACAAAGACATGTTTAGTGTCCGAAGTTAGTTAGTTAGTTGTATACTGGTGCTACAAGGCTGACGTAGCTAATAAGTACAGGAAATGAAGTTTATGTCACGAAAAATGGTCAACCTTCACATGTCATAGGCACTTCAAAAGAAATTCTATAAAGCATAAAGATTCCTTCAATAAAAATGTATTTAATTTATAGTTTCTATAGTAACAGAATACACAGAATACACTTGTATGATGGACAGTCCACATAAACGGATTTAAAACGTATGCAGGCATTAATATGGTGACGTTTTCTGCGGAGATGTTTGTTTATTTAGCGTTTATGGAAGGAGTCTCCAGTGTCAGAGCTTTCTAACAGGTCAGCGGTAGAGCTGTAACTTTTCTGACATGGAAAGTTTTCAGGACAGAGGAATTTATGCTGTCCAGCTGCATTTTTTAAAATCTTATTAACTTCAGAGAGAGGAAAAAGGAAGGCTGGCGAGGGAACGACTGTACGGGAGTGACAATGTAAGTGATAACAGGAACTTTTATGGATGTTCCACAACATTAAACGCAACACTAAGTGGATAAAAAGTAAGACGTATTGTCCTTTTCTATTGAAAAAAATTGTAATCTGTAGCAAATTGTTGTGGTATACGAGGAATAACACACTCGCTGTTATTGGAAAATAATCGACGTCGAGGTGGTGACAGTAACTTCATCTTCGTCTTCGTCCCATCAGCATGTCACTGATTACTTCCCTATAACAGAAGTGTTTTAGTCCTTACTTATTACGTTGGTTAGGAGAAATCTGGGACGTTTAAAACACTGCACGCTGATCCCGCAGGCTGCCTTGATCTAGTGAGCGAGATAAATCAGTTTATGCTGCCATGTTGTACTCTCGGGTGTTTTGCCTTGGGGCCAAGTGTTCATTATTATCTCTGAAGCTAAAAGCATTTGTGTGCATTCAAAAAGGAAAATATCGATTCCCTTTCACACACACGTTCATCAGCTAATTGAGTGTGATGAATTTGCTGCGTTTGGCGTCTTAAAGCAGGCAAAGCACTAATGCGCCGTGAGGGTACGCCGTTTAGCCCTGCTCTCTGTCCGAACGCACATCTGTCACTCCATTAAAGCTTCTGAGTCATGCTCACTTCTCCTGACGAAAACACCAACGCAGCAGCTTGTTCTTTACTCCACTTAATAAAGTGGGAAAGTGCCCAACTACACTACTGTATTTATTTATTTATTATACACACCCCTGTTGGCTTCTCACTCTCCATTTTACCTCAGTTTGTGTATCAAGGGTCATTCTGTTAGTTTAACAGCTTGAGTGAAGTTTCTCAGATGAGGGATCCAGTCAATAACACCGTCAGCTTTAGCATTAATTACCCAGAAGCCACTGCTGCAATCAGAGCTATTACTCTGTTTACTTTACTAAACTGGCAAGTTAGCACATTAGCTAATAAGCAAAGCAATGCAACCCTGATCAGTTCACTTCAACAACACGTTTACTTCAATAAGTAGGACAATAGGTAGGTTCCAACGCATCTCCAGTACATTCTGCTGTGTGACCGCGTCCCTGTGTCCACTAGAACTTGACATCACTTAATGTTATCTGGCTCGCTAGAGAATTTAACTCCCTTTTTAAATTTTTTTTTTTTACGTACAATAAAATAATTTAGATAATTTTAGCTAACTTGAATTCTGGTGTACTTACACAACTACGCTGGTCCGTGAGTGCAAAACACAACAACAAATCAAAACCGCAAGGTCAGGAAACGTGACAGCAAAAATTAGAAACATGACACCAAATCCAAAGCCACAACATGTCATGAGAGTCATGTTTTTGGTTTTTCTGTCCTGTTTCTGAATTTGCTGCTGCATTCTTTTGGTTTGTTAAGATGCTTTACACTTACAGGCCATCGTATACAACACAATCTAATAGTCAGGCTAACATTCTCCAACTCGATAGTAAACTTTGGTTCTGGTGACTAAACGGTAAATTAATTAATGTGTAGCTTCCTTGCAAACTTGGTTATCTGTTTAGCGTCGGATAACAATAACATTAACTGTGCTAAGTAGCTAGCTGGTTGTTGTCGGTGCAGTTCTGCTTTTAGCCAGGTTGCTAGCGTAATTAATGTGGATTTACTACACTGTGGATTTATTGCTAAGCACTACTGAAAGGAAAGACAAGTTTGCAATCGGTTGATCAAATGTAACTTTAACACACTCACCTAGTGATGCCTGTCATTTGGGAAAATCAGGACCTGCTTATGGATTTGGATGTGGGTGTGTTAAAATCAGAACTGAAATGTAAGAATGAAACACACCCTCCACGTGTCTCTTGTTGCTTTTGCAGGCATAGTGATGGCAGTAATGTTACATAAGGAGTGATATCTGTGATTTCTGATTGTGGTTTGTGTGTGTGTGTGTGTGTGTGTGTGTGTGTGTGTGTGTGTGTTGCAGGGAATGGAGTGTGGCGTGGACGAAGACACACGCAGATCTTGTCGGAGCAAAGGGAAGACAGAGGTGAGAGAGGCGAATGAGTAAAGGGCTGGGGTGAAAGGGTTGATGTTGATGACCTTTTGGCACAAAACTGGCTTTTGTACACACACACACAATTTATCACTTCTTGTACCCTCATTACCCATTTACTCTTCCCTTTTAACACTTTTACTCTCTTCGTCTCACTTGATCTGTCTGAACCAAAAAAGTAACACCCCAAATAAGAAATAAAAATAGAGACATCCAAAATGAATCCAAAAACACTTCAAATAACACAACAAAATTTGTCAGCGATAGTTTTTATTTCGCCTCTAGAGGCCGCTCTTGTACTGTATAATGACAGCGGACCCTTCTCAGACGCTCACGCAATGGACGCAACCGGGAAAAACTATCGGTGTGATTTTTGCTGATAACCGATAGTTTTAGCAATCAGTTATCGGTACAGTTGACCTCTAATGTTAGCTAACTTCCTGTTAGCTAATTCTGGTTTACTTACACAACCACACTGGTCTGAAGGCACAAAAGCGGCTTTTGTACATACACACACGATTTATCACTTCTTGTACCCTCATTACACATTTACTATTCCCTTTTCACACTTTTACTTTCTGTCTCACTTGATCTGTCTTCCCCTCTCGGTATCTCTCTCTCTTAATCTGAACCTTTATCTAATGCTTTTCTTTACAGTTTCATCAAAGTGGAATAAAATGGTAAATTCCAATAACAAAGAACATAACAAGTAACGAATTAATCACTAAGGGGGACGTGCTGTTATAGGAAAATAATCAACAACAGGACGGAGTAATAACTAATAACACCACATCCTTGAGTGTTTTATTCCTCTTACACCACAGTGTAAGTTTATTTGCCAACAATTCATATTTTTAATTGAATAAAGAACAACACTCTATACAGCGCTTTTTACTGTTTACTGTTACAAAGCACCAACACTCGAGACTCATCATCAATGCTGTAAAATATCAGTAATGCTATAAAAGAAATCTAGGATGATGGCTTAAGACTGTGAGAATTAAAGATGTCCGCTCTTTCTCGCTCTCCTTCTCTCTCAGGATGAGTGTCAGAACTACATGCGTGTCCTCCTCCTGAGCGGTTCTCGGCTCTTCTCCTGTGGCACTAACGCATTCTCGCCCGTCTGCACCACCCGCTCTGCCTCCGATCTCGCCCATGTGATCGAGACGGTGAACGGGGTCGCCCGCTGTCCTTACGACCCCAAACACAATTCCACCGCCATGGTAACGGAAAGCGGTGACCTCTATGCTGCGACAGTCATTGATTTTTCTGGCCGTGACCCCGTGATCTACCGCAGCCTGGGGAACATGCCTCCTCTCCGCACAGCTCAGTACAACTCCAAATGGCTGAACGGTACGATAACATACATATAACGTTACATTACTCACGTGTTCGGTGCTGAGAACACTTACTATATTTTTTTATTTGATTTTACGTGTCTTTTTGTTCTTCCACTCTCCCTCTCTTTCTCCTTTGCATCTCATTTTTTTTTATTCATCACATTTCTCTCACCCATTATGCCTCATTCTCTATCTCTCTGTCTTTTTTCCATCCTCTCTTCATCTTTATTTTTTGCTGTTTTTCTATCTATTCAGTTCTAGTTCGTTTCTTTTGTTGCCATGACTGTTTGTGTACAATGGTGGCAAAGCATAGTAACGAACATTTTACGAGTCTCTCGTTTCCTCTTTCTCTCTGCCTCCAACCAGAGCCTCAGTTCGTCTCAGCGTACGAGGTAGGCCGCTTCACCTACTTCTTCCTGCGGGAGGTGGCGGTGGAGGAGGATTGTGGAAAGGCGGTGTTCTCTCGGGTGGCACGGGTGTGTCAGAACGATGTGGGCGGTCGGTTTCTGCTTGAGGACACATGGACGACGTTCATGAAGGCCAGATTGAACTGCTCGCGCTCAGGAGACGTCCCTTTCTACTACCACGAGCTCCACAGCACCTTCTACCTGCCTGAGCAAGACCTCATCTACGGCGTCTTCACCACTAACATGTGAGCTTGCTTTCTGATGACTGTTCACAATTCATCTCGCTTCCTCAAAATGTCACAGTTTTTCCTCGTTAAACGTTTATACCCTTAAAGTCCATTCTCTTGAACTATTAAGGGATTAACACAGTGCCACTATCTGTATCTGTATCCGGAGTTAAACCCCAAAGTGGGCGTGGCCTAAACACCAAAAAAAAAAAAAGAAAGAAACTGCTTCTGACAGTTCCCAAACAGTTCCCAGTTTCTATTTCCTGCTTGTTTGTACCTGCCTGTGATATTTTCTAACAAATTTAGTTGGTTCTGTTTCTCAAAATATAAACAATATTTAAACTAATTTAAACCACCAGGCAGTTACTTCCACTTGTGTAGCTTTTTTTTTATTGCATCCCTCTGGCTCCCATTTAATGCACCTCCTATTCATATCTGCGTTTGTATATGTTTAGAACACATTATCTGTCAGTATCTATCCCTACCCTGTATATATCATATACTGTATACACAAAAGTGAATTGAGCATTGGGTTGTGGAGGGATAAGCAGACTTAAATCATGAAGCTGGAAGTGCTGAGCAACTGGAATCATGTGTACCATGCTCTGATCTGCTGAGACTTACAGGGTCACGATGCAATCTTATTTCCAGGGCTTGTCTGATTAAAATGCAGTGAGGCAATCAGCTGATGCTGCTTACTGGGTCGTCCTGCTATTCTGATCCAGCGAATACCTGCAATGGATTAACACAAGTGTTCACACTCTCACATTAGAGCCTTGTGTGATGTTTAACAGTCTTAGTATAGCACTGTGATCTTGGAGTATAGTTTATATTTGAAAGCAGAAAGGGTAATGGTAACATAGTGAGATTTTAGCCCTGGAATTTGGGTCTGGAATCGAAAGACAGAGTGCACACTTGGGACGTTCCACAGACGTTTACATTTTGAAACCCATAACATTTCATACAAATTAGTGTAATCAAAACAGAGCTGGTGTAGATAGAAAAATGACATCTTTTTTGTCAGATGAATAACATGTTGAACATGTCACTAAGTCTTCAGAAATTATTATGCAAGAAATGGAATTCTTTCTGAGAGAAATCTGCCTTTCTGAAGAAATTGCCAAGTGAGCCTGTGAGGGGTGAGATGGACAAGGACTTGTTCTGTTCTGAGATTTAAGTTTATGGTTAAGCTCCTGTTCAAACTAAGCTCCAATCAGTGGAATACACCAGAAACCCTTCAAGTTCAAGCGCTATGTTTGGCCCACAGTGTGAAAATGATGGCCAAATGTTAGTCCATGCTATTAGTTGATGGTATGGTGGCTGATACCATTATGGGACACTTTTACTTGAGAAGCAACATTACACATAATACACACAGAATCCGTCCCACCCATTACTAGTCCATGCTACTTTTAAAGGACATTATTCACCTCTGATTATTTTGTAGCAACTAGGAATGCACGATATGGAAAAAAATATCATATGGCAATTATATAATGATTGAGCTACACCTTTTGATACATTAAAAACCCAATACTAATCTCTTGATGTTCATGGTTCGAGGATAAGCCTGCCTGATTTTAAGTTGCTGCCCTTATTTCCTCCAACAGTAACAGCATTGCTGCCTCTGCAGTGTGTGCCTTCAACCTCAGTGCCATCAACCAGGTCTTCAATGGTCCATTCCGCTACCAGGAGAACCCTCGAATGAGCTGGCTCTCCACCCCGAACCCCATCCCCAACTTTCAGGTTGGAAACACACCAACACCTGCTATCTGTTATTACCCTTTTATCTACAGCCTTTTGCAGAAGAACACCATTCCCAAATGTTGCAGGTTGCAGGTCAACTCCATTACCATTTCTAAAGTCCCTCAAGCATCACCATGAACTAAGAACCCAAGTCCCTAGACTCAGAATTTGAGATAATAGTCCTATGAAAGTTTGTTGCCCCCCGCATGTCCTATACCATTCTTCTGTACTGATGTCCTGTCCTACCATCTCAGATTGCTGTATTAATGTATCCTTCTAAGGTACCATACCATTATCCCTTCCCAGTGTACTGAGCTAACGTACTATTTCAAATGTACTAGTGTTCCATGCAATTGTACCAGTGTGCCATATCAATGTACTGTACAGTTCATCTGTACTGATGTCATTTTCCCAATGTTCTTTATTGATGTCCTATTTCGGTGTGTGGTATCTATGTGCCTTTAAAGTGTACCATGCCAGTATCCAGTTCATATGTTCATATGCTTGATGTACCATTTCAAATAATGGTAAATGGTCTGTGCTTATATAGCGCCTTTTAAAAGTAGTGGTTCCACAAAGAAATTTACACTGTTTCTCAGTCAACCATTCTCACACACACTCACACACCATGCCAGACCAATGCTAGCCTGCCATCGGGAACAACTTGTGTTTCAGTGTCTTGCTCAAGGACACTTCGGCATGTGGAAGCATGTCAGCTGGGGATTGAACTGCCAACCCTGCAATTATTGGACAACCTGCTCACCTGAGCCACAGCCGCCCAAAGTACAAATACACCTTGCCCAGTGGGCCATCCCAATCTATACATCCGATGTCTCATACTTGTTTTGCATAACAATGTCCTGTAACAATCTGCCAGACCAACTTGCCGGACCAACTTGCCAGACCAACGTGCGTCCCAGTGTACTGTCTTGAAATACTGGCCCAGTATCCTATGCCAAGTCCAATTTGCCATCTAGGCATACTATTGTTTCAGACTAATGTCCCATTCCAGTATCCTATCCTAGTGTTCATTAACAGTCTGCTACAGCAATGTCTCATCCCCAACGGCTATTTTAATGCATCTTTCCAAAGTTCTGGTCTATTATTATGTCAAATGTCCATGTGTGTGATACAAAGGCATTATCCCATTGCCTCCTTTCCTTTTACCATGCTATCACTCCATGCTATTTCAGTAATGTCCCACTCCACTGTCTTATTCCAATTTATCAAACCACTATCCCTTCTCAATGTACCCAATATTCCCAACGACCATGTACAATTCAAGTGATCTATCCCATAGTACTGGCCCAGGATACCTGTCTTCCCAACATACCTATCCAATGTACACTTCTAATGTTATATCCCCAAGTTCCATTCCAAGGTTCTTATCTAATGTCCCTTTCCAAAATGTACCATTCCAGTTGATAGTCCACTGTTGCATTGCATTTCCGTTTTTCATTCTTTCCTTCTGTCTATGCTTTCTCAGTGTGGGACAGTAGGCGACAGCGGCCCTGGTGGGAATCTAACAGAACGAAGTCTTCAGGATGCTCAGAGACTCTTTTTGATGAGTGAAGTTGTGCAGCCTGTATCCGTTGACCCCTTGATCAACCAGGACAATATCCGCTTTTCCAAACTAGTTGTGGACATTGTGCAGGGCCGTGACACGCTATACCATGTCATCTACATCGGGACAGGTCAGACATGGCAAAGTGTTTTTTTGCACGGTTGGATCCCAGCAAGCACATTAGCACAGTAGTCATCTTTACCTGGTATATCCAAGACAACAATGTGAATATTTAGGTGAAATAAAGCCTGAGGGAGGTTTTTGGGCACCAGAGTCGTATTCATATTTAGCAGAAACGGATGAAATTCAGAAGAAGTGAAGAATTAATGTTACTAAGATACTAAGCATAGAAAATCAGCATGATCCATTAATTTAAATCACGTAGTTAAGAGACACTCAGTATACTGTACCTATAACAATAGCTTTTTTCCCCCATTTTTAACAAACAGAACATGGCACTATTATCAAGGCGCTCTCCTCATCCAGTCAAAATCTGCGTGGATGTTACATTGAGGAGATGAAGCTTCTTCCAGCAAATCAGCAGGAACCAATCCTTAACCTGCAGATTCTACAGAGCGACAGGTCCCTATTTGTGGGTTTGAGCAGCAGAGTTCTGAAGATCCCACTGGAGAGATGCTCCAGCTATGAAACCCAACGGTAAGCCTAGGCACACACACACACACACACACACACACACACACACACACACACCTGCAATGGTACTATGTCTTGGCATACAATGAAAAAATAAAACATTTCTCTTTAATTGAACAACATTTCCATCAAATATCATAAGCTGTCACTTATTAAACTGTCACTGTTTAGATGAAGATGCATATATATATATATATATATGTGTGTGTGTGTGTGTGTGTGTGTGTGTGTGTGTGTGTGTGTGTAAAAAAATTATATTACCACCATCTCAGTGTATAATACTAACATCATATTCCAATACTACCAGTGTCCAAACCCTACTGTATGTACCATACCAGTCTAAAATACCCTCCCACTTTACACATCTCCTATAAACACCCCTAAACACTACCTCGATGTGTCTGTCCAACATACCCCTCCGTACTGGTCCAATGTATCCTCCAAATGTTTCAAATTAATGTGGTTTTAGCTAATGACCACATTTGTCTCTAATGGCAACATCTCTTGCTGTCAGCGATACTGCTGAGCGATGTGTCGAGAGGACAATGTATCTTTTAAAACGCAATATCCTTCCTCAGTAATAGACGGAGTTAAACAACTTTTCTTGCTGTCTGTAGGCAAAAAGCGATGGCCAATTTATCCTGAGGCGGGAAATGGCAATTGTTCAGCGGAGCTTAATTTACATATTACACACTTAACCTATCACAGATTGCATTACTACCATCACTCCTATCCATTTTATTGAAAAATCAATTCCCACTCCAAGTGTGGTAATAGATTTTTATATGAAACTTTATTTAATATTCGCAATTTTCTATCAGGTTTATCTCTCACATAAAAGCAATGAGGATGGAAGCGTAGGAGTGTCTCTTCACTGATATGTGTGTGAACAGGGATGCTTTTCAGACCAGCTGCTTTCCAATCTGTTGCTTCAAAATACATATTATATTGTAAATCATCATCTGTGCCTGATGTCAGGGAGGATGCGGAAAGTGGATTTGAGACAAAGAGTAACCGATAAGTGTGTTTTGCAATATTCCATAAGTGTGTATTGAAGTAAGCCATTTCTGAGAATCATACTCTTCAATTTTCTGCCAGCTGCTGCAAATAAATGTCCATAAATCCCATGCTGCCTTTATAAAGACATAGAATTTGTACTGCTGTGCCTCAAATATAAGAATTTTCTCCTTAATAATAGTTTGTCATTTCCTAATCATAATTATTCATTATTTCATAGCTCCCCTTTCCCTAGTTATAGTACCTAGTACCCTTGTTTCTTTTTTTCCATGTTGCAATTCTTGCATTTATTGTTACCTAGATCCTAATTTCCTTACCAGTTCTTAGTTTCATACTTACCTTACTCCTTGTATCCTATAAATGTTTCCTAGTTTCCTTGTTTTATTCATAGATTATAGTTACCATGTTTACCTCAGAGTTCCAAGTGTAGTTTTGTCATTCCCTAGTTCCCTTGTTCAACATTACTAGTTTTCTTGTGGCTTGTTTGTTAGTCATAGTTCATGGTTCCCTTGTTTTCTAGCCATAGTTCATCATTGCATAGTTCTCCTATTCGTTGTTTCCTATTAATGGCTTGCAGTTTCGTTATTCCCGGTTCCCTAGTAATAGTTCCTAGTTCCAAGGTTCTCTAGTTATGGCTTCTAGTACCTTAGTACCTTGCTTCCTAATTTCTCATTTCCTAGACATAGTTCCTAGTTCCATTGCATCAACATTGTAAGTTTCCTTGTCTCCTAGTTCTCAGTTCTCCTATTTCCTTGTTTGTTTCCTAGTTTTCTCTATTTCCCGTGTTTCCTATGCCTTATCACGTAAAAGCAACCAGCATTTATTTAAAATAAAACATATCCATTTCTAAATATGTATGTAGCAGTGGTAAATAATAGCTTCACCCATCCCTGGCTGAGCATCTTCATGTTAAGTACCCGTGTGTACAGTACGTTGCTCTGTGTTTTTATTAAGCCTCTGGTGCTCAGTGAGCCCCACTAATAAGATTTATTTAACAGAGCTTAACTGGAAGCTCATTAGTACTATCAGGTGTTTGTGAAAGATTTAGAGTAAATACCTAAATACCAGGGCTCTTGGCAGGAAAGTACAAAAAGCCATTTATTTTCTTGTTTTTCCATTTATTTATTTATTTTCCTGCATTCAGGGTGTCATGTGTCACTAAGGCTTTTCCAGGAGATGCATCAGCTCATAACAGGAGGGTGGTGTGTGTGTGTGTGTGTGTGTGTGTGTGTGTGTGTGTGTGTGTGTGTGTGTGTGTGTGTGTGTGTGTGTGTGTGTGTGTGTTCTTTCTGAGTAAATGTCTGAAGGTTCTTTTGTGTGAGATGCAGGGCTTCTGACCATGTCCTGTTGCCCTAGTGATGCCTTGAATGTTGACCTAGCGACACATACACACGCTCTGATGTATTGACACAAACACAGATCGCACACTTTGTGTTAAAATGTAAAAGCTTTTTGTAGTCTATGTTATATGTGGCTTCCTGGGCATATTTTTATGTTACTTATTTTATGTAGACTACAGATGGTCATGGTCACATGTAAACTATAGATCTTCACATGTAGGCTATAATTGGTCACATGGAGGCTATATGTGGTTACAGGTAGGCTATAGATGGTAACATGTAGACCGCAAATGGTCATGTGTAGGCCATACATAGATGATCATGGTCACTTGTAGGCTATAAACATGTAGTCTACAGTATAGATGGTCACATGTAGATTACAGATGGTCACATTTACACTATATCCGGTTACAGTACATCACATGTAGGCTATATATGGTCATTTGTAGGCTGTGAATAGTCATGTGCAGGCTATAGATCCTCACATTGATGCTATGAATGGTCTCATGCAGGCCTATGGATGGACATGTGTGGTCTATGCATGGTCACATGTTTGCTCTTGAAGATTAATAACAACCTGGTAGACAATTTAGAAATTGTTTTACCACACACACCTTGTTGTAATCCACAAGAGCATTTGCTTTATTAACCGATAACATCAAGCACTTTTTAAGAGTTGGTTTCAGAAGAGAAGTGTGTGCGTCCTCAATCCCCAAAACACACACACACACACACACACACACACACACACACACACACACACACACACACACACACACACACACACACACACACACACATACAAGTTCGAGCTGTCTAATGCTGTCGGATTGTTAGCGGGATGCTCAGACTCAGTGTTGTGTGAAGAGCACCCCTGTTGATTTAACATATGTGTGTGTTTAAAGAGATGACACATACCTGGCATCCCAGACTGTTTACTCTCAGTGTCCCTCTGTGGCCACTGGGAAACTGGGGCGGAGAGAATAAAATAATAGATTTATATCAGTAAGCAATTTCTGCCGCACAGATGAATGGATAAAACTGATTTTATCGTACAGAGCTGTGAACAAAGTATTGGCCCCCTTCCTGAGTTCTGCTAATATTGCTTATTTGCTACACTGAATGATTTCAGGTCTGTAATATTACATCAGAGGAAACAAAGTAAACACATAAAATCTTTTCAAATTATATATATATACTAGTTACTAAAGCATTGATCTGCCTGAACACCAATAAAATTCACCCAATGAGAAAGGCATTTTACTAAAACAAATAGAAATGAGGAACAACACAGGAAAGGCTGGCTATCCAGAGACCACTATATTTCTCATAGTTGTTTTCTAATGGTTTCATTAGCTTTAAATGGCTCTGCCAGTTACATGTTCTTGTTATTAAGTTGTGCTATGACAGAATAATATTATCCTCCTTCTCTTTTTATTCCCATAAAGACATGGTCACACTTTAATAAACATATGGGAATAAAAGTTTGATAAAACATGTGTTCACATTCACAAATTGCACAAACAGCCTTAGTCAGCTTTAATGATAGACTGCTTTCATCAACACCACTCACTAAACTCCAGATATGGTATTATAAACAAAATGCTAAAAAGGCTGTGTAATTTTGTTTTGTTCATGGATCAAGGATCTTTTGTAAAAAAAAAAAAAAAAAAGTATACATAAGACTTTCACTGAAGTGTGAAATAAATAGTATACCATAGCTTGCCTTGTGGGAAAGCAATAGCTAGTTAAAAATTGAGGCTAGCGATTTAGCTAGCTAGCATATAGCTGTTACAGCGCATATAAAGTCTACATGCCCCACCTGTAAAGCAAATACAAATGTTATAGGGGAAGCAAAAGGAAAAGAAAATGCGTACACATCCTTTAATAATGGGGCATGTGACTGTGCTCAGAATGAACCATTCACCAATCACATTCAAACTCATGTTTAAAAGTAATTATCATAAACATGTGATCAGGTTAACCTCAAATATTTCTGTAGGATTTTCTTGACATCTTCTTGGTTTCATCTGACTGCTGAAGTCCACAAATAGCTTACAAAGCATGTACAAAGATGTGCTCACTGTTGAAAGATAGCAAACAGGAGCGGAGTACAACCCCCCCCAAAAACAAAAAAACAAAACCCAAACAAACATCAAATGTACCATGGAGCACCTTGAAGATTATCATCAACAAGTGGAGAAAATGGGGCACTACGGTGACATTAACACATTACCAAGAACAGGACGTCCCTCCAAAATTGACAAAAGGACCAGATGAAAATCATCAGGGAGGCTGCCAAGAGACCTACGGCAACATTAAAGGAGCTGCTGGAATATCTGGCAAGTACTGGTCACTCCCTGCATGTGACAACAATCTCTCATATTCTTCATATGTCTGGGCTATGGGGGAGGGTGGCTAGATGGCAGCCCGTTCTCAAAAAACAACAACAACAACAAAAAAAAAAATCAAAGCCTGCTTAATTCACCCCAGACCATGAAGCAAAATGTGGTACGGTCTGATAAGTCCAATCTAAAACTTTTGGGCATAATTGTTGTGACAACAGATGTGTTTGGCACAAAAACAAGACAGTTTTCACAGAAAGAACATTATACCCACGGTGAAGCATGGTGGCGGAGGCATCATGCTGTGAGGCTGCTTCTCTTCAGCTGGGACTGGGGCTGTGGTCAAGATAGATAGCACCAAATTCCAATCTATGTGGCAGAAAACCTGCAGGCCTCTGTTAGACAGCTGAAAATGAAGAAAAACTTTACCTTCCAGCACGATAACGATCCAAAACACACAAATCCAAGTCAACAAAGGACCGGATTCAGAAGAAGAAGATAAACGTTTCGGAATGGTCCAGTCACAGGAGATCCCCTCACAATATGATAGATCTGGAGCAATTTTCAAGGAAGAGTGGGAAAAAATTGCCAAAGCAAGATGTGGTAGAGTTGGTAGACAAACAACAGTGCTATATTACAAACAAAAGGTGTTTTGTTGGCTGCTCTGTTACATTAAAAAAGACTTATGACTTATTTTGGTTTCATTCTTTATATCACAAAAACCTGCCGTTTTGAAAGGGCTGTGTAGACTTTTTATATCCACTGTACATCTTTTTATATAAACAGCGTGTGTGTGTGTGTGTGTGTGTGTGTGTGTGTGTGTGTGTGTGTGTGTGTGTGTGTGTGTGTGTGTTTTCTCCTGTAGGGAATGCTTGTATGCGAGGGATCCATATTGTGGGTGGGACAGGAAACAGAGACGCTGCACTACAATTGAAGCCAGCTCCAACATGAGCCAGTGGAGCCAGAACATCACACAGTGTCCTGTAAGACATGCACACTTTTTTGCCTCACACACACACACACACACACACACACACACACACACACACACACACACACACACACACACACACACAGGTACACACACACACACACACACACACACACACACACACACACACACATACAGGTACACACACACAGGTACACACACACACACACACACACACAGGTACACACACACACACACACAGGTACACACACACAGGTACACACACACAGGTACACACACACACACACAGGTACACACACACACACACATACACACACACACAGGTACACACACACACACACACACAGGTACACACACACACACACAGGTACACACACACACACACACACACACACACACACACACACATACAGGTACACACACACAGGCACACACACACACACACACACAGGTACACACACACACACACAGGTACACACACACAGGTACACACACACACACACACGGGTACACACACACACAGGTACACACACACAGGTACACACACACACACACACACACACACAGGTACACACACACAAACACACACACACACACACACACACAGGTACACACACACATATATACACACACACACACACAGGTACACACACACAAACACACACACACACACACACAGGTACACACACACATATATACACACACACACACACACACACACACAGGTACACACACACACAGGTACACACACACACACACACAGGTACACACACACACACACACACACACAGGTACACACACACACACAGGTATACACACACACACACACACACACACACACACACAGGTACACACACACACACGCGCGCACACACACACACAGGTACACACACACAATACAAAAGGCTATTAGGGCATTATGTTTAGAGAAAATAGGTGATATACCTGGGTAATGTCTGTAAACTCTGTGATTGATTAGATTGATTAGACGTGATGATTATTACAATACACACGATTCTGTTTTTTCAGGAGCAAAATCTTACCCGGAATGGCGGCTTCAGCCCGTGGTCGTCATGGCAGTCATGTACCCATGATGACGGAGGTGAAAGTTCAAGCATCTGTCTGTGTCGCTCTCGTGTGTGTGATCACCCGGTCCCTCAGTGTGGGGGGGCTGAGTGTGTGGGAGCCACGATGGAGGTGACCAACTGCTCCAGGTAATGTCAAGTACATGAGTGTTGGAAGTTTCTGTGAAGAAGAGCAACATGATGACATCGTCAAGAACGCCATGTAATAATAGACAAGCACACGCTTGCTGTGCTCTTAAATGTAGCTCTGTGTGTGTGTGTGTGTGTGTGTGTGTGTGTGTGTGTGTGTGTGTGTGTGTGTGTGTGTGTGTAGAAGTGGAGGTTGGACTCCCTGGTCCTCTTGGTCTCCATGCAGCACCAGCTGTGGTGTTGGGTTCGAGGTTCGTCAGCGTTCATGTAGTAACCCCACCCCCCGACACGGAGGGAGAGTGTGTGTAGGCCAGACACGAGAGGAGCGGTGAGACACACACACACACACACACACACACACACACACACACACACACACACACACACACACATAGTCAGCACTTAATCAGCATTAAAGATCTTGTGGAACAAGTTGCAAGTTGTGCATAAATGTGTACACGTGTGTGTGTGTGTGTGTGTGTGTGTGTGTGTGTGTGTGTGTGTGTGTGTGTGTGTGTAGGTTATGTAATGAGGACTCTGTGTGTCCTGTGCCCGTGTCCTGGGCTCAGTGGACCTCCTGGTCTACATGCACAGCAGTGTGTGGTGGTGGTTTCCAGTCCCGAGTCCGAACCTGTGAGAACGGAAACTCCTGCCCTGGGTGTCCTCAGGTAGGACACACGACCTGTCAATCAAAACCATGTCCTATTAAACCCCGCCTCCTGAATATGGCAGCATTGTTACAGTAACAGTTTAAAAGTATATCATCAACAAACTCCCCTTATTTATTCACAGTCCTTACTACAGTGTGTACAGTTACTAGGTGATGACTCGAGATGAGTGGTTGGATTCCGAAGCAAGTCGTTTCCATGGAAACACACATCTTTGTACTCTGTTCATCCCTAATTTTGAGTTCAGCGAATTTTTCTATAGATATATCATTTTAAAAGTATTTCTAGTGATTCATGGTTGGTCAGTGATTTCCAGATTACACACACTATCACAAATTTGTGTTTGTATTTGTTTTTCTTTAAGGGAGGTGTTGTTACATCATTAAACATACAAGCCAATCAGGTTCCAATATGCAAATGCAGGCTATGCAACACATGTAGGACTGGATGCATATTCATAGAGTTTGAATATTCATAGAATCTGTATTTCTTAATGAGGCTAAAAGTATAGATGCGTCAAAGCTCATTTTGGGTGACTTTAATCTTACACAAATGTATACATCATTTTAACTACCATGCTGTCCTGCTTCACCAAAAATAACACAAACCGAAATAACTAGCTTGCTAACTAGTTCCAGAAGGAATTCCTGAGCCCATGATCATGCTCAGTAAAGATGTCCGGCTGTGACGGTGGACTTGTGGTAACAATTTGACAGAAATATCGGTTCCCGTGTAGGAGTACAGAACGTGCAATTTGGAGGCTTGTCCTGAGGTACGTCGATACACACCCTGGTCTCCGTGGTACCCTGTGAACGTGACAGTGGGCGGAGTCAGACAGGAACAGCGTGTGAGACATACCTGTCGAGCGCCGCTGGCTGACACACACCTCCTCCAGCTGGGCAAACGCAAAGCGGAGACCCGTCACTGCCCGACTGGTGGTGGAGCGCCGGGGTGTGAGACTGACGGTAAAACACACACCGTGTCCTAAATGATTCCCAACCTTCTGTTTAGTTTACTAGTGCACTACTGTAGGGAACAGGACGAGTGACCATAACGAAAACGCGATGTAATGAATTCGGCTCACTGTCATCAGTCCACTGTGGACGTGTCCCAAACCACACACACTATGCACACTATTCACTATATAGACCACCTACACACTATAAAAAGTCCACTAACAATAATTAGTTTTATTGAACCCTAAAACAACATAAATGACATAAAATAGAGAAATTTTATTGGACAATATTAGCATAATTTTATAATTTTAGCATTAATTATAAAAAAATCTTCTACATAATATTTTTATTATTATTATTAGTAGTAGTAGTAGTAGTAGTAGGCAGTGATGTCTCTGTCTCTGTCTTTCTCCACATTCCTCTCTCTTTCATGCAGATCTGTTACAAGACTTAGTGAGCATGGCACAACCTTTGACGCCACTGCAGGGGGTCACCTGGTTGCCATGGGAGACGTGGTCTTCATGTTCCAAAGAGTGTTCGAGAGGGTTTCGAACACGTAAGCGCTTGTGTGTCACTCCTGATGGCAAAAGTTCTGCGTTCCTGTGCAGTGGAACACCGGTGGAGTATCAGGACTGCAACACACAGCCGTGCCCAGGTACTCAATACACATTGTGGAAAAGGAATCGGATTAAGGGAATCAGAACCAGATTTAGATTCAGGATTGGAATCAACGCTGTATTTATGTGCGTAAATTGATTCAGGATCAGAACTAGAGTCTGAATCTGAATCTGAATCTGTATTTATATCCATAGACGGATTCAGGATCGGAACTGGGATCAGAAACGGAATCAAAAATGTGTTTATGTGTATAATTAGAGTCAGAATCAGAACTAGAATCAGGATTAGTACTGAAAAGCTGACCGTTGGAATCAGCATTGAAGCACAGGAAGTGGATTGAGAATGCAATCGGAATGGTTCTTGTATTTTATCTCCTTTTATTTCCTCTAGATAGCTGAGTAATGCGGCTGTTTGTGTGTTTGTGTTGTAGTGAAGGGGGCGTGGTCATGCTGGTCTTCCTGGTCTGAATGTTCTACTTCCTGTGGAGGCGGGCATTACCAACGCACTCGGACCTGCTCGAACCCCGCCCCGTCCCACTCAGGGGACATCTGCATCGGCCTGCACACCGAGGAGGCTCTGTGCAACATGCACGAGTGTGATGGTGAGACACACACACACACACACACACACACACACACACACACACACACACACACTCACACACACACACACACACACACACACACACACATATGTGAATTGTATGAGTTTTTGTTTAAGTAACATTATGATGTTGCCGTCATTTGGAGATTTCCACGTAAACTCCAAATGCGTTCACAGACATTGGACTGGAATTTAATGTGAATATATACTGTAAATGTGTGTGTGTGTGTGTGTGTGTGTGTGTGTGTGTGTGTGTGTGTGTGTGTGTGTGTGTCATAGGTGGATGGGGGGTGTGGTCAGAATGGGCCGAGTGTTGTGAGGATGGGCTTCAGTACCGCACTCGAGTGTGTGAGATAAGCCCCGCCCCCTGTAAGGGGAACCACACGGATCAGAGACTGTGTCCTCCAAAAGAGAATGCAGGTAAGTTCACTGGTTCCATCTTTCACTCTGTCTCTCCACTTAATGCCAAATTATACCACATATTTAAGTAAAATATTTCTTGTTAAGTAAGGAATAAAACACTTCAGGATGTGCTGTTATAGGAAATGAATTAACGATAGGGTGGTGTGATGAAGCGGAGTTACTGTTACCACCCTGAATTAGAATATTGTCCTATAACAGCACGTCCTGAAGTGTTTTATTCCTTTTATACCGCAGCAATTTGGCGATAATTCATAATTCTCTACTTAGTAACAAACATCATACACTTTATCCATTTAAAGTTACATTTAATAATCAAGTACTTATTGTATTATAGCAGTAAACACTCGTTCCCTCACCAGCTTTTCTTTTATTCTTTCTTTGTAATATAATATGACAAAAAACTTAGGTTGCCATATAACCAATAAATGCACAAACTCCTAAAGAAACTTACCATTATAAAGCGCTGACACTGGAGACTCCTTCCATCAATGTTAAATTGGCATTTTCTTCCAAAGTAAAACTTCACCACATCAGCGATTTATATGTTTTTCTTTGTCAAATAACATTAAAAATGCAATCTGGTTTTCCTCTGTAACTCTTCCCCTCTTTCTGTTTTTTTAGTCGGCTCACCAGGAGGGAAGAAAGGCTTAAACTGTGGAGGTAGCGTAAATCATCCTGCCTTCATTACCCAGCATGCAACCGTCTAACAGTGGTTCATTGTACTTATCGTATTGTAATTATCGTAGTCTGTGCTCTAATTAAACTTGTGCGTGTATGAAATGATGCTTTCAACATGGGATGGCTGATGTTCTTGTTGTACAGCGGTGCATGCGATATAAAACATGACCAAATAATCACTTCCTTTGCTAAACACGTGGTAAATAAGATGATCGGTCATTCTGTCAAGCTTGAATGTGACCAATCAGTGATGAGCAAGTTACAGCAAGTAGTAGTTCACAGAAAAGTACAGACTCTGGAGTAGGAATTAAAATCAGCTCTGCGTCATCCATCCTATCTCTCTCTCTCTCTGTCTCTCTCTCTCTCTCTCTCTCTCTCTCTCTCTCTCAGGTTTCTCCCTGTTCCACCTGATCCTGACAGGTGCTGTCTCCTTCCTGGTAGCTTTGCTGGGATCAGTCCTCATCTACGTGTTCTTTCAGAAGGTCTATAAACCCATCCAGGAGCCTGCGGTGATCCATCCTAACACCCCCAACCACCTTCAGCACAAACAAAACACCAGCACGCCGAAGAACGAGAAATACACTCCCATGGAGTTTAAGGTACTGGTGCTCCACACACATCTCTCCATTTATCTCTTCCATCTTATCCATTATATTTCCATCATCTGTTAAATGGTAAATGGTCTGCACTTATATAGCACTTTTTAACCTTAGTGGTTCTACAAAGCGCTTTACACTGTAATTCACCCATTCACACACACACACACACACACACACACACACACACACACACACACACACACACACACACACACACACACACACACACACACACACACTCTCGCCAATGGCAGCAGAGCTACCATGCAAGGCAACTTGGAGTTCAGTGTCTTGCCAAGGACACTTCGGCATGTGGGCTGGGAGTCGAACCGCCAACCCTGCAATTAGTGGACAACCCGCCAGATGTTTTGATTTTTGTTTTTTTAAATTTTGGATTTTGTTTTCATAGTTTTAGCCCCATAAACTCTCAGGAGCCATCCTCTTGCATGCAAATATAGCATTTTCCTATTAGTTTCACTGTAGTTCTAAATAATACATGATATTTACTAAATAATATACTTTAAGATTAATGTTATAAGCAAGGGATGAATCACGTTTCTGTTATAGTGATTTTCATCCTGTTTTAAGCAAAGAGTAAAAGGTAAAATAACAGTGATAATTAAAAACAAAAAAGGCTAGTATTTGTCAAGTTGATGTTCCCCTCATTTCTTATTTCCATTCCCATCTGTATACAGAATTGTGTCTGTTAAAAGGTGACACAGTAGTAACTGTTAATGCCCTTTTTTTTATCTTCTGGGAACTTTAATTATTCAAACCTCTACTCAGAGTAGAGAGTTCTATAATTGGTTTGGTGAAATAACCAATAAAGTGATACCTAGAGTTAATTAAAAGCTGTAACTTGTGGTGGGTGGACAGGACATAGAGTTTGTTAAACAGTTATTGGAGTCATTCGAGGCAGAGCCAGGCAAACTGATGGGTAATTCATGAAAAAATGAAATGGTCAGGGTCAAAGCACAAGATACTAAAAAAACCAGGAACAAGAGAATAACCAGACATACATACATTTAATTTGGCTAAATTAAGGAAAATTATAAATGAGAACTGCTGTAAACACACACTAGATTCCAAAAATATCAGGAGGAAGACCATAAAGTTTGTACAGGGAAGCTGGAAACAGGAAACAATGGCCAAAAGACAGGAAACAATGACCAAATAAGGAATAAGGAAAGGGTTGAGGGTGTACAGAGTGTGGGAGGTCACCTTAACAGGTACACAGTGGCAGCTCGTCTATATATGGGGCAAAGCCTCACCATGTACATCAGCTGTTCAACAAATGTTACTCTTCATAGTCTTAGTTTCATAGAATAACACAGTCAGTGTTATTGTTCAACTCCATTTTAAACTCTGTTGGAATACTAATTACCTCTTTTGACTGAGCACTGATTTTAAAATTGTTATTTCATTGATTTTCTCACAATCATGGGGTAACACGTTCATCGCCCCACTTAGCTTCCAATGGGTTATTATTGCACCTAGTGGTCAGAAATAGGAACTGTAGCAAGCACTGGGGCAGGAATCATGCTGCCCCATGCTCAGGGACAGAACAGTTAAAGTGGTTGCCAGATTGAGATAGTTAAAAAAAAAAAAAAAACACCTTATTTCCCATGCAAAGGCTAAGGGGACATAAAGAGGAAAAATATGTCTCTCTTTTCTAATGCCCAAATTTTGGGGCTAGTTTCAGGTCTTAACCTGGCGACCCTGGTTCATGATATTAAGGTGTAAGGTGTGCTCTCCTCTGTTTTTTTAGACACTGAACAAGAACAACTTGCTGCCAGACGAGAGCTGTAACTTCTACCCTCCTCCACCGCCGCAGACGAACGTCTACACCACAACGTACTACGCTCCTCCACTGGGCAAATACGACTTCCCGTCTTTAGACTCGCCCTGCAGGAACTACATGCACAGCTGAACCCAGACTCACACCTTCTGAACCGCGTGTTATCGCAGGTGCGGTGGTGCAGCGTTAGCCGTGAGTCGATGGAGTGTGTGGAGGTTCAGAAGAGCTCAGCACATTCTTGTTCTTAAAACCGGAAGGAAAAGATAACAAGGATGAGGATGTGTACTGGGTGCTTTACCTTGTTTTGGACATTTAGGGCTCAGGTTCATGGATGAATGGTGGTCGAAAAGGCATGAACAAACTTGTCCAAATGCAACTGAACCAAGACGCTCTTGGGTAGGATACACAGATCTTTGAGTCTTCCACAAAGACAAAGACTTTAGGATGGAAAGTTCTGGTATTCAAGTCCACATTTTGCTCTCAGCCTGATTATATGACTTGGGATGTGGCATGGTGTTCACACTAGACTGTGCTGTTTTATTACTTACGGTTGTCCTCGGAGCACCAACGATTGATCCATTTACGCTTTGACTGTGCAATTGCATCACATTTAATACATGAATTTATAAAGATGCCGTGATGAAGTAAGCGCTTGTACACTTTCTTTTTTAAGAAACTCACAACTACTTCATCCACTACTGTACCTACACATAAATGTGAACATCACTTGGGTCTAATGTAGCTTTTAGCGCTAAAGGGAGCCTCGGGATGGACGTATGATTCACACTTTATACACAAACAGACACACGATTGTTTTTTTATAATTAAAAACCAAACCGGTGTTGTTAACTCACACTCACACGTCCTACTGATGATACAGTGTGACTTATTATGGAACAACACACTCTCTCACACACACACACACACACACACACACACACACACACACACACACCAAAAAGTATGGTATATTACAGTACATGTGTATAAAAATGAGTGTGTGTGTGTATGGCGTCTGTGTGATTGTGATTTCTGTGTGTATGAAATTATTGTATATACAAAGGAGGAGCCCAGAAACCAAATTGACATTAACTGTGTTACAGTAAAACAAGTGTGTTATTACAGTGTAACTAACAGTGAGTGTAACTACACTGTAATAAACACTGTATTAATTAGGGCTTCGTCGATACCAACACTGATACCGTACTCATACACACTCATACTTGACAAAAGTAGTGCTCTGGTACCAACATTTGATACCGAAGCGAAACAAAACCCGCACTTCTCCTCTGCAAAGTAACTAATGTAGCTAGCTAATGTGCTTCATTTATAAACAACTAGCTAATGTTATAAAGAACGAGTCTATAGTAGCCTAACTGCTACTAATATACAAACATATTTCAACCAGGAAAATATAAATAAACATATATATGTCACTGACTGAATAATACTAAGTAGGCTACTCATTTTGGTATCAGTATTGGTATCTGTATCCACGAGTACCGACGGACATGTACTCATATACAGTCTGAGAAAACGGTATTGATGCAGTCCCAGTATTTATTCTACTTACTGTGTGTGCAAGGCAGGGACATTTCTCCTATTCCTCACACTGTTCTCCACTTTCCCCACGTCTCTGAGACGAGTGAAGCCCGGAGAGCTGAACACTCGACTCTGTATAATCTGTATGTAGATCGCTGTAGTGAGATGCGAGAGGCTAACAATTCTACTAATAAGGTTTTAGAAATATTTCACATCAAAGTAAAAACTTTCCCTTTGAAGTCCACTGAGGGAATATGTTAGGAAATGTTTATTTAAACTGTCAGCTGATGATGTCATAATGGGTGTTACAGCAGCTGACCAATCAGCAGCTTCGCTTAAACTCACACTGAGTGGAACGACACACTCATTAGGATCTTAACACACAATCATTATAAACACACGCTTGCTTGCTGTATGGTTCCTTTCTTCCTTCCCTCTTTTCTTTACTCTCTCTTCTTTCCTTCCTTCCTTTCTCTTCCATGCCTACTTCGTCTCTCTCTTTCTTCCTTCCTTTCTTTCTTTCTGTCTTTCTTTGTCTTTCTGTCTTTCCTTCTTTCCTTCTTTTCTCTCTCCCTTCCTTCCTTCCTTCCTTCCTTCCTTCCTCTCTATTTTTCTTCCTTTCCCTCTCATCCTTTCTTTCTTTCTTTCTTTCGATCTTTCTTCTTCCTTCCTTCCTTCCTTCCTTCCTTCCTTCCTTCCTTCCTCTCTCTTCCATACTTACTTCCTCTCTCTCTCTCTTTCTTTCCCCCTCTTTCTTTCTTTCCTTCTTTCCTTCTTCTCTCTCTTCCTTCCTTCCTTCTTTCCTTCCTCTCTTCCATACTTACTTCCTCTCTCTCCCCGCGTTTCGTTCCCCCTTCCTTACTCTCTGTTTCTTTCTTTCATACTCCCTTCCTCTTCCCTCTTTACTTCCTCTGTCCTTCATACTTATTTCCTCTCATTTTTTCTTTCTTTCTTTCTTTCTTTCTTTCTTTCTTTCTTTCTAACCATCTGAATATGTGATGTCCCACATCAAATAGTCAATTATATGCTATTTTAAAAACAGCTTCATCCACCCAGTTATAAAGCAAACTGCATCAGATCACAGGTCAGTCGTGCTGTTGGTGTTGACTTGATGCTCATCTAACACTCATCTAACAAACATCACTTGAGCTTATAGTTGTGGAATGGAGGGAAAATATTCTCCACCAAAGGGAAGTGAATCGTGCTATAAAACATATTGGAATATGGTGTGATGTATAGTTTTTCAGTTGTTTGAGCTTCCCTATGCAAAACCGCCTCCTCATCACACCGTCACTGCCTTTCTACACACTGTGAACTTTTGCTATGCTCTATTTTTGTATGCTGCGCCTCATAAACAATAAACTTCAAGTAAACTTCTCATTTAATAATACGTTTCATTTGTGAGAAGGTCTAAATGGTATATTTCTGACTTCATGGTATAAAGCACTTTGTGGTTAAAAGTCTTTGCCCTCGTCCTGATTTCCTCTAGTTTTGCATATTTATCACACTAATATTAACTCTGTTACTTCAAACTAAATTTTAATTCTAATAAAGACAAAGACAACCTGAGTAAACACAAAATACAGCTTTTAAATGATTATCCAACACCAACTGTCCTTGTGTGGAAAAAAGTGACTGTCCTCTAAGTTACTCAAACAACCAATTAACCAAATTTAATTGAAAATTTGGTTCGATTAGACAAACACAGCCAGGCTTGATTACTGCCAGTCCTGCTGAGTCTGAACATCACTTAAATCATTCCTAAAAAGTCTCATCATGCAGCACACGATGCCTCGATCAAAAGCAATTCCACAAAAGAGATGAGAATGTTATTGAAATATATCAGCCTGGAAAGGGTTACAAAGCCATTTCTAAGCCATTTCTGTCTGTCTGTCTGTCTGTCTGTCTGTCTGTCTGTCTCTTTCCTGCTGTCTGAATGTCATGAAAGGGTTTGTGAATCTCAGCATTAAAGTTTCAGAAATGTCAGCAGACGCTTTTACAGTTCTTTTTCTATCACCTCTCTCCCTCTTTTGCTCTCTCTTTATGGTTTATTTCTTTCATTCCTGCAGCTTTAAAGGCGTTTGCCATTTCAGAGGTAACAATAGAGGTTTCCAGTGCTGATGTCTGAACACCACTAAAGAGTCTGAGTGGAGTATGTTCAAACAGGAACAAAGCCGGTGCTCTCCTCTCGGGCTCTGATTCATCGAGAGTGAACTCGAAGCATTGAATCTGTTATTCAAGACATACAAACAGGTATACAAAAGCAAAAACTTGCACATTATTATTATTATTATTATTATTATTATTATTATTATTATTATTATTATTCATTGTGCAACATCCACCTTGTGATTGTGTGTTGTGTGTAAGATGTGACTGATTTCCACTTTATTAATTTTAACACTTCTCCGAAAACCACTATATCATCGGAGAGAGTTCATTACAGGCTCCATTACAGTTTTACATTATCGGTTATCACACACACACACACACACACACACACACACACACACACACACACACACACAAAGATACAAGGTGCTTTCACTGGCTTCTGTGTTTCTATAAGGTCTCTGCTTGGCCTGTGAAAAATACACATATAGGTAATTATATATATTATTGGTTAGGTTTAAACTGATAAAAATAGAGACATCTCAAATCATTTCCACACTCAGCAGTAGGGCTCCAACAGCTAATCAATCAAATGTGATAATGAAAAGAGTTGGCAATGAATTTCATTATCGATTACTTTGTCCATGTCATGAAGCATTATGTCGCTTCACACCACGAGCAGCAAAACTATTTGAATCAATTACCTTATAAGTAGTTAAAATAGTTGATAACCACCACATACTCATTACATTTTCATTACCATCTTCTATATGATGTACGTTTCTATAAATTGTGTGTCAAGTCATTAATTAATTTTGCATTGTAATTAGTGACTTAATGTAATTAAGCCTGGTCAAGAGACTGAACTGCTGGAAAGTTATATTTTTAAATAATTTGGTGTAAACACATTTCGAAATGACCCAGCTAACTGAATTATTACAAAAACTAATCGTTAAATTAATCAATTATCAAAATAATCATTAGTTGCAGCCCTACTAAGCACTATTCAAAATAAATCTAACACAACATTTTTATGCTGAATTTCTTTTTGTTTAGATTATGCTTTATTTTCTATTAATTTTTATGAGTGTATGTAATGTTAAGGAATAATTGACTCCGGTCCGCTGAATTATTAGAAAATAACGCGCACCCCGAGGTGGTAATGTGGTAGTGTAACCCGTTGTGTATTATTTTCTAATAATTCAACGGACCGGAGTCAATTATTCCGCTTATACCACAGTTACCACACCACAGGACATCGTTCAGATGTTTTATTTCAAAACATTTGTCAGGTTTTTGTCCTTAAAACGCTCGTGTGTGTGGAATTAATTTATTACGCATCCCATCTCGAGCCTCCGTTGCCAAAACGTCATAATCTAATAATGAAAAGCAGTCTGTTTTGTGTAGTGCATTGGGTTTGCATATGATATTGAGGTTTTAGGTTATTTATCGCTTCTAATTTAGCATTCTTCTCTCTCTCTCTCTCTCTCTGTCTCTCTCTCTCTCTCTCTCTCTCTCTGTCTGTGTGTGGTAGTGCCAGGGTGAGAAGTGTCTGGAATGACGGCTGCTTTGATAAGGATTCAAACAATGAGGGAATGTTAGTGGGAAAGTTAGCACACAGATTAACACACTGGAATTTGCTGGAATATCCATACTGTACTCCATACTGTATACTATATATATATAGTATTAGTCAGATTCATTACCTATTGCTATTGTTGTTATTTATGGTGGTTATTACATTGTGACTTTACCACAGAGCACAGGTTCCCAACCCTGGTCCCGGACTCCCCCCCTGTACTGTACATTTTAGTGTTCTTCCTGCTCTAACATACCCACTTCATCTCAGGAAGGGCTGGTAATTAGCTGATTAGTTGAATCAGGTGTATTGGGAGATGGGAAAGAACTATACAGAGGGTACTCCAGGACCAGGGTTGGAAACCAGTGCCACAGAAAGTGTGTTCTGCTATGAAAAACCATCAGTCTAAGGCATAGTTTCTCAAACCTGGTCCTGGAGAACCTCCTGCCCTGTATATTTTAGTGTTCTCTCTGCTCCAACACACTCACTTCATCTCAGGAAGGGCTGGTAATTAGCTGATTAGATGAATCAGGTGTGTTAGAGCAGAACAAACACCAAAATGTGCAGGACATGAGGTTCTCCAGGACCATTGTTTGGAATATGTGGTCTAAGGGAACCTCCTAGTGGTGAGGAATAAAGCTTCAGCACTAGCATATAAAAAGCAGGAGCAATTACGTATAAAAAGTAATTGCTCTGTCCTCGTCAGGGTCATGGAGGACCTTGAGACTGTCTCGGGAACATTGGGAGCGAGACGGGAATTCAACCTTGAGACGCACACGTTCACACCTAGGGGCAATTTAATGTACACGGTCCAACTACTGGCATGTTTTTGGGAGTTGGAATGACACTAGAATATCCAGAGGAAAGGCAGATGGATTACAGCAGAACGTGTGAAATGTCACACAGCCAGTAAGGTGAGCTGAGGATGGAAGCAGGCGAAGCTGGGAGCCTGGATCTGTGAGGCTACAGCATTCCGCAGTACTACACACACATCAGCCTAATGGGTTATGTGTGACTAATAATTTTACACTTCTCTCACTACTTCAATCACAGACCACCTGCACTTAACGTACATTTTTCTTTTCATGCTATTTCTAGCGACGACCAAAAGCTTTGTTGACTAACGGGGAGCGCTAATCACACACAAACTGAGATTTTGTGTGAAAGTAGTTTAAGCACACTCATTTGATTTAAGTGCACTATAAATCTTCTCCTGTGTTGGATATTTATAAGCGGCCTGTTTTAGATTTGATCAGTTTTACGACTTCGAGTAGAAGTAATGTGCAGTTTAACTAAAGCGATTGGCGTGTGCTTACTTAATTTTAAACTACTTCATATTTTAATGGCTGACATGATCAGTTTTAGCTCCTTAAAATCTGTGACGACATTTTTCTCAAGTATTTTTTGACAACTCCGCTAAAGTCTAGAACATGTGTTCCAGAAAATATTAGGAGCGCTATTTCGATAACAGTTTTTAAATCCATATTTCTTTCACTTCTTAGTATTACGACTTGTTAAATAAGGTTTTCATGATTCGAAATCATAGATTTATTGTTCATTCATTTCTGATTTGTGGGTTGTTGTTGTTGTTGTTGTTGTTTTTTTTTTTTTAGAAATCTTAAATATGTTTCGATGACTTCTACAATTTCAATATTGATGCTCTAGAGCAGTATTTCTTAATCCTGGGCCTGGAGTAGTCCTCTTCCCAGCTCAACTGATTCAACTCATCAGCTAATGAACAAACCTGGACCAGGTTGAACAAGATGAATTAGCTTAGTGTTAGGTCCCGCCACGACCCTGACTCCATCTCCCAGAATTCACAGCGGCCTATAAAACATGGCCGCCCCGGACTCCACTTCTCACGACACTCACAGACTGCCACACTCACGTTCACGCCACGACACTGATTCCACTTCCCAGAATGCACGGCGGCCTACAAACATGGCCGCCACGGACTACACTCCCCATGACACTCCCACGTTCACGTTCACCTTTATTTTGAGCACACACCTGATTCCAATTTCACAGGACACTCAGAGTCACTTTATTTAAGGACCTTGAGTTTTCTCACTCACCGTGAAGTATTTGCCTAGTTACATTGTTTCTGCCTACACCAAGCCTTGATAACCGTTACCGTCACGGTAACTGTTTTTAGATTCTGCCTTTGCCTAGAGATTTAACCTGTTCCGATACTTTCGGAGTTTCTATTAAAGTGACATTTTCCCTGCACTTGCGTCCTGCTCTGATTCTGTGCCATAACACTCAGAGTAAACAGGTTACAGATTATTGTCAGTTGTGTGTCTTTTTATGGACATAAAAAAAAAAAAATCTTGAATTTCTTAGTAGTGGTATTATTTTTTTAATTGTGAAAATAGTTTACTTCCATTCACTAAATAAATATAAACATACATATAGCATGCATTAATCAATTAAGCAAAGCTTTAATAATTATTTGAATGTTGAATGACACATGTTAAGGGTAAACTATACACTGTTTAATGATATTTGGATCCAATTTTGAGGTGAATGTTCTGTTTGCGATTATTCATTGACCTGCTGATTCACATCACAATGACCAGCAATGATTATTAAGTAATTAAGGAATAAAACTTTATGGGTTGTTTTGTTATAGAAAACTCATCAACAATGAGATACTGTGATGCAACACAAAGCTGAATTATTGTTACCACTCCAAAGTGTTTTATTCCTCCACCGAAATTTGCAGACATTAACCAGTTTTATCCGTTTATAGTAACATTTTAATGTTGTGGAGCACTGACACTGGAGACTCCTTCCTGAACCGTTAAATCATTCGATTCAGTTATATTTATATAGTGCATTTAACAGTGGACACAAAGCAGTTTTACAGAAATCTACATGTAGCTACTCTAGATTTAAACGCTCACGATACAAATTCACCAGATCAATAATTACACATTATTATTCAACATCTGCCATACAAGTCCGGGTGTAAGCTGCTACTAAAAATAAAAGAACATATTTAGAATAAATAATTAATTCTTTATTAATCGACACCTCTCGGCCAATCAGAATCAACAATTCAATAGTGCTGTGGTATTAAAGGCTAAAGTATCTCAAGGGCATAAAGTGTAAAACAAACTAAATGGCAAAGAATAAGCACATGTACTTCTTGAAGTAATTAAGTATATAAACATACTGGACAGATTCAATGTATTCAGTAAATACACTCAACATACACTTTATTAGGAGCACGTGTACACCTGCACGCTCATGCCATTATCCAATCAGTAATTATCCAATCATCCAATCATGCGGCAGCAGCACAATGCATTAAAAACATTCGGATACAGGTCAGGTTCACATCAGGTATATAGGTGTTCCTAATAAAGTGCCCAGTGAGTGTGCAGATATAATTATGTCCGGTATGCGAGACTAGCCATGTGAATTACCGTGACTCACTGTAGCATACTCACACGACTCTTCCTCCTTTTTAAATCTGATCTTAGGAGCGGCCTCATCAGAGCCGGTCTGAAAACGCACTGTTGCGTAAGTCAGACCTTCAGCAGATTTCTCAACAGCGGAGAGCGAGGAATCGGAGAGATTTGTGGGTAACTGAGCAGTACTTGCAGAATCACAGGGGCTTGCCGGTAGTTGCGAAGTATAGCAAACTGTAGACGTTCCAGCTTCTGAGGTGTCTTTAACCTCCTCATAATCATACCGCAAGAGGATCACCGAAAAAGAGAGAAAAGAAAAACAGAAAAAGACATTTAAATGTTATTATTATTATTATTATTATTATTATTATTATTATTATTAATAAGAGTAGATGTTTTAGTACTGAGCACATGCTTTGATATTAGGAATATCTTTACTGTGAAAAACTCCTAACTTACTTTATGGCTGTTTCCTGAGACTGGAACAGAACGCCTGTCAAGAGATGTTGTTCTTCCTGAGACAATTAACAATGAATACAAGAAGACAATATAACCACTAATGCAAGCGATATACTAAACGAATGCATTTTTTATTTTTTTTTTGCATTAATCTCATCATTATTATTATTCATGTATATTCATGGGTTATTTTATTATTATTATTATTATTTTATACAGTTAAACATATTTCTGTAAACAGCATCATTCACAATCGTGTGTTTGTGTATGTGTGTGTGTGTGTGTGCGTGTGTGTGTGTGAGAGAGGTACCTTGCATCTTGCGTTTAATTAGGAAAATCACAAAAAGGCATACACTTCCGATCAGGAGCCCAAGCAGAATATTCACTAACACAGTGACCACAATGGAGACTGGGGAAAGTCCTGGAAGAGAAGCACATGAGCGGTTATCCAGTCAAATTCAAACTACAGTACTGTGCAAAAGTTTTATTCACATGCAAAGAGATGCTGTAGAGCAAAGATGCCTTCGAAATAATGAAATTAAATGTTTCTACATTTTAAAAAAATACAGTAAAGAGCAGTAAACAGTAGTAAATGAAACAAAGTCAATATTTGGTGTGACAAAAATTTTTTAATGAAAATAAAAATAGTAGTCTCCGGTACAATGTGTGCAGTTTTATAAGGAAATGAGCTGGTAAGTTTTATTGAGCATCTTGCAGAACCAGACACAGTTCTTCTGGACACTTTGACTTTCGCACTCGCTTCTTATTTCTGCAGTGAAACCCAGCAGCCTTCATTGTGTTTACTGTCTGAAAAGTGTCTCTTACGTAATACGCTGTTTTCTTTAATGACATACAAACATTTTTCTGTAACGTTTAATTTTGTGCTAGAAAACTAATGTTTGGGAATCTAAAATGTTTTTTTTGTACCGACTCGATCATGTAGACGCCATAAAATAAGAAAAATCTATAACAGAGTTTGTACTAAAAAAAATAGGGTGCCTAAACTTTTGCACAGTACTGTACATACTGATGATAGAGAGGTCTGATCAGATTGCCTTGTAGTTAGACTGTGGGTGTGGTATGCGTTTAACTAGAATTACCTGTTGGAGCAGTAGTTGGTGTCAGTCCTGATGATGATGATGATGATGATGATGACAATGATGGCGATGTTGGTTTTGAGGGTGTAGCTAAAGCAGAGAAACAACTTTTCAGTCATGTCCACCACATATTTACTAAGACTCTTTCTAGTCTTCTTTTTGAAAATGCACGTGCTGGGTGTACACTTTCATTATCTCAATTTATATTAACTTCCAGAATGAAACTGTGGTCATAACACAGGCAAAGAGCAAGCGATTAGGCAAACAGGACAATAGAGGACAGACAGTTCCAAAACGAACAGAAAAATGTAAGAGGCTGTTACGTAGAAAGGAAATTGAGAAATGACGCACACAGAGAAAGTGACAACATTTCACAAAGAGTGTACATGATAGAGCTGTTTAAACAGGAAGCAGCTGACTGTGAACGTTGTAATATCCGGACTTGTTTCAACAGAAGAACTGAATGTGACAGAAATGAATCTGACTTGAATATCATACTATTAATATAAGACAGAATGGGCAAATCCAGTGGTTTTCAACAGCTGTGTCTTGAACAGGCATATAGTGTGTCTATTTTCGCACAGAATTTACAGAACTTGCAACGGTGCACTTTTATTTTGTGATCGTTTTTGTTTTTTCTTAGACCTGCCATTGGTGGTCAGTAGCGTGGTAGGCATGCAATCAAAATTAAATGAGACTAATAAAAACACCACATTGATTTTGTAGAATTTCACAGCATGGCCTCATAATGAAAATATTATCCTGGTCAAATATGGTTTTACTTACATTGAGGACAGAAGAAAGGGTTATAAAGTGGTTGGTGTTGTGTATTATTAGCAGAAAGTGTGAAGGCTTCCAAGCTTAAGTGTAATTTTGCTGTCGTCCAAAGTTTATTTGTTAGGAACGACCTGCTGTCCTGTTATTTTAAAGCAGCGCATTACAACCTAGTTGGCATACAGTGTCGTCTGCGCATTAAATCAATAGCTAGTTACTCCACTGTTCATTTTGTAAAGAATAAACTGGAAGACTAGAAAGTGAAATTGTTTTTGGGACACAAGTCAATGATAATGGACAAATGTGAATCCTGAGGCAACACACACTAGATAACAAACTCACCAGTAACTGTCAGGTTGATCTGTGTGAAATAAACCTTGTATCCATGATCAGATGTCCGGGTTACTTCAGCTCCACACCAGTATTCACCAGAGTCCTGCTCAGTTACATTTTTCATGGTCAGATTGAAGATTTGTTTTGCTCGGTCATCATACAGGGAGAATTTCCCCTCATTTTTTAGACTTTCTTTAACAGATGCTTTATAAGAACAAGCATCAGTTTGAAGCCACTTGCAGAGAAACTTGGGGTCACTCCTGTGGGATTCTGGGTATTTATAGCTGACAGTCAAATCTCCTCCTACATGGACAGTCTTACTGATGGACTTCTCATAGGACAGATCTGCAAATCAGATCAATTTATGTGTGATAAAGCCGTACTGTAATAATCAATAACAACCAGTGCAGTAAGTACGGAAATAAAACATTATGGTGTGCTGTTATAGGAAAATAATCAACAACAATGTGGTCAAGTCAAGTGAGTTTTTATTGTCATTCCTATATATAGGTACTGAGTCTTATTGGGTTAGGTGTTTGACTAGCCCAGGTGAGCGTTGAGAGGCAGCAGGGTGTTGAGTAATCTGAATGCCTTAGGGAAGAAACCATTGCGGAGTCTGCTGGTGGTGGCACGGATGCTCCTGCCGGATGGCAGAAGGGCGAATGGTCCATGAGTGGGGTGAGAGGGGTCGTCCGCAATACTGGTGGCTTTGCGGATGCAGCGGTTGTTGAATGAGGGGTCAGTGGTGGGTAGAGAGACCCCGATGATCTTTTCAGCTGTCCTCACAATTCCCTGTAGGGTCTTGCGGTCAGAGGCGGTGCAGTTCCCATACCACTCGTTGAGACAGCTGGTCTCACAGCAAAACCCCAGTGTTGACTTAACACCCACAGTGTTGAATTAATACCCTACAGTGTTTATATGAAGACAAATGAGCACTCTAGATGTTAATTCCAACACCAGGGATTTTACTGGTCAGGACGCTCTCTATCATCCCTCTGTAGAAGGAGGTGAGGATGGGAGGGGGGATTTTGGCTCTCTTCAGCCTCCGCAGGAAGTGGAGGTGCTGCTGGGCCTTCTTGACTAGGCAGGAGGTGTTGAGAGTCCAGGAGAGGTCCTCAGTCATGTGCACACCAAGAAACTTGGAGCTTGTGACTCTTTCCACAGTTATTCTGCTTATGTGCAGTGGTGAGTGATCCACTCGGGTTCTCCTGAATTCGACATTCATCTCTTTAGTCTTATCAACATTTACAGATAAATTGTTGTCTCTACACCATTCTGCGAGCTGGTTCACCTCCTCCCTGTACGCTGAGTCATCATTGTTGCTGATGAAGCCCACAACTGTAGTGTCATCAGCAAACTTGATGATGTGATTAGAACTGAACTTAGCAGCACAGTTGTGAGTCAGCAGGGTGGACAGCAGTGGACTGAGCACACAGCCCTGGGGGGCGCCGGTGTTCAGTGTGGTGGTGCTGGAGGTGGAGTTGCCGATCCTGACGAACTGGGCTCTCCCAGTCAGAAAGTCCAGGATCCAGTTGCAGAGGGAGGTGTTTAAACCTAGCAGGCTCAGCTTTGTTATCAGTTGCTGTTGTTGTTACCAGAAAAAATGCAGCTTGTCACCGAACAGTCCTGAAGACTTTATCGCAGATGAAAACTTTACAGCATTACCTCTGACTGTTACAAAGCACTGAAAGTGGAGACTCCTTCCATAATTGTTAAATAAACATCTCCTCAAAGAACACTTAACAAAGATATTTTTCTATTTACAGGTGCATCTCAATAAATTAGAATGTCATGGAAAAGTTCATTTATTTCAGTAATTCAACTCAAATTGTGAAACTCGTGTATTAAATAAATTCAATGCACACAGACTGAAGTAGTTTAAGTCTTTGGTTCTTTTAATTGTGATGATTTTGGCTCACATTTAACAAAAACCCACCAATTCACTATCTCAACAAATTAGAATATGGTGACATGCCAATCAGCTAATCAACTCAAAACACCTGCAAAGGTTTCCTGAGCCTTCAAAATGGTCTCTCAGTTTGGTTCACTAGGTAAGCCACAAACATTCATTACCAAAGAAGCTGGCTGTTCACAGAGTGCTGTATCCAAGCATGTTAACAGAAAGTTGAGTGGAAGGAAAAAGTGTGGAAGAAAAAGATGCACAACCAACCGAGAGAACCGCAGCCTTATGAGGATTGTCAAGCAAAATCCATTCAAGAATTTGAGTGAACTTCACAAGGAATGGACTGAGGCTGGGGTCAAGGCATCAAGAGCCACCACACACAGACGTGTCAAGGAATTTGGCTACAGTTGTCGTATTCCTCTTGTTAAGCCACTCCTGAACCACAGACAACGTCAGAGGCGTCTTACCTGGGTTAAGGAGAAGAAGAACTGGACTGTTGCCCAGTGGTCTAAAGTCCTCTTTTCAGATGAGAGCAAGTTTTGTATTTCATTTGGAAACCAAGGTCCTAGAGTCTGGAGGAAGGGTGGAGAAGCTCATAGCCCAAGTTGCTTGAAGTCCAGTGTTAAGTTTCCACAGTCTGTGATGATTTGGGGTGCAATGTCATCTGCTGGTGTTGGCCCATTGTGTTTTTTGAAAACCAAAGTCACTGCACCCGTTTACCAAGAAATTTTGGAGCACTTCATGCTTCCTTCTGCTGACCAGCTTTTTGAAGATGCTGATTTCATTTTCCAGCAGGATTTGGCACCTGCCCACACTGCCAAAAGCACCAAAAGTTGGTTAAATGACCATGGTGTTGGTGTGCTTGACTGGCCAGCAAACTCACCAGGCCTGAACCCCATAGAGAATCTATGGGGTATTGTCAAGAGGAAAATGAGAAACAAGAGACCAAAAAATGCAGATGAGCTGAAGGCCACTGTCAAAGAAACCTGGGCTTCCATACCACCTCAGCAGTGCCACAAACTGATCACCTCCATGCCACGCCGAATTGAGGCAGCAATTAAAGCAAAAGGAGCCCCTACCAAGTATTGAGTACATGTACAGTAAATGAACATACTTTCCAGAAGGCCAACAATTCACTAAAAATGTTTTTTTATTGGTCTTATGAAGTATTCTAATTTGTTGAGATAGTGAATTGGTGGGTTTTTGTTAAATGTGAGCCAAAATTATCACAATTAAAAGAACCAAAGACTTAAACTACTTCAGTCTGTGTGCACTGAATTTATTTAATACACGAGTTTCACAATTTGAGCTGAATTACTGAAATAAATGAACTTTTCCACGACATTCTAATTTATTGAGATGCACCTGTGTGTAGTGGGACGTACTGAGTTTCTTTTTCTAAATTAGCCTAATGCCCTGGGTGCACGAGCCGTCCGATTGTATACCGTGAGGGAGTGTATAAAAGGGAATTCTAAGGCACCGCTTGTGTGTTTGAGCAGTGTCACGGCCGGGGACCGCCCATTCCGGTTTTTCATCCCTTCCGTTTGAGGCATGTGCTGTTTGGCAAACTAGTTAGCATGGAGATGCGTGATTTTATGTAACCGTTCATTTGATTTATAGCTTTATTACGTGTGTTTTTTGTTCTGTGTGCAATTGCTTTTGTTTAGTTCACTATTTTCCTTGCTCAGTGGGTATCTGCTTTGTTAGTTGTCTTTTATTTTTTTCCCATTTGGACTTGCTTTGCCAGTTGGTATCTTTTTCTGTTCGGTTTGTATATGTTTTTGTTTCGTTTGTTATTGTCTTGCTCAGCTGAGGGTTGCGTGAATAACCACCTTCTTATGGGTGTTACTTTTTTGAACCCCTTAGTAGGCGTTTTGTGTTCAACTTTATTGGTTTCCCTTTTTTTTTGGTTGTTTGGTTTAATTCTAAGTATTTTGGGCTCAATAAGCTAGTTACCGGTCACTGGTAGGCCTCGGTCTCCTCAGTGCTTGTCTTATGTGCGTGTATTCTGGCCCGGGTCATACAGTCTTTTAATGTTTTTTAACGCTTGTGCTTGATTGTTGAATAAAGTTTTGTATTTTTGGTAACCACGTCTTTGGCCCTCTTTTTGAAACTACGAACCTGTTTGCCCTTTTGGGGTAATTAATTGCTAAGTATTAATATTTCCCCGTATATAGGGTGGCATAGTCAGCTGCACCTCTAGAGTTGTTTCCCCTTTCAATGTCCCGCCACACATATAATATTGCCAAAGCATCAATATAGACAGTATATCATTTATTATAATTATAATCTGTTTCTTTTTTTAATCTTACATTACATCCACCATAGATGTCCCAGTGAATTAGTTACTATAGAAATGATAACGTACAACAAGAAGCATATTGATATAAACATGTGATTTGTCAACGCTTTGGTATAAGGGAAATATAAGAAAGGCTATTTTAAACACAGTAAAATTTCATATAATCACAACTGATGAACAAACTCATGGAGTAAAAGACTAATTTAGAAATCAGCATTAGCTTTCAATAATAACACTTAAATCATTCCATTCTAAGACAAATAATTAAAGCTACTCACCTTCTCTTACTTTCAGCTTCACTACAGTGTAGGTCTCTATTGCATCAGACACAACAACAGCACACGCGTATGTTCCAGTGTCCTCCGTAATCAGCTCTCTGATAAACACACTGAAGAATCCTGCACTTCTGTTGTCATGGATTGAGAATCTGCCATCATGTGACCATTCACTGTTTAGTTTAGTTGTTATCTGATTAAAACACCACTGATGTGTTCCCATCTTACAGAAAGATTTGGGTTTGTGTTTATATTCATCCTCATATCTGCACTTGATGTTGATTCCTCCCCCTGCATATGCACTCACTTGTCTAGAGACCAAGCCCCCTGTTAAAAGCAAGTTCAGTTCATGCTTACAGTTTGATCAGTTTCAGCCTTATTCAGAGTCGGCAACTTTTCATCAACTATTCGTATGGGAGAAAGTTCACAGATGAGTTACCCACATGCTTAAGTTGATTTTCTGGGTGCACCATTCAGATCACTAAAATGACCTGTCTGTCGTTTACATCTTTGTGGTTTAAACACAAACACTTGCCAGGTGCTTAAGTCAGAAAAATATTGGGTGATAGAAAATTAATAAAGATTAAGTAGGAGTCTATACTGTACATTGCCAATATAGTGCTACATGAATAGTCCTAGCTGTAATGATCAGAGTTAAATGAACAAAATGGCGTTCAGCTTCATTATTTGGAAACTTATAAAATAACACTTGATCCAGAACATCTTGTTGTTTTGCATTACATTTTTTTATGCCACACAGTGGAATGTATGAGATACTAAATCGAAATCATTCAATCGTAACATAATGCAGTAATGACAGTATACAGTGAGCAATTTTATCATGCTTTTCATTGATGATTTTGATTTGTCCAATTATTTAAATAATGTCAATGCCAATTAATGCTGTTAATCGAATGTGCTCTCCTGTGGCGCTGGACTAAAGATTATTCCTCACTCAGGTCGATATCACTCAAGATACATGTGCCTAAATCCAAGGTCAGAATTGTGTGTAACTGATTTTTAGGCAAACTCAAAGCCCAGAGAGTAAGACTAACTCTTGCACAACTGTCTGGAAAGCACTTACGTTTGTAGTTACATCTGAGGTCTGAATACCAATGTGCACAACTTCACTTTTTTATGGTTTGTATGTGAAGGTAGTTTGCCCTAACAGTAGATGTGTTACGTAACACAGACGTGTTGGACGGAAGAGGGAGGCAGGATGCATGCGCTGGGGAGACCTCAGTAAATATAAAAGAGTTTATTCCAAAAAGAAGAATCCATACCATGAACAAAACAAACTATAATCCAGGCTGTAATAAACAAGATTAGTGATCTGGGAATCACCGGAACAAAGCGCACGGTTAAACACATCTAAACTCTAACAAACTACACTGTGATTAACCGTGATTAACCGTGATTAACCGTGATTAACCGTGATTAACTAAACAAACACTAAACTAATACTCCGCGCCGAAGCAGAAGCGGAGCGGGGTATTTAAACACACATCAATCAAATAAATCACATGTCCAAATCACTTACACCTGAAACTTGTCAATTACACATAAACATAAACCAATGAGAGTTAAGGAGGCGGAGACATGACTTAGACCAAAACATAAGCACATGGGGAAACACAGGAGGCGGAGACATGACGTGAACACGAAAACAAAAGGCACATGGCAGAGGTAAACAACACGCGAGTTTTTACGAATGAAATGTCCATCGGAGAGTTTTTGAATAGCTCTGGAAAGCGCGCAGTGGAATGCGGAAGTGCTCGAGTCCGCCCCTCGTCTAGCGAGCGACTCGGAGAACGAGGGGAAACTTCTAACAAGTTGATACTAATGATGCTAAATGTTTGGGAAGAAGACTCACCTTCCTTTACCTTCAGCTCCACCGGTGTGTGAATGTCTATCCCCCAGGGTATATCAACTCCACAGTGGTACCTCCCAGTGTCCTGTACAGTGAGCTCTCTGATCATCACCCTGAACTCTGCTGATTTGGTGTCATCAAACAGTGAGAATCTTCCTGATTTTATCCACCTGTTTTTATCTCCTGTCTTTATTTGGTCAGAACAGCCTGGTACTGAATCCTTACAGAAATATTTTTGGTTTTGTGTGTATTTTGTTTCATACTTGCACTTGATAAGGACTCCTCCTCCTGAATATTCTGTTACTTCCTTGGAGGCTCCTTCATCTAACAAAACACCAAATATCCATCTGAGCAAAACCTTCCTTCATGTAACACTGCTGCTGATAGTGAAGATTATTTTGAAGTGCATTTCTTTACCTGAGATCAGACAGAGGGTGAAGATGAGGAGGATCTTCATCCTGAGTTCACACTCACAGATCTCCACACCGACTCCACTTCAGAAAGATATTAAAGCTCCTGTTCTTTTACACTCTGTTACTGTCTCTGTCTCACTCTGTGAATGTTCTGTGTGTCTTCATCTGTGTCTTTACCAGAAACTGAAGCAATGTCCACTTCCCATTTTGGTTCATTATGAAACTGACCGATGTTACAATAGAAACCCGTTCACTGATGTGAAGAAAAAAACATTACTTGTTCTGATGCAGCACTTTTGGGTTTCCTTTCTTTTCAGTTACAGAAGATATATTAATATGTATTAATTCTTTTGTCTTCAGTAAGTGCTTTATCAGGGTTCTGGTGGATCTGGAGCCTATTCCAGGGAATACACCCTTGACAGACACCACTACATCACAGGGCAAGATGGTTCGAGTCTTCTCCTGAGTTTTAATTGTACTTTATTAGATCACGTCACCGAAGTGTTTTTGTTTTTTGTTTTTTTCTCTCACACTGTTGTGAATTTACTGTTTTTCTCCTGTGTCTCTCACATTATCCTCTAGATGGCAGCAGCAGCATCAGACCAACTCAAAATGGCTGCTGTAAAACTATTGGTCAGAGCTGCAAGGTGACTCCACATTTAGCCCTTTTAACTCTTTAAAACGAAACTTTGTATAATACTTTTCTAAGAAAACTTGCATTTAAGCATTCAGCAATCTCTGGCAACAATAACCCATCTTTTCCCAGGTTTCTTTGCTGTTAATGGCAGCTTTTTGCCTTGAGGTTTTTTTGTTTGTTTGTTTAGCACAGCATAGCATAGCAATTACTAAAACATGTGGTTACCTAGCATCCATGCTAAAGGCATGAGGACATTAAGGACATTCTAATGAATTATTCTTTATAAATGCATTTTTCTTTCATGTATTTATTCGTAAATGTATAATTTTCTTTGAATCTCTATTTTGGACAACCTCGTTAATTCATATCAGAATATCACTGGAAGTAAAGAAAAAAGAATGAGAGGACATACTTTTCTTCTTCCCATGATCTTAAGGAAATTGAGATGATACTACTTCCTGTTGAATATACAGCACATATAACTTGTGGAATATACCGGTAACGTCGTGAAGCGATTGTTGTGTAACTGAAATGTATATTTTTCATAACATAATGGAAAAGGATGTTTCAAACATGAGATGAGATGTTAAATGGATTCGTTCGTTAATGAAAAAATACTGCATAATGTAGTTATTGAGAGCTGGGACAGGCAACATGCTGTTTTCTTAAGTTGTATTAACATTTTAAAATTATTTACCTGAAACATGGACATTGGTTGTTACAAATGTCACTTTAAGTATGTTAAAAATGTATTTTACTTTACCTTTACTTTACATATATATTTGTAATCATAATATCAGTGGAACACAAATGATACCGCAATTGTAGAATCACCCTGCAAGAGTCTGCATTTGAACTGAGAGCAGTGTTACTGTGAAGGAAGCTGAGCTCTGAACTTTAGGATGTGTGAATATATAGAGGTGTTATTCCTAGAGTAGCACCGAAAACTGCTACACACTGAAACTGATACACAAAAGTCTTGTGCTCTAGAGGGCAGTAGAGGGCTTCTGACAGTAGAGCAGTACACACTGACATGGAGTAATAAATATCCTCAGTAAAGTTAATACTGCAGCACTGAGAGGAAAAATAACTCACATGGAGAATGTTAATATTAAACACTCACACACCTTCATATGATTGTTTACACGCTGTAACTGACCAGAGGCTCATTTGTTATGTGTCAGTCATTTGAAAGCTTTCGTATTGTGCTTATGTAGTTCACACTTATTTCACACATACACTTCCTGTACAGCTCTTTCTCACACATCTAGTTCACCCTCTGTCTGATCTCAGGTAAAGAAATGCACTTCAAAATAATCCTCACTATCAGCAGCAGTGTTACATGAAGGAAGGTTTTGCTCAGATGGATATTTGGTGTTTTGTTAGATGGAGGAGCCTCCAAGGAAGTAACAGGATATTCAGGAGGAGGAGTCATTATCAAGTGCAAGTATGAAACAAAATACACACAAAACCAAAAATATTTCTGTAAGGGTTCATGGCCAGGCTGCAGGAGATAAAAACAGGTGGATAAATTCAGGAAGATTCTCACTGTTTGATGACACCGATCAGCAGAGTTCAGGGTGATGATCAGAGAGCTCACTGTACAGGACACTGGGACGTACCACTGTGGAGTTGATATACCCTGAAGGTAAAGGAAGGTGAGTCTCCCACCACTGCCTTCTGTTTATCTTCACAAAGCTCTAGTGTCATTAGCAGACATACAATATATATATATATATTTTTACTCTTTACATTTTCTTTCAGATCTATAATTTCCTTTGCATGGCTGAGAAACCAATCAATGCATTTTAACTTTAATTCAAGACTATAATTTAAATATCCAATTAAATCCAAACCAATCTCTGTACCTGCCTATTGAACTCACCTGTTTCCTGTTAACCTTCATTTACTTCCATGAATGTATTACAGTTCATTCACAGCCTCTCTTTGCAAGTTTTTTCCCCCATTCCATCATGTTTGTGAGCTGTTTTTTCCCCATTCATTATTTCTTTCTTTCTTTCTTTTTTTTTGTCTTTTTGTCTTTTTGCTTAAATCAGGCTCCCTGGTCTCTAGACAAGTGAGTGCATATGCAGGGGGAGGAATCAACATCAAGTGCAGATATGAGGACGAATATAAACACAAACCCAAATCTTTCTGTAAGATGGGAACACATCAGTGGTGTTTTAATCAGATAACAACTAAACTAAACAGTGAATGGTCACATGATGGCAGATTCTCAATCCATGACAACAGAAGTGCAGGATTCTTCAGTGTGTTTATCAGAGAGCTGATTACGGAGGACACTGGAACATACGCGTGTGCTGTTGTTGTGTCTGATGCAATAGAGACCTACACTGTAGTGAAGCTGAATGTAAGAGAAGGTGAGTAGCTTTAATTACACATTTTAGCAGAAGAAACATGTTGTGATCAGATTTATATGTAAATTTAGTGTATTACATTAAATATAACTCATTCACACCCATTCACACACAGGGAGAACATGTAAAACTCCACACAGACAGTAACCTGAACCGATGACCCTGGAGCTGTGAATAATACCCAGAATCCCTCAGGAGTGACCCCAAGTTTCTCTGCAAGACGAGGCTGCAACGTGCTGCTTGTTCTCATAAAGCATCTGTTAAACAAAGTAGAAAAGATGTAAATGAGGGGAAATTCTCCCTGTATGATGACGGAGAAACACAAATGTTCACTGTGAGTATTAGAAATGTAACTGAGCAGGACTCTGGTGAATACTGGTGTGGAGCTGAAGCAGCCTGGACATCTGATCATGGAGACGAGGTTTATTTCACACAGATCAACCTGACAGTTACTGGTGAGTTTGTAGAGACATGGAGACACACTGCATTAACTATTCTGACATTACAGAGGCTTTGTGTGAGGCACAGAGTCAGTGCACATCCTAACCTACACTCGCCTGTGATATTATTGGCAGTTAGTGAATATAACAATAATGGCAGTAAAAATAGAGCAGTTATTTTTAGAAAGAAGTTTGTTACCACATGGAATTGAAGTGATGTAGCTGATATTATCTGTTAACCTTCTGACTTCTGTCCTTTAAGACTAAATGATGTGATGAGCAGATTTTTATTATGTTCCACACTTATTATTATTATTATTATTATTATTATTATTATTATTATTATGATGTTCCACACATACAAAATGTGCACTGTATTGTGTTGCCTCTGTACAGCAGGTGATCCTGCTCAGACGCACATCTCCCCCATAGTCTAACTACATGACTTTGATGAATCTGATCCCTAATGAATGATCAGCATGTAGGTTAAAGTGACTGTCTGATTGTTTCTCTTCCAGGATTTCCAGTTTCCACTGTGATCACTGTGTCTGTAATTCTGCTGCTGCTTCTGACTGGAATCTCATCCCTCTTTGTTATTCTACAAAAGAGACGCAGTATGCAAGGTACACACACACACACACACACACACACACACACACACACACACACACACACACACACACACAACAAAACACTTGTTAGTTTATTAGCTAACCTGCTGAAAAGGGCTGGGAGCTGCTCTGCTCTCTCTAATTGACTCTCCCTCTTTCTCACAGTGACTGTGCTCATTGTCAGGGACAGGCATACTGGGCTTCTTTTTGGTCAGAAACCACAGAATATCTTTTTTTTAACCCTTTCTCTTAATGTTTTCTTCCTCTGCCAAACATTGTAGCTAACACAAAAATGCTAATTTAAAAAATTAATTAAATTGATTAACGTTAGCGCTTTGCTGCGTTTCATTCAAGTCAGAACTCCATGCCGAAGTCTCTGTGCACTTCGTAGCTGCCACTTATACCGGGCGCAGGATTAGTTTTATTTTCAACAGTTAATGTCTGTGGCTGTGAGGCAGGACCAAACATTCTAGGTTTTACGTGTCAGCTGCTATATTTTACTTCCCTGAAATGTGCAACTCTGAACTAATGTGTGAAACCTAACTAATTAGCTTGCTAGTTACAACCCAACAACGCTTAGCCTTGTTAGAGTTTCCCTCGTTTTCATTCACTAAAAACCCAGCTGGACGATGCATTCATGAACTCTCGCTTTGTTTATATCACCATGTGCTTGTGTTTTGGTTTACGTCATGTCTCCGCCTCCTTTATGTTGATTGGTTCTCTGGTTTGTGTCATGTCTCCGCCTCCTTTATGTTTATTGGTTCTCTGGTTTGTGTCATGTCTCCGCCTCCTTTATGTTTATTGGTTCTCTGGTTTGTGTCATGTCTCCGCCCCTGCTCATTCATAGGTTTGCCATTTATGGTCTAATGATTAGTTTCAGGTGTTCTGTGTTTAACTCTTTTGTCTGTGATTGTTCTGTGTATGTAAACCTCATTCCGTTTCCGCTTCCTCGCGGAGTATTACAGTTGAATATCAATGAATACAGCGTGTTGTGTTGTGTTGTGTTGTGTTGTGTTGTGTTGTGTTGTGTTGTGTTGTGTTGTGTTGTGTTGTGTTTACCACGTGGTCCCTGGAATTTGGATTATTGTCTTGTGAGTTTGTGGATTTATGCCTGAACACTCTGTGGATTTTTTTGTTTGACTGTTTGCCTTTTATTTGTCCCCGCCGGTGCGTTGCCTTTCCCCCTGTTTAGTATATGTTCCTATACTTTTGAATGTTCCTTTACTTTTGCATGTTCCTAATAAACTGACTTTTTTCCCCTGCGCATGCATCCTGCCTCCCTCCGTCCGTGTTTTGTAACAAGCCTAGGTAACTAGCTAACTAACTAGTGTGTTGTTGTAGCTAACTAGCTTCCTAACGTTAGACAAAGAGAAGTTACGTGACGGCAACACTAATGTCCTTTGAGACATTAGTTAAAGTGTTGACCGGGTACTTACCATTGAAGAGGATGAGGACGATGAAAATGCACTGTCTGAGCAGAAGCCATTACGAGATGCAGTAGCAGACATCCCACTCTGCAAAAACTCAATCCAGGGAGGTAGCTCCACAACCCCCCCAAGACCCCATCTCACAAGACCCCACCCACCCCCGGGAACCACAACACACCCAACCACCCGCATCCACCAAGCTGCTCCAGCCAGAGATCTGACATGATTTATCTTTGTTATATTTATCTTGGTTACATACATCACAAAAATCTGCTATTTTAACAGGGGTGTGTAGCTTTTTAAAAAAAATGATCTGATGTAGATTAATAAACACACTACAGGATTTCTGACCATCATAAAATCCAAAACTAAAAATAACAACAATAATAATAATAATAACTACTGATTATGTGACTTGTTTTTTCAGCAGGTGCAGCTTCTATTGTCCAGTGTTCGGTCCAAAACTCAGGAAATGACCAAGGGATAATTGTCTTCATCACTGTGTGTGTGTGTGTGTGTGTGTGTGTGTGTGTGTGTGTGTGTGTGTGTGTGTGTGTGTTTAGTACCAAAACCTGTTTCACATTTATATCTTCGTTTCTCTTTGCTCTCGGATTAAAAACCCCAGATGACTTTCTGCCTCAGACGCTGGATCTTCCACAGTTCACTCTACTGCTCAACTACCCACAATCCCCTCTGATCAGGACATCTACTCCACAGCTCAGTTACCCACACGTCTCTCGGCTGAGAAATCTGCTGAAGGTCTGATTTACGCAGCAGTGAGTTTTCACTCCAATGCCACCAGCTCTAATGATGCAGTTCCACAGATTAAGGAAGACGTCTCTTCTGACTATGCTTCAGTCAGTCATGTTACTTCATCTGTTTAGTTTAGCATCATTAGGACACCAATCATGTGGCACTGGAACTCTACTGTTTTGTTCAGATACTCTTTCTTCACCTTCTTTCTCTTCTTCCCCCCATTCTCCTTTCCTCAAAACAATATTTTCTGCAATGACTGTATATAGTGAAAATGCCTTATTTTTATTCTACTTAGCTAATTTGCATGGTATAACAGACCTAGGGTGTATAATCTGAATTACCTGATCACTGCTGGGCCTTTAGCCTCACGTCCTGTTTTATGCTGGAAGCTGTTGTCTCCTTCTGTAAGGGTGATAAGGGCAGTTCATGTTTGTTCACGTTTAACAGAAAAAGTAGTAAGATCTCATCTGAGGCCTTTATTTAAACCATGACAAACTCTTCTTCTCACTGTCTGTTTAAAAATCACACTTGGATGATGTTTTTATTTCTGATAAAATACTGTAGTGTTCACTTTAATCTGTAACTGTATCTTTCTCCCTCTGTTACACACCTTGTGCTCTAGAGGGCAGTAGAGGGCTTCTGGCAGTAGAGCAGTACACACTGACATGGAGTAATAAATATCCTCAGTAAAGTTAATACTGGAGCACTGAGAGGAAAAATAACTCACATGGAGAATGTTAATATTAAACACTCACACACCTTCATATGATTGTTTACACGCTGTAACTGACCAGAGGCTCATTTGTTATGTGTCAGAATTTTGAAAGCTTTCGTATTGTGCTTATGTAGTTCACACTTATTTCACACATACACTTCCTGTACATCTCTTTCTCACAAAGGAAAAAAAGAGGAAGTTATTACTGCATTGTGTTCTGGTTAAGATGCAAATGAAGAGACACAGCACATTCACAGAGTGAGACAGAGACAGTAACAGTGTGTAACACAACAGGAGCTTTATTATCTTTCTGAAGTGGAGTCGGTGTGGAGATCTGTGAGTGTGAACTCAGGATGAAGATCCTCCTCATCTTCACCCTCTGTCTGATCTCAGGTAAAGAAACGCACTTCAAAATAATCTTCACTATCAGCAGCAGTGTTACATGAAGGAAGGTTTTGCTCAGATGGATATTTGGTGTTTTGTTAGATGGAGGAGCCTCCAAGGAAGTAACAGGATATTCAGGAGGAGGAGTCATTATCAGGTGCAAGTATGATACAGGATATAGACAAAACCAAAAATATTTCTGTAAGGGTTCATGGACAGGCTGTTCTAAACTAATAAAGACAGGAGCTAAAAACAAGTGGATAAATTCAGGAAGATTCTCACTGTTTGATGACACCAAATCAGCAGAGTTCAGGGTGATGATCAGAGAGCTCACTGTACAGGACACTGGGAGGTACCACTGTGGAGTTGATATATCCAGGGGGATAGACATTTACACACCGGTGGAGCTGAAGGTAAAGGAAGGTGAGTCTCCCACCACTGCCTTCTGTTTATCTTCACAAAGCTCTAGTGTCATTAGCAGACAAAATACCAAGTAATCATACTTTATTAGGTATAAAGTTACCAAGCTAGGGGCTTGGTCCCTAGACAAGTGAGTGCATATGCAGGGGGAGGAGTCAGCATCAAGTGCAGATCTGAGGATGAATATAAACACAAACCCAAATCTTTCTGTAAGATGGGAACACATCAGTGGTGTTTTAATCAGATAACAACTAAACTAAACAGTGAATGGTCACATGAGGGCAGATTCTCAATCCATGACAACAGAAGTGCAGGATTCTTCAGTGTGTTTATCAGAGAGCTGATTACGGAGGACACTGGAACGTTGTGTCTGATGCAGTAGAGACCTACACTGTAGTGAAGCTGAAAGTAAGAGAAAGTGAGTAGCTTTAATTACACATTTTAGCAGAAGAAACATGTTGTGATCAGATTTATATGTAAATTTATTGTATTACATTAAATATAACTCATTAAATGTTGTTCATCAGAGGTAAAGGTAACTGTCATGGCTGTGATTTCTGAATTGGTTTTTGCTACTGTGTTTATACTGCTATGCTGAAACACTAGAGTCAGATTTAAATCTTTAAATGCTAATTTCCCCCCTTTTCCTTCTTGGGGGTAACCAGACTTGAATGAATGATATAACTTTACTTGTGGCTGAGAAACGTCCATCCATCCATCCATCCATCCATCTTTCTTCAGTAAACACTTTATCCAGGTCAGGGTCACGTGGATCCAGAGCCTATCCCAGGAACACTGTGCACAATGCAGGAGAATTCATGTAAAGGGGTAATTTAGCAAAGCCAATCTACCTACCAGCATTTTTGGGATGTGGGAAGAAAACCAGAGAACCCAGAGGAAACCCATTCACAGACAGTAACCTGAACTGATGACCCTGGAGCTGTGAATGTTATCTACTATGTCATCAGACCACCTGATTAAGAACCATACAAAAGATAGAAACATATTTCAGTTCAGGAACATCTGTAGCTCTCCAAACTTTCAAAAATAGTAGAAAATATAAATAATTTCCCCATGTGAAGGGTTTTTCCAGGCTGTTACAAATGTGTTGAAGAATGTTGACATAATTAGTGTACCTCCACAAAACTGGGTTATAAGAAATGGGACAGGACTTTTACTGCTTCACTTGAAGTCAGAAAGATACCATGTAGACCTTCTCACACATGAAGAGACGCATGATGTTTATCTGACGTTTATTTTGATATGTTGTGCATCGTACAAAAATAGCAAAAGTTCACAGTGTGTAGAAAGGCAGTGACGGTGTGATGAGGAGACGTCATGTGCCATTGCATAGGGACTCAGGAAAACTTTTAGTGTCCAAACTAGATAGTAGAAAATATCAAAATTCACCATGTGAAGGTTTTCCCAGGGAACTACACATATAAACTGATCTGATTGGTTGTGATTTGCAGATCTGTCCTATGAGAAGTCCATCAGTAAGACTGTCCATGTAGGAGGAGATTCGACTGTCAGCTGTAAATACCCACAATCCCTCAGGAGTGACCCCAAGTTTCTCTGCAAGACGATTCAACCTGCTGACTGTTCTTATGAAGAATCTGTGAAAGAAAGTAGAAAAGATGTAAATGAGGGGAAATTCTCCCTGTATGATGACGAAGAAACACAAATGTTCACTGTGAGTATTAGAAATGTAACTGAGCAGGACTCTGGTGAATACTGGTGTGGAGCTGAAGCAGCCTGGACATCTGATCATGGAGACGAGGTTTATTTCACACAGATCAGCCTGACAGTTACTGGTGAGTTTGTAGAGACATGGAGACACACTGCATTAACTATTCTGACATTACAGAGGCTTTGTGTGAGGCATAGAGTCAGTGCACATCCTAACCTACACTCGCCTGTGATATTATTGGCAGTTAGTCATTTATTATCTAACTAAACTTTTCACTCCTTTGATCCAGGGGTCCCAGTTTCAACCTCGAAACCAATACAACCTTCATCATCATCTGAGCCTACTCCAGCTTCTCCTCCAGCAGGTGATCCTGCTCAGATGCACATCACCCCCACAGTCTAACAACATGACTCTGATGAATCTGATCTGATCAGCATGTAGGTTAAAGTGACTGTCTGTTTGTTTCTCTTCCACGATTTCCAGATTCCACTGTGATCACGGTGTCTGTAATTCTGCTGCTGATTACAGTGTCATTCCTCATTGTGATTCTACAAAAGAGAAGCAAAGTGAAAGGTAGCCATACACACACAACACATGATAAAACATTTAATATGTTAAATTTCACGGGACTGGTTTGGTTCGGGCGGTACAGTGGCACGGTGGTAATGTTGCTGCATCACAGTTCCAGTGTCCAGGATTCAATCCTCAACTCAGGTTACAGTTTTGAAGGTAAATGAATGGATGAACAAATGATTCATGACTGATTCTCCTCCCAGTGTGTTTAATTGACTGCACTACTTTCTATTTAATCACGTCATAAATGTTTCAATCAGACCTGTTTTTAAATGTTATTGTGTGTGTGTGTGTGTGTGTGTGTCTGCTTTCTGTTAACCTCATACATCAGTCAATTACATGTTCAGTAGGAGGAGCAGTGACACAGTGATTCTGTCCCAGCTGACAAACAATGGACACAACACATGATAAAATGTTTAACATATTAAATTCCATGTGACTGGTTCATGATCAGGCGGTACGGTATTTGTGTTTAGGTTTCATTGTTCAGCCTGTGTTACTGTTTTGCATATCCAAGTTCCTAAAAACATGCTGGTGGGTGGATTGGCTGTCTGATATAGCTCCTGGGTGTGAATGCGTTTACAGTATGTGATTGACTAGTGTACAGCATTTACTGAAGATTTACTTTCTTTACTTTGTTTGTAAAGAAACATATTTACTGCATAATTAATATGATAATTAAATGTCAGAAAGGTTTGTAATCAGACCTGTATTTAGATATTATGGTGTTAATTATAATATCATAAAATCCTGAACTAAAAATAACAACAGTAATAATCATTTCTGACTAATGATTTCAGCAGGTAAAGCTTCTACTGGCAAGTGTTCTGTTCAAGACAATGAAGAGGTATTTGTCTTCACCAGTGCATGTGTGTGTTCTGTAGCAAAAAAATAATAATTCTTTAAAAAAATATATATATACAGTATATACAAATATAATAAACATTTACATGATTTGGTTTCTGTTTCTCTGTGCTTTCTGCCTGTGAGTACAAGGAGGTTAAAGATACCAGACGGCTTCCTGCATCAGGTCCTGACATTTTCACAGTTTACTCTACTGCTCAACTACCCACAATCCCTTCTGATCCTTCCCAAACTGTTTATTCCAGCGCAGAGTTACCCACAAGCCCCTGTGATTCTACTGTTTATTCTTTTGTTCAACTTCCCACACTCCCTCCTGATCAGGACTTCTACTCCACAGCTCAGTTACCCACAGGTCTCTCTGCTTGCTCAGTCAGTGCTGCTCAGCAGTCAGCTGAGGAATCTGCTGAAGATCTGACTTACACAGCAGTGAGTTTCCACGCCAATCCTACCAATGATTATATTTAATGAGGAAGAGATCTCGTGTGACTATAACGCAGTCAGTCATGTTAGTAGTGTTTAGATTATCATCATTAGGTCTGTAAACTTGGGGAAGAAATTCTACCGCTGTGTTCAGATACCCTTTCTTATTCTTATTCTTCCTCTCCACTCTTCACATCCACACAATATGTGGAGCAATGACTGCAAAGTACCTGAAAAGATCAAGTAAAGATATCTGTATCAGAGTAATGGTGGTGGTATAGCGTTGCCATATGACTAAAAAAAACTTGTTTCTGCTCATTATTTAGAAAGCTCCAAGCCCATAGTTTGTGTCTATACTTAGATTCTGAGCTAATGTTCATGATGTGTGAATCTTTAGGAGCTTTTTTCATGATCTTGGTTACTGGTGGGCATTTAGCCCTCCATCCTGTTTCATGCTCTAAAGCCAGAATGTACAGATTCTATAAAGTCTAGCACACTTCTTTAGAAGAATGTGGTATTGTCCTCTCTAATAATTGCAGATTGTGGGGTATTTTCCTGTGGTTTTATTAATTTAGTATTTTCATCTGTTTGTAATGATTTATAAAGGATCACATACACATTTTTTGGCATTTAGAATGTTACTTTGTAAACTTATGTACAGTGGGGGGGAAAAAGTATTTGATCCCCTGCTGATTTTGTACGTTTGCCCACTGACAAAGAAATGATCAGTGTATAATTTTAATGGTAGGTGTATTTTAACAGTGAGAGACAGAATAACAACAAAAACATCCAGAAAAACACATTTCAAAAAAGTTATAAATTGATTTGCATTTTAATGAGGGAAATAAGTATTTGACCCCTTTGACTTAGTACTTGGTGGCAAAACCCTCGTTGACAATCACAGAGGTCAGACGTTTCTTGTAGTTGGCCACCAGGTTTGCACACATCTCAGGAGGGATTCTGTCCCACTCCTCTTTGCAGATCCTCTCCAAGTCATTAAGGTCATTTTCAGTGCCCTGGCTGAGGGAAGGAGGTTCTCACCCAAGATTTGAGGGTACATGGCCCCGTCCATCGTCCCTTTGATGCGGTGCAGTTGTCCTGTCCCCTTAGCAGAAAAACACCCCCAAAGCATAATGTTCCCACCTCCATGTTTGACGGTGGGGATGGTGTTATGACTTGGGGTCATAGGCAGCATTCCTCCTCCTCCAAACACGGCGAGTTGAGTTGATGCCAAAGAGATCTGACCACACCTGACCACAACACTTTCACCCAGTTCTCCTCTGAATCATTCAGGCAAACTTCAGACGGACCTGTACATGTGCTTTCTTGAGCAGGGGGACCTTGCGGGCGCTGCAGGATTTCAGTCCTTCATGGCGTAGTGTGTTACCAATTGTTTTCTTGGTGACTATGGTCCCAGCTGCCTTGAAATCATTAACAAGATCCTCCCGCGTAGTTCTGGGCCGATTCCTCACCGTTCTCATGATCATTGAAACACCACGAGGTGAGATCTTGCATGGAGCCCCAGACCGAGGGTGACTGACAGTTTCTTCCATTTGCGAATAATCACACCAACTGTTGTCACCTTCTCACCAAGCTGTTTGGCGATGGTCTTGTAGCCCATTCCAGCCTTGTGTAGGTCTACAATCTTGTCCCTGACATCCTTGGACAGCTCTTTGGTCTTGGCCATGGTGGAGAGTTTGGAATCTGATTGATTGCTTCTGTGGACAGGTGTCTTTTATACAGGTAACAAACTGAGATTAGGAGCACTCCCTTTAAGAGAGTGCTCCTAATATCAGCTCATTACCTGTGTAAAAGACACCTGGGAGCCAGAAATCTTGCTGATTGATGGGGGATCAAATACTTATTTCCCTCATTAAAATGCAAATCAATTTATAACTTTTTTGAAATGTGTTTTTCTGGATGTTTTTGTTGTTATTCTGTCTCTCACTGTTAAAATACACCTACCATTAAAATTATAGACTGACCATTTCTTTGTCAGGGGGCAAACGTACAAAATCAGCAGGGGATCAAATACTTTTTTCCCCCACTGTAAAATGATTGATGCATTAATTAGGCACTGTTAAGTTTTGAGGTTTTTGCCAGAGAGCTACACAATAAAATAACTTTGAAACTGTCTGTATTTCAAAACATTGTTTTTTGTATTTTATTTTGTATAGATCTATTGTTTGTATGTTTGTTGGTTTTTGCTATAGACAAAAAGCAGCTTTGCAGAAATCCAGATGTAGATGTAAATCCCTATTGAGCAAAATCAGAGGAAACAGTGACAATGAGGAAGAAACTTTGATAGGAACTAAAAAGGGACCTCGTCCTCTTCTGGATGACACCAGATAATTGGATTATAGTACATTATTACTCTCCTGCAACTGCATATAATTAAGCCAAACAGTAATAAGTTCTTATGTACAAGTGCACATAGTGTTGTTAAATAACACTGAGAATCTGAGACCGTCATTTAAACCACTATATTTTACTCAATATTGTATACATTTATCTGCCATAACATTAAAAACACCTGCCACATATAATGTAGGTCCTCATTGTGCCACAAAAACAGCTCTGACTGATCAAGGCATGGTCTTCACAAGTCCTCTGAAGGTGTGCTGTGGTATCTGGCACCAAGACGATAGCATCAGATCCTTTAAGTCCTGTAAGTTGTGATGTGGGTCGTAAATGGATCGGACTTGTTTGTCCAGTACATCCCACAGATGCTTAGTCGGATTAGAATCTGGGGAATTTGGAGGCCGAGTCAACACCTTGAACACTTTGTCATGTTCCTCAAACCGTTCCTGAACAATTTTTGTAGTGCGGCAGGGCACATTATCCTGCTGAAAGAGGCCACTGCCATTAGGGAATACTGTAATCATGAAGGGGTGTTTTGGTCTGTAACCATGTTTAGATAGGTGGTAATATCTATATGAATGCCAGGACCCAAGGTTTGAACCTTGCAGAACATTGCCCAGAGCATCACATTGCCTCTGCCGGCTTGCCTTCATCCCACAGTGCATCCCGGTGCCATCTCTTCCCCAGGTAAGCGAAGCACACGCACCCGGCCATCCACATGATATAAAACCACCTTCTTCTATTGCCCATTCTTCCAGGACCATTGTAGGTGCTTTTGGAGGTGGACAGGGGTCAGCATGGGCACTCTTGACAGGTGTCACTGGAATGAGATGTCAGTGTTATTCACTTCACCTATCATTGGTTTTAAGGTTATGGCTGGTCGGTGTATGTCCAAATGAACACAGCTAAAAATAAACTGTACATATTGACACACAGGCTCAATCTAGTGTATTGTGTGTTAGAGAGATGAGTCAATCTGCAAATGTCTGGGCAATTTGGAGCTGATATTAAATCAGCGATATGCCTTTTGTGGTCTGGGATCTGCAGACAGACTCTACTAGAATATCTGATATTTAATTAGCCAGAGTTCCTGAATTCTTTATTCATTTGCTTTCTGTTTACAGTATTTGGTGCTACTGTTTGAACTGGAAAGCTAATTACTGCAGCCCTGTATAATTAGCCTCTTTTTAAGCCACAGTGAACATAAAAATAATGTTGGTCTAGTGCACACACAATCTTCAGTACACAAAGTCTGAATATTTTTTTTTACTTTCACTTTACATTGCTGGAACTTTTCCTTTTTTTCACGGTCCATAGTTAATATCGGGGCTTGTCCGTCCCACATGCACACTCAGAAAAACGTATCAAAATTGTACCAAGGTACCAAGACTTGTCATTGGGGTGGTAACCTCAGACAGGCCACGCTAATTAGGACAGTCTGGATGGGTCTGATCAGTGAATTCAACTGGTGTTTGTTTTTTGTTTTTTTTACATTTCTGTCTTGGATTTGCTTAAGTATACTATACTATACTTATAACAACAATGTACAATTACTTAAGTATTTTCCTCTCCTCAGCATACACTAACTTGAGTCTGCAATAGTTTTTAAAATTTTGTGTTCTTCATTATATGCTTTATTATATTCTTCATTTTCTCCATCTCTTTAGGACCAGTATACATTTTCTATACATGTTCTATACCTATAGAAGGACACAAAATAAATCAAGTATGTGAAGATGACAGTTCATTACATGTATAACATTATACTCAAAAGACAGCAAAACACTGGAGCCCCATTTAACCCCTTAAAACAATAATTATTTTTCAGATTCTTGTACATTTCACAGTAGCTTTGTGTGGAAGTGGGGGTGTGCTTGAGTGCTGTTTTGTGAATGGAGGGCGGAGCCAGAGGTAAGGAATGCACACCTGTGGGGAATTCTGTTAATGAATATTCTTGTTCCAAGCATTTCTCTGGCTTCCTCATTTCTGCCTTGAGTGAGTGTCACACTTTGGCACCTACAATTAAAAACAGAAGATTGCTAACAAAAAATAAATAAAATAAAATAAATAAATAAATTTTGATTTTGGATACACATTAGGAGGCTAATGTAAACATCCTACTCCATTAATGAATGATCTAAACTGAATTACATACAGACAGATCAATGTCTCAACCAAACCAAGGTGTAACAACTTCTAGACAGATCAGTATACAGCAAAACAAATCAATCCTTACTGCAGAACACAACAACATATCACCAATAAAAATGAAAACATTAAATTAGTTTTTTTTTAATCATTTACTTTTTACTTGTATATACTTGAGGAAGTGTAAATGTGTAAAAATGTGTTTAAAAAAAAAAGAATAAAATAAATAAATAAATAAATAAATAAATAATTTTATGAAAGAGGCGGTGGTAGCTCAGTGGTTAAGATGTTGGGCTACTGATCGGAAGGTCATGAGTTCAAATCCCAGCACTGCCACTGTTGGGCCCTTGAGCATGGCCCTTAATCCTCAACTGCTTCCTGGGTGCTGCAGCAAAAATGGCTGCCCACTGCTCTGGGTGTGTTCATGGTTTGTAGTGTGTGTGTGTGTGTGTGTGTGTGTGTTCACAACTCCTAATGTGTGTGCACTAACTTGGATGGGTTAAATGCAGAGGAGTGTGGGTTGCCGTGGCCAAAAGTTTTGAGAATGACACAAATATTAATTTTTACAAAGTCTGCTGCCTCAGTTTTTATGATGGCAATTTGCATATACTCCAGAATGTTATGAAGAGTGATCAGATGAACTGCAATTAATTTCAAAGTCCCTCTTTGCCATGAAAATGAACTTAATCCCAAAAAAACATGTCCACTGCATTTCAGCCCTTCCACAAAAGGACCAGCTGACATCATGTCAGTGATTCTCTCGTTAACACAGGTGAGAGTGTTAATGAGGACAAGGCTGGAGATCACTCTGTCATGCTGATTGAGTTAGAATAACAGACTGGAAGCTTTAAAAGGAGGGTGGTGCTTGAAATTATTGTTCTTCCTCTGTTAACTATGGTTACCTGCAAGGAAACACGTGCAGCCATCATTGCTTTGCACAAACAGGGATTCACATGCAAGGATATTGCTGCTAGTAAGATTGCACCTAAATCAACCATTTATCGGATCATCGAGACCTTCAAGGAGAGAGGTTCAACTGTTGTGAAGAAGGCTTCAGGGCGCCCAAGAAAGTCCAGCAAGCGCCAGGACCGTCTCCTAAAGTTGATTCAGCTGTGGGATCGGGGCACCACCAGTGCAGAGCTTGCTCAGGAATGGCAGCAGGCAGGTGTGAGTGCGTCTGCACGCACAGTAAGGAGAAGACTTTTGGAGGATGGCCTGGTGTCAAGAAGGGCAGCAAAGAAGCCACTTCTCTCCAGGAAAAACATCAGGGACAGACTGCTATTCTGCAAAAAGTACAGGGATTGGACTGCTGAGGACTGGGGTAATGTCATTTTCTCTGATGAATCCCCTTTCAGATTGTTTGGAGCATCTGGAAAAAAGCTTGTCCGGAGAAGAAAAGGTGAGCACTACCATCAGTCCTGTGTCATGCCAACAGTAAAGCATCCTGAGACCACTCATGTGTGGGGTTGTTTCTCAGCCAAGGGAGTGGGCTCACTCACAATTTTGCCTAAGAACACAGCCATGAATAAAGAATGGTACAAAAACATCCTCAGAGAGCAACTTCTCCCAACCATCCAAGAACAGTTTGGTGATGAACAATGCCTTTTCCAGCATGATGGGGCACCTTGCCACAAGGCAAAAGTGATAACGAAGTGGCTCGGGGAACAAAACATCGACATTTTGGGTCCATGGCCAGGAAACTCCCCAGACCTTAATCCCATTGAGAATTTATGGTCAATCCTCAAGAGGCGGGTGGACAAACAAAAACCCACAAACTCTGACAAACTCCAAGCATTGATTATGCAAGAATGGGCTGCCATCAGTCAGGATGTGGCCCAGAAGTTGATTGACAGCATGCCAGGGTGAATTGCAGAGGTCTTGAAAAAGAAGGGTCAACACTGCAAATATTGACTCTTTGCATAAACTTCATGTAATTGTCAATAAAAGCCATTGACACTTATGAAATGCTTGTGATTATACTTCAGTAACAGTAACATCTGACAAAAAGATCTAAAAACACTGAAGCAGTAGACTTTGTGAAAATTAATATTGGTGTCATTCTCAAAACTTTTGGCCACGGCTGTACATTGGCCTTCACATGTCACTTTCACTTAAATGTAAATCCCTGTATACTTTAACTAGAGTACATATCTTACTCCATATTTCCTTTTAATACTGGCACTTCTGTCATTTTTACACCTCTGCTTATGCTTCTAGGCACCAGCTGAGTAAAATTATCTAACAGATCTACAGAGGAAATGCAAGGTCCTGTGACTGTGGGTGTAAAGCTGTGTGCCTTGAGCAGGGCTAAGACAATCCCTAACTCATCAGTTTCTTACTCAGCCAGAAGGGGAAGTGGTAACTGCATCAGTATCTGATTAAGATGCAGATAAAGACACAGCAACGTCACAGAGTGAGACAGAGACATTAATATCATGTAACACAACAGGAGCTTTAATATCTTTCTGAAGTGGAGCTGGTGTGGAGATCTGTGAGTGTGAACTCAGGATGAAGATCCTCCTCATCTTCACCCTCTGCCTGATCTCAGGTAAAGAAATGCACTTCGAAATAATCCTCACTATCAGCAGCAGTGTTACATGAAGGAAGGTTTTGCTCAGATGGATATTTGGTGTTTTGTTAGATGGAGGAGCCTCCAAGGAAGTAACAGGATATTCAGGAGGAGGAGTCCTTATCAAGTGCAAGTATGAAACAAAATACACACAAAACCAAAAATATTTCTGTAAGGATTCATGGCCAGGCTGTTCTAAACTAATAAAGACAGGAGATAAAAACAGGTGGATAACTTCAGGAAGATTCTCACTGTTTGATGACACCAAATCAGCAGAGTTCAGGGTGATGATCAGAGAGCTCACTGTACAGGACACTGGGAGGTACCACTGTGGAGTTGATAAACCCTGGGGGAAAGACATTCACACACCGGTGGAGCTGAAGGTAAAGGAAGGTGAGTCTCCCACCACTGCCTTCTGTTTATCTTCACAAAGCTCTAGTGTCATTAGCAGAGGTGGAAAATACAATTATAAAGTAATTATACTTTGTTACTTTAATTAAGTGTCATTTTAGGAGACTTTTACTCTCTACATTTTCATTCTGACCTTTTTACCTACTTACGAACTCACCTGTTTCCTGTTAACTTTCATTTACGTTCTTGTATCACAGTTCATTCACCATCTTTGCAAGGTTTTACCTTTACAGTGTGTGTTTCTGAGCATCTATTTCACTCTTCCTGGTTTTTGACTTTTTGTTTGAATCCTTCATTTTGATTCTGATTGCATTGCTCTGTTTGCCCTACATTTGGCCTTTTGTCTGTTAAGGCTAGTCTTATGTGTTTTAGCAGAAGAAACATGTTGTGACCAGATTTATATGTAAATATACTGTATAAGAGTTGTTTATAAGAACTAGGACACATATACACACATAAACTCATCTGATTGGTTGTGATTTGCAGATCTGTTCTATGAGAAGTCCATCAGTAAGACTGTCCATGTAGGAGGAGATTTGACTGTCAGGTGTAAATACCCAGAATCCCTCAGGAGTCACCCCAAGTTTCTCTGCAAGACGAGGCTGCAAGATTCTGATTGTTCTTATAAAGAATCTGTTAAAGAAAGTAGAAAAGATGTAAATGAGGGGAAATTCTCCCTGTATGATGACAGAGAAACACAAATGTTCACTGTGAGTATTAGAAATGTAACTGAGCAGGACTCTGGTGAATACTGGTGTGGAGCTGAAGCAGCCTGGACATCTGATCATGGAGACGAGGTTTATTTCACACAGATCAACCTGACAGTTACTGGTGAGTTTGTAGATACACAAAGACACATTGGATTAACTATTTAGACTGTACAGAGACTTTGTGTGCACAAATCTTAAAACATAGAGTCAGTGCACATCCTAACCAAGACTAGCCTGTGATATTATTGGCAGTTAGTGAATATAACAATAATGGCAGGACAAACAGACCAGTTACTTTTTAGAAAGAAGTTTGTTAATTGAAGTGATGTAGCTGATATTATCTATTAAGCTTTTGATTTCTGTCCTTTCAGACTAAATGATATGAAGATATTTTTATTAGGCGCAGAGTCTGTTCTCTGTTCTTCCTGTGCACATGTGTATTTTTGCTTCACTACACTTCCTGTGACTTATCTGATGTATAAACTTCAGCTCAGCAATGTCTCACAGCAGTCATTTATTATCTAACTGAACTTTTCCATGCTTTAGATCGACAAGTCCCAGTTTTAACCTCAATACCACCACCATCATCATCATCATCATCATCATCATCATCCACACATCTACTTCTCACAAATAAACACATATCCTGGCCTACTCCAGCTTCTCCTCCAGCAGGTGATCCTGCTCAGATGCACATCTCCCCCGTAGTCTAACTACATGACTTTGATGAATCTGATCCCTTGTGAATGATCAGCATGTAGGTTAAAGTGACTGTCTGTTTGTTTCTCTTCCAGGATTTCCAGTTTCCACTGTGATCACTGTGTCTGTAATTCTGCTGCTGCTTCTGACTGGAATCTCATTCCTTATTGTGATTCTGCAAAAGAAACACAAGATGCAAGGTACATTTACAGCATTTGGCAGACGCCCCTTATCCAGAGCGACTTACATTTATGTCATTTATACAACTGAGCAGTTGAGGGTTAAGGGCCTTGCTCAGGGGCCCAACAGTGGCTGTGCTGGGATTTGAACTCACGACCTTCCGATCAGTAGCCTCCCCCCTTCGGGGTTCATTCCTGAGCTCTGGTTGCTGTCTGTGTGGAGTTTTGCATGTCTGATGATGGTAAAGTGAATAATGAAGATGAATGAATGAATGAACGAACAACGAGTTCCTGTGCATGTTCCTCCCATGTTCTTCTGTGATTTCTCCACGTTCTCTAGTTTCCTCTTTCCTCCCTCCTCCCTCTCTCGCCCCTAGGTGTCAGTGTGTGTGTGTGTGTGTGTGTGTGTGTGTGAGTGTAAGCTCTACTATGATTCTGAAGTTTCTCTTAATCGACTAAAGCAACACATTTAGTGCAGTATTTACTATTTAATCATGTCACAAAAGTTTCAGTGATGCATGATTGTAAAAGTTACAGTGTACACCCGAGTGCAGTGTATGTCAGTGTGTGTATTTTCTATTAACCTCATTCATTAGTCAAAATCAGGATTTTTACATGTTCAGTAGGAGGAGCAGTGACAGCGATTCTGTATGAGCTGATCAACATTGAACACAGAAGAGAACAGACAGAAAACGAACTAAACACAATACAGATGAATAAATACACCACAGGATTTCTGGCCATCATAAAATTCAAAACTAATAACAACGACAATATTTACAACCACTGACTACATGACTGTTTTTTTTTTTTCCAGCAGGTACAGCTTCTATTTATAGATGTTCTGTCCAAGACTCACAAAAGGACCAAGTGGTAATAGTCTTCATCTGTCTCTCTCTGTGTGTGTGTGTGTGTGTGTGTGTGTGTGTGTGTGTGTGTGTGTGTGTTATTGCCTTTTTAAAAAAGCCTCTTTTTCTCTTTGCTCTCAGGTTCCTCGTGATGTCTGTGAGTATGAGGAGATTAAAGACACCAGACAACGTTCTGCCTCAGACGCTGGATCTTCCGCAGTTTACGCTACTGTTCAACTACCCACAATCCCCTCTGATCCTTCTCCAACTGTTTATGCCAACATGGCGTTACACACAAGTTCCTGTGAGTCTATTTATTCTACTCCTCAACTTCCCATAAACTCTCCTGATCAGGACATCTACTCCACAGCTCAGTTACCCTCACGTCTCTCTGACTCTTCAATTGGCTGAGAAATCTGATGAAGCGACAGTTTTCACTTAAATACCACCAGCTCTAATGATGCAGTTCCAAAGATTATCTTTAAGAAGGAAGAGGTCTCGTGTGACTATGCTTCAATCAGTCGTGTTAGTTCATGTGGCTAGTTTCTTATCATTATGGCTCCAAGCACGTGGCACTGGAACTCTACTGCTTTGTTTAGATATTATTTCATTCATTCATTCATCTTCTTCTTCTACTTCAAACAATATTCAAAGCAATGACTGTAACATGGACCATAACATTTTTTTTTTGCTTATTCTTTAGGAAGCTCCAATCCTATAGCATGAATTGTGATGCCTGCTGTATCTGTCAAACAAGTGTGCTTGTTAGACTATTAGTCCACTGTCTATCAGGACAGTCTGGGAGGGCCTGCTTGGTAAAATCACCTCGTGTTTGAGCAGTGTTTTATCCCATATCTAACACGCTCACTGTTACTGCTCTGTGCGCTCATATCTTCTGTTCTCCAGCTCTCTATTTCATAGAAGAGACACTGATTCTGGAAAGTATGCTCACTTAATCAGTTACAGGAGCAAATGCAGATGTATTTTCTTTGATGATGTAATGAGCAGATTAGCAGATTTGCTTATACCATATATGGACATGTAATATGTAATATTATTGATGTTGAATTATCACCAGGATGTTATACAATAAACAGATTGTAACTATATGCAAAGTGCATATAGTGCTGTTGCTAAGTAACAGAGAGAGTAGTAAGTTATTATCAGAGGTCATTATTTAATCCAGTATATAATAATATTATACAGTATATTATATATCCATGATACTTTCACAAAAGGCTCCTCTAGATGGCAGTATTGAAGCTCACTGTACAGGACACTGGGACGTAACTGGTAAATGCCTGCGGGGAAAGACATTTACACACCGGTGGAACTGAAGGTAAAGGAAGGTGAGTAGGAGACATTTATTCAGACCTTTCAAGTAAAACAACAATCTGAGCGTCCATTACTTTTGCATAGCCGAGAAACAAATCACATTTTTAACATATTATATTTAAATTAGCTTCTGAAATCCAGACCAATTTGTATGAAGATCACAATTATTAATTTCTGCACAATAATGACTACCTATAAGTCTTACCTGATCTTCATATGTTAGTTACAGTTTAATGAAGGAAAAACCTGATCTCATGAAAAAAAAGACATGAGTTTAAATGAACTTCGAGGTAGTCTCCTGGCTGTGGGGGTAGTCAGTAGTTAGTCATGACTAGCTAGCTAGCGTTATCTGACCACTGTGTGTAAATTAGCCGTGTTTGATAGTAAGAAAGCTAATTGCTGGAAATTCCACATCGTTGGTCTCTGGCTGAAGCTCAGCTCTCGCTTCTGGGTATGCCAGCTGCCCTTGAAACACTCCTGGGAGCAGAAATATGAGCCTTGTATCCCATGTTCCACACACGCGGGACACCATAGCTTGGCTTCTTTGCTGCAGCCCTCTGTCGCACACGCCTGTGTCACCCCCTTCGGTGCCCTGTTGAGGCTGAGCTGTGGAGGCCCCCACATCGACCTCTGACTGGAGCTGGGCTGTGGAGGCCCCCACATCGACCTCTGACTGGAGCTGGGCTGTGGAGGCCCCCACATCGACCTCTGACTGGAGCTGGGCTGTGGGGGCCCCCACATCGTCCTCTGACTGGAGCTGGGCTGTGGAGGCCCCCACGTCGGCCTCTGGCACCCTCTCGTAGTACGTGGTATATGGCAGACTGGGTTTATCTGACAGGCTGGCCCTCTCCAAGAAATTTTTAAGGTCGGGAGAGAATTCAGGACTCCTGAACACCCTTATCAATAGTCCCACAAACTGTGACACTGTACTTAGCTCACTGGATCCTGTGGCAATGAGAAGCTCCGCCCACTGGCAGGCCGAGCCTATGAGGCGTGACAACAGGAACCCCAACCACTGCCTCTCATCGGGTTTGGGGTCCTCTAAGCTTGCAAAATAAAATTGTGCCTGTAACAAAAAAGATTGGGGTAAACAGAAAATCCATCAAAAGGTTCCGGAGGATATATGAAAGTCCACTGTGAGAACTGTATGGAGTTGAGAGCTGGCATAGTTATCTGGGCATGGCATTTCCTCTGCCTTTCTGCTGCATCCATGATGTTCGCAAAGTATTCTGTTAGGATTTGCGGGTTGAGACGGATGCAAGTGCAGTATAAGAGATTTTATTAAAGAGAGGCAAGCAGACAAATCCAAATCATGAGGCAAAAACATGGTCAAGAAACAGGCGAGGGTCAGGCGATCTATGAATGAATCTATGAATCAAAACGAGGCTCAAAGGCTTGGTATTGACAGAACACAAGGTAACTGAGCAAATACTTTCCGTTGAACAAAGACGCGAGGGGTTTAAATATAGAACGTACTCAGTGGTTAACAGAGTCGAATTGTAAAAATAATTCAAGGGGGATGGTGTGGTCAAGTATTTCTTTGGTTTCGGGGGATGGGCTGTAGCTAACCTTACACAATGATTGCAAATTGTCTAATTTTTAAGCACATTTTTATTTAACAAAATATAAGCTTTATTAAATTAACTTGTAGCCATCAAAACATAACACATGCATTTAAACATGCAATCGTCAAAACAATCTTTCATCTGGGGAGGATTATAGAGTAGAATAAAAATCTACATCTCCATTATTCATGAAATAATTTATATGACTGTAGTATTGTATGTCCATGCACCAATCTCTCTCTCTCTCTCTCTCTCTCTTACACACACACACACACACACACACACACACACACACACACACACACACACACACACTTGTTTTTAAATCATTAGGATGATTTTCCATAGGTGTAATGGTTTTGTAGCGTATGACTATGCTCAAACTGATTTCTAAATTAACCCAAACGAAACATAGAAAGTTTCACCACTCAGGCGACCTAGAGTAACCCCGAGAGGCCTCCTTTGACCAGATGCACCTTTGGGATGCAAAAGACTCTTTGGAACCCACACAGGACTTACCCCTGCAATAAAAGAAACCTTTGATGACTGGGAAACTTCATGATTAGTTCGTCAGCAGGGGTCCACCAAAACTCCGACCAAGGGCCCGTGAATCTCTAATCTAATCTGTTTATGACCACAGATTAGCTTCAAAGTCAGAAAGCCAGAGGAGGAAATGTCCTCCCTAAGGTCACCCTGAGATGACCTGTGGGTCATTAGAAGAACACCAGCCCCCTCTTCTGGACACACACGCGCGCACTCGCGTACACACACACACACACACACACACACACACACCCACCCACGCTTACCTTACACACACAATGGAGAAATCTCTCTCTCTTCAATGTAACGTGTAATTATATGTAATTATTCTATGTCTAAATAGTGTGATGTTATTTTGTTTACATATATTGTGTGTTTATGTAACTAACCGTAATGACTTTAGATAGTTTAATCCAGCATATCATTTTAAATGTCTGTAACCAGGTTTTACTTGTAATATTCTTTACAAATCCATCGAATTTGGTATGTAGTTAATCGTCTCAAGATACCCGGATTGATTATGTATATCACATTGCAATGGGATACATCATTTCATGTTTTCTCTTAATTTCATTTATAACACGGTATAAACCAGCTCCTCCCTGGACATTTAAATTAGGGTCCGAGACCAGACAAAGAGAGTCATCCCCAAACCCAACCCAACTTCCTGATTGGCCCATAGCCCAAAGAGGCGTGTGCGTTGGTGTTGTTTTTAAAACAACACCACACTCACTTCAGTCAGATTTGAGAGTCAGACTTCAGAGTTTGACTTCACTTCTCAACTTCACTTCTTCCGGTTTCTCTCCCCCGGGGCCACGTGCCCCGGGAAGAGGAAGCCAGGATCTCTCTCTCTCCGGACACAAGATGCAACTACCTCCGGGCTCACACCTTTTCAAACAACAACAAACCAGCGAACTCTACACGACCTCGCGCAAACTCTCAACCGTGAGGCTATGCAAGTATAGTTAATGACCTATATCTGCGTTTAAGATTGGACCCCTGTGTTACAGGAGAATTAAGTTCGTGCTGGTTCTGAAAAAGGCTAAATAGTTGTGTTTTTGTCTGCTTCCCTTCCTTTCATTACTTTCTCTCTATCCCTTTTCTCTCCCTGTATATAGATGTGTATATATGTATGTTTTGCTTAGAGTTAGCCGTGTGTATCCATAGTCACATATAGCTATTAAAATCTATTATCCCATGCTTGATTTTCTCTGTTTTTGGTCACGTGATGAGTCAATTAAACGCTGCATAAGATCTCGTTGCCCGCTCTAATCTTTAATAACAAACTCCGTGAGTTAATTCTTCCTGGCCAGAAGGATAAACTCCCTCTTTAGAGTTCATAAAGCTGATCTAGGCCACATACATAGTCATAATTAATTATAATCTGTTGTAGTTAATTATCTATATGTATATGTGCACCTATATAAATTCCCTTTCATGGCTGATGTATATTTATAACTGGTCACAACACGCGTTGATTAGATATATAGATATATTTCACGCCAGTCGAGCTAATTCCTTACATAAATTGGAGAATACATTTAAACGTGTTAAACATCTTTTTTTATTTGTTACATGAATTGTAACTGGTGGAGAATATTATTTTAAACGTTGCAGATTCATCCGAGTTACTACACATTCTGGAGAATAACGCGGGCACGCTTTAAAACTCGTCTCCTTTAAAAAGGTGCGTTGAATCCAAGAGTGCGCTCCTGTTTCGTTTCATGTTTAAAGTTGATCCATTACATTATTCTGGTGGAAAAGAATAATGCATAATAATGCCCTTTTGTAATTTCGCTACAGTTTATATACTGAACTTTCTGCATGTTTACATTGTTGTATACTGTAAGATATCGGCCTATAAATAATACCTGATTCCCAATAAGAGGTTTTTGTAACAGTGTTTTGAATTGATCTCACTAGTGTTCTCTAGGCAGTGAAGTGGTCTGTGTATTTGTAGGTTTCGTGTGTCATCTGAGGCCAAAGGTTGATTCTGACAAAAGAGAATATGATTTTGACTAAAATATCTGATTTTGATATGACAGTTTGAGGTTTGCACAAGTTGGTGTGTAGTTCTTAGATTGTTTAGAGGTGTGAGAAAATCATGAATTGATTCATGAATTGTGTGTTAGCAATCGAGAAAAACCGTAATATATATATATATATATAAGATCGGAAAAGGCCACCCGAGGACATAACAGGACATAAACCAAAACAAAACACACGTGTACCTCGTAAAAAAAAGTCAATGTCACTGAACCCGGAAGTCCGCGCTGTGCATGCTGCTTGCGTTTGGGGCAGTTCATGCACGCTGCTCGCATCAGCGATCATCGCGAGGGGGAATCTAACAGTCAGTAGTTAGTCATCCATCTGTCTCTCCAATATTGCTGTTGGTGCAATATCTCAAGAACCAGTGGTTGAACGTTTGTAGGATTTATATGGAATTTTCATTGAAACCAAAAGATGAAATCATTTGATTTGAGGGTTTAGGAACAAGAAAGACTAGACTTGTTGGTGGTGGAGGCATCCCTGTCAATGCTGTTGGCGTAGATTTCTACTTGCTTTACATTAAACGTACACCAGTTATACTCACTGCTTTAAAAATCATAAATTGTTTATGTGAAAACATTTTAATTAAAAAAAAAAAAAAGCATGAGGCCACTTGGACTCAGATTCCAAGTGGTTAATTGGTCATTGGTTTTTGACCATGAGTTTATCTGTTGATCTGGATTGTTAATCTGGCTCACGCTTACATCCATCTTCCTAATAATTTTGTGTCCGAAAAAGAAAATTCATTCAACTGTGAAGAATTTTTTATTAAACTTGAACTCAAGTATAATTGTTAGTAGCTGCTTCTTGTTCTGATTGGTTGTGATTTGCAGATCTGTCCTATGAGAAGTCCATCAGTAAGACTGTCCATGTAGGAGGAGATTCGACTGTCAGCTGTAAATACCCACAATCCCTCAGGAGTGACCCCAAGTTTCTCTGCAAGACGAGGCTGCAACGTGCTGCTTGTTCTTATACAGAATCTGTTAAAGAAAGTAGAAAATATGTAAATGAGGGTAAATTCTCCCTGTATGATGACAGAGCAAAACAAATGTTCACTGTGAGTATTAGAAATGTAACTGAGCAGGACTCTGGTGAATACTGGTGTGGAGCTGAAGCAGCCTGGACATCTGATCATGGAGATGAGGTTTATTTCACACAGATCAGCCTGACAGTTACTGGTGAGTTTGTAGAGACATGGAGACACACTGCATTAACTATTCTGACATTACAGAGTCAGTGCACATCCTAACCAAGATTAGACTCTGATATAACGATGCTTCAGTTCTCTTCCTGTGATTTATCAGATGTATAAACAGCAGTCAGTATTTCTGAAGTTCCACACATACAGAATGTACACTGTATCCTGTTGCATCTGTGCTGCTATCAGTCATTTACTAGATTCACTCACTTCATGTCATTCATTATCTAACTCAACTTTTCACTGCTTTAGATCCACATGTCCCAGTTTCAACCTCGATACCAACACAACCTTCATCATCATCATCATCATCTCGGCAGCTTCTCCTCACACCAGCTTCTCCTCCAGCAGGTGATCCTGCTCAGATGCACATCTCCCCCAGATGTAGTCATGACTTTGATGAATCTGATCCCTAATGAATGATCAGCATGTAGGTTAAAGTGACTGTCTGTTTGTTTCTCTTCCAGGATTTCCAGTTTCCACTGTGATCACTGTGTCTGTAATTCTGCTGCTGCTTCTGACTGGAATCTCTTCAGTTTTGTGTGACTGGTTGATGACCGGGTGGTACAGTGGTGCAGCAGGTAGAGTTGCTGTCTCACAGCTCCAGTGTCCAGCATTCAGTCCTGAGCTTGGGTTCCTGTTTTGCATATCTGACCTCACAAAAACATGCTGGCAGGTGGATGTGTGACGTCCTGTAATGGCAGGAGTTCTGTCCAAAGCTCCAGAAATTACCAAGGGGCAATTGTCTTCATCATTGTGTGTGTTCAGTAAGAAAAACGTATTGTCTTTCGCAAAAAAAAAAGAAAGAAAGAAAAAACGGATGAAAACATTTATATTTAAAACATTACATACTCTTTGCTCTCGGTTTCCTCCTGATGTCTGTTACTATGAGGAGATTAAAGACACCAGATGACTTTCTGCCTCAGACGCTGCAACTTCCAAAATCCCCTACCCACAATCCCCTCTGATCCTCAAACTGTTTAATCACCCTGTGATTCTGCTGTTTATTCTACTGCTCACCGACCCACAGTCCCCTCTAAGGCGTTCGTTTCATCTCGGCATGCAAGTTCTGCTTGTAGATTGTCGTTAAGCCCTTCACGGAAAACTGACTTCAAAGCTGTATCATTACATCTGCTTTGCGCAGCTACCATGCAGAATTGGATGGCGTATTCGGCAGCTGATTGTTTTCCCTATCGTAGGTGTAACAGTTGTACCAAAACATCCTGTCCCCCCGCTGGATATTCAAATACTTCTTTAATCTGTTTAGAGAAATAATCAAACGAGGTCTGTACCTGATTGTCCATGTCCCAGATAGCTGATGCCCAATCCAGGGCTTTCCAAGTGATTAGAATCATCATCTTGCACATTTTGTCATTTCCTGATGAAACGCTACAGGCTGAGTAGAGAAATATATCTGACACTGGGGCAAAAATCCTCTGTATTTATCCACTGAATCTTCAAATTTATCGGGCAGGGCAAATCTTGCCGGGTCAGTTCTGGTAGGTGGGAGAGACTGGATGTGATGAGTCAGATGTTCGTTGGCGGCATGCAGGTTGGTGAGTTGGGTTTGGAATCCTTGTAAAACTCCACTCTGGTAGTCAAAGGTGGCTTGGAACTGTGCTACTTCCGCTAGATTCATTTCAGGCGAAGTATTCTGTAATGAACTCTGGACAGAGGCCAGGTTAGAATCCATATGCAGAAGAGTTTAACCAACAAATCCAGAAACAGCAGGCTACAGCGTGGTGAAAGGAGCAGTCAGTGGTCAACAAACAGGTAGACAGTCCATCGGCAAACAAAACAAAGGGAGTAATCCAGAAACGTAAATCCAAAGACAGGCAGAAGGTCATAACATGAGACGAGGCAAAGCACACAGGTAATAACACTCAGCAAGGCAGATTAACTAACAATACTTTGCACTGGATTGTTTGAAGCACATGGCTTATAAAGCTACAAACAGGAAGTACAAAGGAACGAGTGGAGTGGAGTCAATATTCAGGAGAGGGCTCCCTCTGGTGGTGGGATGAGTGATTCTCTGGTTGTGTCCTTACAGCAAGCATCTTTAGTACTTAATTTTGCTGTTATGACCTGCTGCAAACGAGATGCATGGCCAGACACCAGCTTCTGGCAGCATTCCTGAGGAATCTTAGCCCATTCCTCACGAGGAATGGCCTCCAGTTCTGTAATATTCTTGGGTTTGTGTGCTGCAAAGTCTGTAAAGTTTGACATTAAGCCTGACTTCCAATGGGGGTTGAATAATTTTGATTGCAACTGTAGCTGTGTTGCTTACATCATACCAATGTCTGCCTGGCATGTTTTTACCCTTCTACGGTTTTTAACTGTAACAGTAGCAAACGCACAGCAGTGGTCAGGTGTTAATTTGCACTTTAATATTCAAAGTCTTACAGTACTAAGTGGCATACTTAATGTGGTGTACTGAAACATAGCTAAATAAACCAGCAGACAGTGCATTTACTGTTACTGATAACAAGTTAACCACTTTAATCGCTTTTGGTTAAAAAATATATATATATATATCAACGTGCAAAAGTGCAGAACAATCAACTACAAATGAAATCAAATATAAACAGCATCTTCTTATATAAAAAAATAAATGCAAATGTAAAAAAAAAGACCATTAGTAAATATATTAAACAGATACTTAAATAATTACATAAATGAACATTCTACAGTAAACTTAGCAAATACAAAGGCTGCTGTGCTATTCACTTACCTGCCACATCCGCTGAGGTTGAAACAGACATGGAAGGAACAGAAGGATCAGTGGATGCAGGTAAGATGCTGGTAAGTGCTCCTCACCTGCAGAGGATAGACCTGATGAAATAATAATTATAATTATAATGATAATAAAAGCTAGCCATGTCATATTAGAAGGTAATGCAACTGTCTGTCAAAAACAAAACAAAAAAAGATCTCACAAAAGGCATGGGTTATCCATATAAATATATTGATCTGGGATTGTTGAAAACTCACCTGCTGTATCATCACCAGCTGTAGCACTGGCACTTGGGGCAGGTGGCGTTGGTTGTGCCCCACCTCCAAAATATTTCAACAGTGCTCCTAGGGAAGTTTCATAAGAGTATAGTTGATGGAACAGAATGTTACTTTAACAAAATAAATTATTAAACACAGCAGAAAGCCAGTACACCTAAAACAACAACTCTGAATCTATAACTAGCTAATTGAGGCATAATGATACTGGAATATAATAGCAAAGACCCCAAAGGTAGGCTAATGTAAATAATGTTAAGCTGTTAACATAAACTAGTACCAAGTTTATGGAACAGAAGCTTATTTTTATTACAAAAATATATACTCAGGAAAGTTATTTTTACACAGAAGACAAAAACTTTAATCTAAAACTAGTTAAGTAATATGTTGTATTATAATATATTAAGATGTCAAGGCTATTTACGGATGTTTAGTCAAACATGAACTTTCCTAAAACAAGAATATATGCTACCTAGACTATGTTAATTAACATTAGCTTTCTAACGTTAGGTCGCAACACAGCCTAGTTTAGTTTACATGAATTTTCTTAACATACCTTTATCTTGCGTTTTTTTTTCTCTTCCTCGGTTTTCTTATTTTTTCTTTTCTCTGCACCAGAGGGATGTGTCCTTTTTTTTTGTGACATTTATGACAGTTTTGCTGCGATGCTGCTGCCTCTTCAATCAACTTCAATAATCACAGTCTGACTGTGCTTGCATCCTGCAGCCCGTTAACATAATATTGCGGGTTTTTCTTTTTAATTTAATATTGTGTTTTTGTATCATTTCCATTGTCCATTGACATAATCTGTCACCAAAAAATAAAAAATAAAAAATCAATGTCAGTTCATGTGCTCTTTGGGGCCCCCTGGTGGCCACGGGGGCCTTAAGCAGCCGCTTAGTTCACTTATGCCTTGGGTCGGCTCGGCTGTAACTGACCAGAGGTACGTAGTTCACACATTTCACATACACTTCCTGTACAGCTCTGTCTCACACATCTAGAAGGGGAAGTGAGTGTAGCATCAGTTTCTGCTAAAGACACAGATGAAGACACACAGAACATTCACAGAGTGAGACAGAGACAGTAACAGTGTGTAACACAACAGGAGCTTTAATATCTTTCTGAAGTGGAGCTGGTGTGGAGATCTGTGAGTGTGAACTCAGGATGAAGATCCTCCTCATCTTCACCCTCTGTCTGATCTCAGGTAAAGAAATGCACTTCAAAATAATCCTCACTATCAGCAGCAGTGTTACATGAAGGAAGGTTTTGCTCAGATGGATATTTGGTGTTTTGTTAGATGGAGGAGCCTCCAAGGAAGTAACAGGATATTCAGGAGGAGGAGTCCTTATCAAGTGCTAGTATGAAACAAAATACACACAAAACCAAAAATATTTCTGTAAGGGTTCATGGACAGGCTGTTCTGACCAAATAAAGACAGGAGATAAAAACGAGTGGATAAATTCAGGAAGATTCTCACTGTTTGATGACACCAAATCAGCAGAGTTCAGGGTGATGATCAGAGAGCTCACTGTACAGGACACTGGGACGTACCACTGTGGAGTTGATATCTGGGGGATAGACATTCACACACCGGTGGAGCTGAAGGTAAAGGAAGGTGAGTAGGAGACATTTATTCAGACCTTTCAAGTAAAAAACTTGACTAAAAAACTTAAATATCACAATTTGAGCATCCATTACTTTTGCGTGGCCGAGAAACCAATCACATTTTTGTGCATTTTAACATATTATATTTAAATTAGCTTCTGAAATCCAAACCAATTTGTATGAACATCACAATTAAGCTAACCGCTGTGTGTAAACAATAAAATTAGCCGTGTTTGATAGTGAGCGAGCTAACGTTACGCTAACTGTTTTGTGTAAATAATTTATTTTGTCTGTTGATTTAGATTGTTAATAAGCGGCTCACACTTACATCCATCTTCCTCCACCTCGTAGCATTTCACTAGATTTCCTAGAAATGAAGACATAAGAAACGTAAAACTCTAACCTTTCCCTTAACTCTAACTCAGTTTATACAAATTGAGTTGTGTTTAAAGATATGAAGTTGTGAGTGAGACATCATGTCAGAAAAAGAAAAATATTTTTTTTAGCTTGAACTCAAGTATCATTTTCAGTAGCTGCTTCTATTTTTAATTAATTGAGCATGATATGAACTTGCTTTTAACAGGGGGCTTGGTCTCTAGAGAAGTGAGTGCATATGCAGGGGGAGGAGTCAGCATCAAGTGCAGATATGAGGACGAATATAAACACAAACCCAAATCTTTCTGTAAGATGGGAACACATCAGTGGTGTTTTAATCAGATAACAACTAAACTAAACAGTGAATGGTCACATGATGGCAGATTCTCAATCCATGACAACAGAAGTGCAGGATTCTTCAGTGTGTTTATCAGAGAGCTGATTACGGAGGACACTGGAACATACGCGTGTGCTGTTGTTGTGTCTGATGCAATAGAGACCTACACTGTAGTGAAGCTGAATGTAATAGAAGGTGAGTAGCTATAATTATGTATTTTAGCAGAAGAAACATCAGATTTCTATGTAAATTTACTGTATAACTGTCTAAGTGTTGCTAATCAGAGCTAGGACACATATACACACACAAACTGATCTGATTGGTTGTGATTTGCAGATCTGTTCTATGAGAAGTCCATCAGTAAGACTGTCCATGTAGGAGGAGATTTGACTGTCAGCTGTAAATACCCAGAATTCCTCAGGAGTCACCCCAAGTTTCTCTGCAAGACGAGGCTGCAAGATTCTGCTTGTTTTTCTAAAGAATCTGTTAAAGAAAGTAGAAAAGATGTAAATAAGGGTAAATTCTCCCTGTATGATGACAGAGAAACACAAATGTTCACTGTGAGTATTAGAAATGTACATGGACATCTGATCATGGAGACAAGGTTTATTTCACACAGATCAACCTGACAGTTACTGGTGAGTTTGTAGAGACATGGAGACACACTGCATTAACTATTCTGACATTACAGAGTCAGTGCACATCCTAACCAAGATTAGACTCTGATATAACGATGCTTCAGTTCTCTTCCTGTGATTTATCAGATGTATAAACAGCAGTCAGTATTTCTGAAGTTCCACACATACAGAATGTACACTGTATTGTGATGAATCTGTGCTGTTATCAGTCATTTACTAGATTCACTCACTTCATGTCATTCATTATCTAACTCAACTTTTCACTGCTTTAGATCCACATGTCCAAGTTTCAACCTCGAAACCAACACTGCCTTCATCATCATCATCATCATCATCATCACCATCATCATTGCTGTCGTCATCATCATCCACACCTCTACTTCTCACAAATAAACACATATCCCGGCCTACTCCAGCCTCTCCTCCAGCAGGTGATCCTGCTCAGATGCACATCTCCCCCATAGTCTAACTACATGACTTTGATGAATCTGATCCCTTATGAATGATCAGCATGTAGGTTAAAGTGACTGTCTGATTGTTTCTCTTCCAGGATTTCCAGTTTCCACTGTGATCACTGTGTCTGTAATTCTGCTGCTGCTTCTGACTGGAATCTCAACTGTCTTTGTGATTAAACAAAAAAGACACAAGATGCAAGGTACACACACACACACACACACACACACACACACACACACACACACACACACATTATCAAATGTTTAACACGTTCAGTTTTGTGTGACTGGTTGATGACCGGGTGGTACAGTGGTGCAGCAGGTAGCGTTGTTGTCTCACAGCTCCAGTGTCCAGCATTCAGTCCTGAGCTTGGGTTCCTGTTTTGCATATCTGACCTCACAAAACATGCTGGTAGGTGGAGGTGTGATGTCCTGTAATGGACTAATGTATAGCATTTACTGGAAATGAATGATTCATGACTGATTCCAAAACTAAACTAAATCCAAAACTAGAAAAATTACAGCATTTATAACATTCACTGACTAATTGAGTTCTGTTTTCAGCAGGTACAGCTTCTACTGGCAAGAGTTCTGTCCATAGCTCAAGAAATGACCAAGGGGTAATTGTCCTCATCATTGTGTGTGTTCAGCACCAGAACTTATTGTCTTTTACACAAAAAAAAGAGGATGAAAGCATTTATATATTTTGTTTTTGTTTCTCTTTGCTCTCAGGTTCCTCCTGATGTCTGTTACTATGAGGAGATTAAAGACACCAGACGACTTTCTGCCTCAGACGCTGGATCTTCTTCAGTTTATTCTACTGTTCAACGACCCACAATCCCCTCTGATCAGGACATCTACTCCACAGCTCAGTTACCCACACGTCTCTCGGCTGAGAAATCTGCTGAAGGTCTGATTTATGCAGCAGTGAGTTTTCACTCCAATGCCACCAGCTCTAATGATGCAGTTCCACAGATTCTTGTTTCTCCTCATCGTTAGAAAACCCAAAGCTATAAGTACATACAGTTCTGAGCTATTGTTCATGAAGTGTGAATCTTAGGGTCTATTTCCCCTAAAGTATAGATTCTGTAAATAATGCACACTACATGATTTTAGTCCCAATAATCCAGTCAGTGACTCATTTTGGTGCTTGTACAACATCAACCAACTGCCTGCAAGAGATTCGAGTCGTGTAGTTTCAGTGTCAGCCATGTGTCAGCTATTCTGTGTGTGAAAGTCATGTAGTGTGCACACAGCCAAAGTGTGATAAGAGCAGTGAGAACAGGAACACGCTCAGTCTATAATTAGAAGGGTTAATTCCTGTTTGTACTCTTTGCAACAGCCCCAATGTGTCAGCTGATAAGTGACGGGGTCCTGTCAGGTAGCTGGAAATCTACAGGCAACATTTGAGGTAAAGATCACATTGTCCTGTGGCTTAATTTCCCATGGCTGGACTCTGTGGTTTTTATGAAGATATTTCTGTACAGTTTTCATTTCCCCTCTATGTGTAATTGCATTCATGTGGGGCGCTGATGAGGGAGCTAGTGTGACTTTGCTGCGCAGACCCTGACCAGGGTTTCCTCCACAGTGACACAACATATTGGTCCTGCTCCCATTTTACTTAGGTACAGCCTGCCACTCTGATTGGGAAGTGACCTCACAACATTGTTTTATTGACCTTTCAGCATTATTACATGTTCATAAAGACAATTGTCATTAAAAACACTGAATTATTTTGCTGTTACAATGAAACATTGATGCTAAATATACCAAGAATTTAACATAAAAAAATTATTTAAAATTTACAATTAACTAATCTAAGATCTCTATCGCAAAACTGAATTCAAAAATTTGCTATCATTTAGGAGTCACATATAGGGGATAGTTTATCTCTATATCTCTCGATTAAACATCTGGGGATGGTCCATTTGTTTGAATTCCTTGACCTGTATGTTCCTCCCTAATGGGGATAGCCAGTCACTGAAATTGGACTTAAACGGCTTTCTGGCAAAGCCAAGACACAGTTGTGTGCGTCTCTGCTAGTGTGCCCAATCTGAGAGTGCAGACGGCCTCTGGGTATCCTGAGTACCTCTGACCAAGTATGATTTTACAAGCCCTTTTCTGCATGCTTTCCAGTCTTTTTGCCTGGTCTACAGTCAAAGAACTGTGCCAGACAGGGACTGCATACTCCAGCACTGGACACACATAGCCTATGTAGATGGAAACCAGTTCTGGATCTCGGACACCAAATTTCTTTAGACGACACACAGCAAAAAGCTTCCTGTTGGCTGAGATCAACATGTGGTCCACCTGACTGTCCCATCTTAACTTACCCTGTATGATAACCCCCAGGACACTGACTGTGTCACAAACTTCCAATATGTTCTGATCAGTGGAGAGGGTCGGCCTAGCTAGTGTACGTCTCATGCTGGTAACATGTAAAACTTTACATTTGGGTTGAGTTTCATTTTACGCTCCTCTACCCAGATGTTAAGACCATTCAGGGTCTGTCCAGAGGGTACAGGGTAGTTGGGCTGTCCACATCTGGGCCAATGTCATATCATCCATATATTTCCAGTGATCTGTTCCATCCAGGAGAGCACTGTTAATCAGCGCTAAGAAGACTATAGGCCCTAGTACGGTTCCCTGCGCAACTCCACATGTTGGATATTCCCAATCAGAGAGACGTCCCTGATAACACACTTTCTGGATTTCATGTCGGTCATGAAGCTGCAGATCCATGGAATGAGGCCCGGTCTCACTCCAAGATCGAGGAGGCACTGTACTGTGGCCTTGCACACAAAATCCATCAAACTAACTAAACTGTGTATTCTGTTCTACTACTAAACTGCATGGGGTCTAAATTTGGCGTGATGTCATTCAAAACCCAGTGCACAACAAACTGTTGTGCTCCACTTATTTCAATGGATTAACTAAGTTCAAGGAAACTAGAAAACTTGGGCTGTCTGTAGTGGCCTAAAACTAAACGTGTCCAGTTTTTAAAAAGAAATAGAGTGAGATTAGCGCATTGCTTTTGAAAGCATCTGGTATTGTCTTCTCTAATAGTTGCAGAATGTGGTGCATTTTCTTATTAATTTTGTATTTTCATTTATTTTTAATAATTTATACATGTACTGATATAATGTCATAATACTGCTTTTCATTACTTTTTATTTTTTCTGTAGTTCCGTGCGTTTTTAGTCCATGACCTAGTGAACCAGTATCAGGATGTATTTATTGAAAGAAACTTCAAAGCACTTTTTTGACGACCTTTGTCGCTCTAAGGGCTTCTGCCAAATGCCGTACATGTAAATGTAGATGTAATTGTTTTTGGATTTTTGTTTGTATTGTAACGAATCAGAAGAATTTAAAACGTTGAAATATATTCTCCACCAGTTTGTAACGAATTAAAAGATGTTTAAAACATTTAAATGTCCACCAATTTATGTAAGGGATTAGCTCAAATGGCGTGAAATATATCTATATATCTAATCAAGGCGTGTTATGACCAGTTATAAATATACATCAGCCATGAAGGGGAATTAACGTGTATATATACATATAGATAATTAACTACAACGGATTATAATTAATTATGACTATACATGTGGTCTAGATCAGCTTGTAGGATTAGCTGTAGTCTAGTTTTAGAATTATGAACTCTAAAGAGGGAGTTTATCCTTCTGGCCAGGAAGGATTCTCTGTTTTGTTATTAAAATAGAGCATGTAGCGAAGTCGTAGCGTTTAAGTGACTTTATGTGACCAAAACAGAGACAATCAAGCGTGGTGATAATATATTTTAATAACTAAGTGAAACTACGCATACACACAACTAACTCTAAGCAAAAAATACATTTGTACATCTATATACAAGAAAAGAGAAAGTATAGAAATAAAGTAATGAAGTAAAAAGGAATGGGTAGCAGACAAAAACACGACGGTTAGCCTTTCTCAAACCAGCAACGAACTTAGTCTCCTGAAAACAGGGGTACACTCTAAAGGAAGACGCATCTATAGATCAATTAAACTATACTTGCATGGCTTAGGTGTTGAAAGAGGCGCTCGAGAATCGAGCGAGCTCGAGCCGGAGTCCGCGGGTTCCGGGTGCTGTTTGAAAAGGCGTGGGCCGTGAGGCGGTCGCATCCTTGTCCGGGAGAGACAGTGGCTGTAGCCGGAAAACCGGAAACGGAAAAAGCAGGAAGAAAACGAGGAGCAATGCGTGTCGTTGTTTTTAAAGACAACACCAATGCACACGCCTCTCTGGGCTATTGGCCAATCAGAAAGTTGGATTTATTGGCGGGATGAACTCTCTTTGTCTGGTCTCACACCTGAATTTGCATGTCCTGGGAGGAGCCGGTTTAAACCGTATTACATATGAAATTAGGAAAAAGCATGAAATAATGTATCGTAATATGATATGCATAATCAATCAGAGCATCAAGATACGATTAACTAGATACCAAATTCGATGTGATTAGAAAATATTCAAAGTAAAACATGGTTACAGACATTTAAAATGATATCCTAAATTAAACTATCCACAATCATCCTAGCTTGGTTACATAGGCAAACAATACATGCAAACACGAATACATCAAACTATTTGGGCATCGAATAATTACATATAATTACACATTACATTCAAGAGAGATTTTTCCATTGTGTGTGGAAGGTAAGCTTGTGTGTGTGCGTGCGTGTGCGTGTAGGTAAGCTTGTGTGTGTGTGTGTGTGTGTGCGTGTAAGTGTGTGTGTGTGTGTGTGTGTGTGTGTGTGTGTGTGTGTGTGTGTACGAAGGGGGGGTTGAGACACAAATGAAGACACACAGAACATTCACAGAGTGAGACAGAGACAGTAACAGTGTGTAACACAACAGGAGCTTTAAGATCTTTCTGGCTTCCAAGCCCTCCCCGGTGCCCCGGCAACCCCGGGGCCTACCGGGGGCGGCGACCCGTTCCGGGGACAGTGGCAGGTTGTTGTACCACAACAGGAGCTTTAATATCTTTCTGAAGTGGAGTCGGTGTGGAGATCTGTGAGTGTGAACTCAGGATGAAGATCCTCCTCATCTTCACCCTCTGCCTGATCTCAGGTAAAGAAATGCACTTCAAAATAATCCTCACTATCAGCAGCAGTGTTACATGAAGGAAGGTTTTGCTCAGATGGATATTTGGTGTTTTGTTAGATGAAGGAGCCTCCAAGGAAGTAACAGGATATTCAGGAGGAGGAGTCCTTATCAAGTGCAAGTATGAAACAAAATACACACAAAACCAAAAATATTTCTGTAAGGGTTCATGGATGCTGCATGCTTTTTTTTTTTAGATTTAGATCCCTACTGAAGAAGTCGGAGGTGACAGTGGTGATGGAAAAACTTCCCGAAATGACATGAGAAAGAAAACAGACTCAAAAGGGAGCGCTTCCTCTTCTGGATGACACCGGATAGTGGGATTATAAATAGTATTCATTTAGTCGGTATTCAGAGTCTGAAATCCCTTTCAGCTTTTTTTTTTTTTTCATTTATTTAACCACATAAACACTGAGACTCGTTGAGAAGTTTCAGTTTCATATCTCTGACAGCAAATATGATTACATGCACCAGCAAATCTGAGATATCTGCGAGCCTAATAACTGGCAGATGAAAAGCGTCCCCATTTACACCCCGATATATTAATATGCGCTTTCAGTGATCAGATCACTACTGGGTTTCACTTGAGTGCATCAAATGTCAGTGTAAATGGACTCAATACTCATTCTGATTGGATTATGATTGGATCACTCAAACCTCATTCTGAGTTGTCTGGGATGCCCTTTGACCACATTCAACACGAGTGTAAATTAAATTACTTACCATATAGCTGCATTTTCTACTTCTGAAATTACAGATCTGTTTCCTGCATGATTTGTTAATCCTCCTTAAGCTTGTTCATCAATGGTCAGGATCATCACATGACCACTACTGAGCAGATATTAGTTCGTGACATGTTAGTGTGTGTGTGTGTGTGTGTGTGTGTGTATGTGTGTGTGTGTGTGTGTGTGTGTGTATAAACAACTCGGTATCACTGCTGGGCTGAGAATAGTCTGCCAAACCAAACCCAAATTGATATCAGTGTAAAATGAAACGACCCACTAAAGCAATTCATCTTTGTGTTCAGACCAATATCATCCATTAGTTGCCAAACCACAAAAAAAATTATTATTTATTTATTCAGGCCTACTTTACATTTCCAAAGCTGTTTAAATCTACATCCATCCATCCATTTTCTATACTGCTTATCCTATACAGGGTCACAGGGGAGCATGGAGCCTATACCAGATGACCCAGGGAACAAGGCGGAGGGACCCAAACCATTGCAGGGTGCAATCACACAACAATTCACAAACTACAGACAATTTGGAAATGCCAAACAGCCTACAACGCATATCTTTGGGCCGGGGGAGGAAACCAGAGTACCTGGAGGAAACCCCCGAAGCACAGGGAGAACATGCAAACACACAATCGAACCCCCAACCCTGGAAATGTGAGGCAAACATGCTGACCACTAAGCCTTCGTGCCGCCCAATCTAAACACCTTTTTGGCTCCATGGTTCCACTTTTAACTGAGTAAGATTCTAACACATAATTTTACATAATTACAGTTTTTCTGTACTTTTCACACCTCTGGTTATGTTCTTGTGCACTAGTCGAGTGAAATTATCTATACACTGTTAATAACTTTTTTATTTTTTGCACAAAAAAAGCCTAAGATATAATAAGAATGACCAAAATAAAAAGACAAGTTGATTAAATATTAATTACATAACGCTGGCTTGTTACACCAAACATTATCCTTTTAGCCAGCTAGCAGATTTAAATAAATGAGCTAAATTAGCTAGTTGAAATAAACTAATCAGTATAGTTCTTCTTTGCATCACAGCCCTAAAGCTGCAGAGTCCTGTAACAGCAGGGTCTAAAGCAGGGGGCCTTGCTCAGGGCTACGGTAGTCCCCAGCTCATGAGGTTTGCAGCTGTTTCTTACTCAGTCAGAAAGGGGAAGTGGTTACGGTATCATTTATCTGATTTAGATGCAGATGAAGACACACAGAACATTCACAGAGTGAGACAGAGACAGTAACAGTGTGTAACACAACAGGAGCTTTAATATCTTTCTGAAGTGGAGTCGGTGTGGAGATCTGTGAGTGTGAACTCAGGATGAAGATCCTCCTCATCTTCACCCTCTGTCTGATCTCAGGTAAAGAAATGCACTTCAAAATAATCCTCACTATCAGCAGCAGTGTTACATGAAGGAAGGTTTTGCTCAGATGGATATTTGGTGTTTTGTTAGATGAAGGAGCCTCCAAGGGAGTAACAGGATATTCAGGAGGAGGAGTCCTTATCAAGTGCAAGTATGAAACAAAATACACACAAAACCAAAAATATTTCTGTAAGGATTCAGTACCAGGCTGTTCTGACCAAATAAAGACAGGAGATAAAAACAGGTGGATAAAATCAGGAAGATTCTCACTGTTTGATGACACCAAATCAGCAGAGTTCAGGGTGATGATCAGAGAGCTCACTGTACAGGACACTGGGACGTACCACTGTGGAGTTGATATATCCAGGGGGATAGACATTTACACACCGGTGGAGCTGAAGGTAAAGGAAGGTGAGTCTCCCACCACTGCCTTCTGTTTATCTTCACAAAGCTCTAGTGTCATTAGCAGACAAAATACCAAGTAATCATACTTTATTACTATACTTAAGTATCATTTTAGCATATTTTTACTCTTATGAGATCATGATTTAATTTTTCCTCCTTTTTCCTGGCTGAGAAACCGATCGATCACCTTTCTGTACATTTTAACTTTATTTCTTGACTATATTTAAAATATCAAATTTAATTCAAAGTGACCTGCAAACTGTCTACTGAACTTCCTGCTGCCTTTATTTACTTAATTGTATTTATTTCACTTCATTTGCCACTTATCTTTGCAATTTTTTTTCATTATCGTGTGTTTCTGAGCATTTTTTCTTTGCTCATTATTTATGATTTTTTGACTTTTTGCTTAGACACTTCATTTAGTTGCTGATTGCCCTGTACTATTTTACCCCACCTTTTTTCCCTTTGACCATGAGCTTCCTGATTTCGATTGTCTGTAACTGTAACCTGAACCTTAGTAACTTTTCAGACAAATTGATTCATGTGCATAATCATGAATTTGCCAGTGAGACATCGTGTTATACTACTTCAATTACAGTATAAATTTTATTATGTACTTGCATTTTTAATTAATTGAGCATGAACTGAACTTGCTTTTAACAGGGGGCTTGGTCTCTAGACAAGTGAGTGCATATGCAGGGGGAGGAATCAACATCAAGTGCAGATATGAGGATGAATATAAACACAAACCCAAATCTTTCTGTAAGATGGGAACACATCAGTGGTGTTTTAATCAGATAACAACTAAACTAAACAGTGAATGGTCACATGAGGGCAGATTCTCAATCCATGACAACAGAAGTGCAGGATTCTTCAGTGTGTTTATCAGAGAGCTGATTACGGAGGACACTGGAACATACGCGTGTGCTGTTGTTGTGTCTGATGCAATAGAGACCTACACTGTAGTGAAGCTGAATGTAATAGAAGGTGAGTAGCTATAATTATGTGTTTTAGCAGAAAAAACAGATCAGAAACATCAGATTTATATGTAGACATATTGTATAACTTGTTGCTAATCAGAGCTAGGACACATATACACATATAAACAGATCTGATTGGTTGTGATTTGCAGATCTGTCCTATGAGAAGTCCATCAGTAAGACTGTCCATGTAGGAGGAGATTTGAACGTCAGCTGTATATACCCACAATCCCTCAGGAGTCACCCCAAGTTTCTCTGCAAGACGAGGCTGCAAGATTCTGACTGTTTTTCTAAAGAATCTGTTAAACAAAGTAGAAAATATGTAAATAAGGGGAAATTCTCCCTGTATGATGACAGAGAAACACAAATGTTCACTGTGAGTATTAGAAATGTAACTGAGCAGGACTCTGGTGAATACTGGTGTGGAGCTGAAGCAGCCTGGACATCTGATCATGGAGACGAGGTTTATTTCACACAGATCAGCCTGACAGTTACTGGTGAGTTTGTAGAGACATGGAGACACACTGCATTAACTATTCTGACATTACAGAGGCTTTGTGTGAGGCATAGAGTCAGTGCACATCCTAACCTACACTCGCCTGTGATATTATTGGCAGTTAGTGAATATAACAATAATGGCAGTAAAAATAGAGCAGTTATTTTTAGAAAGAAGTTTGTTACCACATGGAATTGAAGTGATGTAGCTGATATTATCTGTTAACCTTCTGACTTCTGTCCTTTAAGACTAAATGATGTGATGAGCAGATTTTTATTAGGCTCAGAGTCTGTTCTCTGTTCTTCCTGTGCACATGTGTACTTTTGCTTCAGTTCTCTTCCTGTGATTTATCAGACGTATAAATAGCAACACAGCAATTTCTCACAGCTGTCTATAACTGGTGATTTTCTCAGCTAACAGCAGTCAGTATTTCTGAAGTTCCACACATACAGAATGTACACTGTATTGTGATGAATCTGTGCTGTTATCAGTCATTTACTAGATTCACTCACTTCATGTCATTCATTATCTAACTCAACTTTTCACTGCTTTAGATCCACATGTCCAAGTTTCAACCTCGAAACCAACACTGCCTTCATCATCATCATCATCATCATCATCATCACCATCATCATTGCTGTCGTCATCATCATCATCCACACCTCTACTTCTCACAAATAAACACATATCCCGGCCTACTCCAGCTTCTCCTCCAGCAGGTGATCCTGCTCAGACACACATCTCCCCCAGATGTAGTCTAACTACATGACTTTGATGAATCTGATCCCTAATGAATGATCAGCATGTACAGGTGCATCTCAATAAATTAGAATGTCGTGGAAAAGTTCATTTATTTCAGTAATTCAACTCAAATTGTGAAACTCGTGTATTAAATAAATTCAATGCCACAGACTGAAGTAGTTTAAGTCTTTGGTTCTTTTAATTGTGATGATTTTGGCTCACATTTAACAAAAACCCACCAATTCACTATCTCAACAAATTAGAATACTTCATAAGACCTATAAAAAAACATTTTTAGTGAATTGCTGGCCTTCTGGAAAGTATGTTCATTTACTGTACATGTACTCAATACTTGGTAGGGGCTCCTTTTGCTTTAATTACTGCCTCAATTCGGCGTGGCATGGAGGTGATCAGTTTGTGGCACTGCTGAGGTGGTATGGAAGCCCAGGTTTCTTTGACAGTGGCCTTCAGCTCATCTGCATTTTTTGGTCTCTTGTTTCTCATTTTCCTCTTGACAATACCCCATAGATTCTCTATGGGGTTCAGGTGTGGTGAGTTTGCTGGCCAGTCAAGCACACCAACACCATGGTCATTTAACCAACTTTTGGTGCTTTTGGCAGTGTGGGCAGGTGCCAAATCCTGCTGGAAAATGAAATCAGCATCTTCAAAAAGCTGGTCAGCAGAAGGAAGCATGAAGTGCTCCAAAATTTCTTGGTAAACGGGTGCAGTGACTTTGGTTTTCAAAAAACACAATGGACCAACACCAGCAGATGACATTGCACCCCAAATCATCACAGACTGTGGAAACTTAACACTGGACTTCAAGCAACTTGGGATATGAGCTTCTCCACCCTTCCTCCAGACTCTAGGACCTTGGTTTCCAAATAAAATACAAAACTTGCTCTCATCTGAAAAGAGGACTTTGGACCACTGGGCAACAGACCAGTTCTTCTTCTCCTTAGCCCAGGTAAGACGCCTCTGATGTTGTCTGTGGTTCAGGAGTGGCTTAACAAGAGGAATACGACAACTGTAGCCAAATTCCTTGACACGTCTGTGTGTGGTGGCTCTTGATGCCTTGACCCCAGCCTCAGTCCATTCCTTGTGAAGTTCACTCAAATTCTTGAATCGATTTTGCTTGACAATCCTCATAAGGCTGCGGTTCTCTCGGTTGGTTGTGCATCTTTTTCTTCCACACTTTTTCCTTCCACTCAACTTTCTGTTAACATGCTTGGATACAGCACTCTGTGAACAGCAGCTTCTTTGGCAATGAATGTTTGTGGCTTACCTAGTGAACCAAACTGAGAGACCATTTTGAAGGCTCAGGAAACCTTTGCAGGTGTTTTGAGTTGATTAGCTGATTGGCATGTCACCATATTCTAATTTGTTGAGATAGTGAATTGGTGGGTTTTTGTTAAATGTGAACCAAAATCATCACAATTAAAAGAACCAAAGACTTAAACTACTTCAGTCTGTGTGCATTGAATTTATTTAATACACGAGTTTCACAATTTGAGTTGAATTACTGAAATAAATGAACTTTTCCACGACATTCTAATTTATTGAGATGCACCTGTAGGTTAAAGTGACTGTCTGTTTGTTTCTCTTCCAGGATTTCCAGTTTCCACTGTGATCACTGTGTCTGTAATTCTGCTGCTGCTTCTGACTGGAATCTCATCCCTCACTTTGACTCTACAAAAGAGACGCAAGATGCATGGTATATACACACACACACACACACACACACACACACACACACACACACACACACACACACACATACAAAACTCATGATAAAATGTTTAACACATTCATGTAGTGTAAAATGATCAATGAATGAACAAACAATGAGTTCCTGTGCATGTTCTTCCTGTGCTCATATGAGATCCCTCTAGGTTCTCTGGTTTCCTTTCTGAGTGTGTGAATGAGTGTGCGTGTGTGTGTGTGTGTGCGTGTGTGTGTGGTGTGTGTGTGTGTACTGCATGTGTGGTGACCTGAATATGTTGATGGTGGATTTGGAGAATATTTGTGAAGATCCTGTTATTGAAATGTGAATATGGCAATAATAATAATAATAATAATAATAATAATAACAGTGTTTTAACCCTGTCACTGAAGATGAAACTAAAGTTATAAATCAATGAAAGTATCACAGATTTCATAAGCCATAGCTCTTCAGATATGATAGAAGTATTTTTCATTCACATACTAGAAAGATATCACATGTTAGAGATTTTTTTTTATCATTACATTTACAGCATTTGGCAGACGCCCTCATCCAGAGCGACTTACATTGATTTCATTTATACACCTGAGCAGTTGAGGGTTAAGGGCCTTGCTCAAGGGCCCAACAGTGACAGCTTGGTGGTGCTGGGATTTGAACTCACGACCTTCCAATCAGTAACCCAACGTCTTAACCACTGAGCTTCCTCTGTCCCTGGGCTTGTTGTTATTATTATTATTATTATTGACAAGAGACCATAAACCGGTTGGATATTCAAAAAATGGCCCAAGATATCAATATTCAATTAAATACAGCTATATAATCTCATATACATGATTTATTATTTATTATATATACTTCCTGTGCTCTTACTGCACTACAGTGGAACAGTTGTTCTGAGTATTGTTTTTGCCCGACAGGACTATGAGATAAGCATGCCTTATTGAGTTAGCTCGCTTAGTGGAATATCCCCCTGCCCATTATAAAATCTAAAACTGAAAATAACAATAGTAATAATAACTACTGACTACTTTACTGCTTCTTTTAGCAGGTACAGCTTCTACTGGCAGGAGATCTGTCCAAGACTCAGGAAACACCCAAGGGGTAATTGTCTTTATCATTGTGTGTGTGTGTGTGTGTGTGTGTGTGTGTGTGTGTGTGTGTGTGTGTGTGTGTTCAGTACCAAAACTTATTGCTTTATGAAAAAAAAAAAAGTGAAAACATTTATATTTTTGTTTCTCTTTGCTCTCAGTTTCCTCCTGATGTCTGTTACTATGAGGAGATTAAAGACACCAGACGACTTTCTGCCTCAGAAGCTGAAACTTCCACAGTTTACTCTACTGTTCAACTACCCACAATCCCCTCTTATCCTCAAACTGTTTATGCAAACACAGAATTACCCACAAGCCCCTGTGATTCTGCTGTTTATTCTACTGTTCAACGACCCACAGTCCCCTCTGATCAGGACATCTACTCCACAGCTCAGTTACCCACACGTCTCTCGGCTGAGAAATCTGCTGAAGGTCTGATTTACACAGCAGTGAGTTTTCACTCCAATGCCACCAGCTCTAATGATGCAGTTCCAGAGAAGGAAAAGGTCTCGTGTGACTATGATACAGTCAGTCATGTTAATTCATGTGGCTAGTTCCTCATCATTAGGGCTCCAAGCACGTCGTGCTAGAACTTTCCTAGTTTGTTTATATATTTCTTCTTCTTCTTTTTCCCCGTTCCTAATTTGCACTTGGCCATTTCCCACCCCTGTCATGTGACAGCTGCCAACCAGGGAGGAAGAAAGCTTACAGACACTTCCTCTGAGACAGTACATATTTTCAGAGAAAAACTCTATCTGCCCTCTTCAGCATACATGAGCTCACAGATGGCTAGTGTCACTGTGATTGACAAGAGAGAGACAGCATGTCACCCCTCCCACCCAGAAAGTGTGTCCAATTTTGTACTCTTGGCTGTTGCTTCGTTGGGATTTGAACTTATGATCTTCTGACAATAGAGTGAACACGTTTCTTTTGCTCCACTCAGGAGTTCATGGCTTCTTCTTCTTCTTCTTCTTCTTAAAACAGTATTTGGAGCAATGACCATAACTTAGAGAAACACTAAATACTCTGGAAAATATTAACCTCTATCACCCATATTGGTGGTATAGCACAACATTTTGGACCAAAATTCTTGTTTCTGTTTAATATTTAGAAAGCTCCAAGCCCATAGTTTGTGCCCACATGCTAATGTGCATGATAGGTGATAGTTCTATTTGGGGTTTTTTTAATCACTTTGATTTTATTTGTTACTGATATTTTGCTATTGATAATGATAATCTGATTCACTCAAATATTGTCACTCACCAAGAGTGATGAATAATATCAACATATTTCTACACGTAACACATAAACTTCTCACTGACGCATTTTAATGAAATTTTACTGGAGGCTGTGCTTCACATGTATTCTTAAATCAGTCAGCTGTGGTTTAGTTCTGATTAGCATGGCAGGCTGAGAGTCTGACACAGGGCTGTCAATCAAGTGTGTTCATTAAAATATTAGACCACACTCACCGGGTTAGTCAGGGTGGGCCTGCTCCGTGAATTCACCTCGTGTTTTCCAGCTGTTTAACATACGAGTTCGGTGTCATACAAGCATTTTAAATAACTGTCCTTGGACATCCAATGTTTAAACCGGGAATTTCTTTTAACTTTCTTACCCCTTTAGTCATAGCTTAAAATTCACTTTATTCAGAAACTAATATGCAGTATTTTTAGCAAAGGTACTGTACCTTTAATAAGGTGTATTGTAGCATTTATTATTATTAAAGCAGGTTGCCTGTTCATGTGGTATTGATGTTTTGTTTTATTGGAATAAGTGTTTACTGTTGTAAGAGAAATGTGTTTACGGGTTGCTCGTGTTAGTGTGTCACTGAAATGTTATTATTGTGTTTGTTCAATGTACTATCCAACACCGATTATCCCTATCACAGCAGTTCTGCAGCTAACCACCAAGCCTGCGTTTGTGCTGAAAGTGTGAGTTTGCCAATGAAAGAAAGTTTGCCAATAAAAACATTGTTTTACCAATGCTTCCTGGTCAAACTTCTTCTTTACGGATGCTACAGTATGAAGTTATGAGAGTGAGAAATGTAAGTCTTTAGCAGATAACAGCAGGCGTTTTGGTGGGGCAGGACAACATTAATATGCTGAGAGGCTATCACAGTTGACTTATGCTATAGGCTAGTGTCTAGTGAATTTTTTGAGTACGCCCGTCATAGACATACGGTACAGTCATCGAGCAGACAGACCCCAATGGGTCTCTAGCAGTGCTGTTGAAGTTCCCATGTTTGATCACTAGGTGCAATAATAACTCTATGAAGTCAAATGGGACAGTGAGTATGCTGTCCTGAGACTGTGGAACATCTAAAAGGCGATCAAATCAACGGAGCGTGGCCCAATATCCTTCAAATAGCAATATTTTATTAAATTGTTGGTCGCTCAAAAGAAGTAATTAGTATTTCAACAGAATTTTAAAATGTATGGATTTGTGAGTGAACATACAACAAGCCGTTAGAGAGGAGTTAAATTAGTACTCATTGAAGTAATCATTTAGTGAAGAGCTTAGTCTTCAGTCTTGGTTTGAAGACAGACACTGACTCAGCTGTTCAGACAGCCTGGGGAAGTTCATCCCACCACCTGAGTGTGGGACAGAGAAGATTCTGATGGCATGTTTTCCTTGTACCTTGAGAGATGGTGGGTAAAGTCGAGCCATGATAGATATATTTGTTCTTCTACCTGGATGGAGCTGTGAAGATCAAGCTGCTGAGAGAAAAGAGGAAGTGGAGGAATGAAAGAGAGAGAGGATGAACAGAAAGGGGAAGGAAAATGGCAAGTTAAACCAGACAGAGAGAGAGAGAGAGAGATGCTGGAATGATAGGTATGTTGGTCCCTGTTTTTCTCCTTAAACCTGCTCTGTGAGTGAAGCCCCGCCCCTAAACACCTGAAAGGTGACAGTGACTCACCCCAACCCACCACACACACATCCTCATAGAGTGTGTGTAAAGCTGCTTGAATTTGCTTAAAGTGCCATAACTGTGTTACATTTTGTGTTCAGTGCATTAGCTCGATTCTTTCTTTTCTTTAAAAATGAGTAAGGGTCTTCTGTGGACGGAGGAGCAGTTTAACTGCCCCGTTTGCCTCGACTTGCCCACCGAGCCCGTGACTATCCCGTGCGGTCACAGCTACTGCAAGGACTGCATCACCGACTACTGGGACTCGGAGCGCAAAAAGAGCGGCGCGTGCAGCTGCCCCGAGTGCCGCCAGACCTTCGACCCTCGTCCTCAGCTCTGCCGTAACACCATGCTGGCGGAGGCCGTGGAGCAGCTCCGCGTGGGCAACCTCAGCTCGACAGCACGCGAGTCCATCCGCAACGCGCGCCGTGCAGCCGCGTCTGCGTCCGAGCGGGGAGCGCGCGACCGGAAAGCCGCCGTGAAACAACTTCCTGCCTCGAGCGTGCCGTGCGACCGGTGCGTGCAGCCGAGAGCGGCCGTGAAAACCTGCCTGACGTGCATGGCGTCGTTCTGCGAGAGCCACCTGAAGCCGCACGAGACGCAGGCCAAGCTGAAGAGCCACGAGCTCATCGCGCCCACCGGAGACCTGACGCAGAAGATCTGCCCCGAGCACAAGTACCTGCAAGAGTTCTACTGCCGCTCGTGCCAGATCTACATCTGCTGGCTGTGCACGAGCAACCAGCACAAGGACCACGAGAGCGTCTCTACACAGGCGGAGCGCACAGAGAAACAGGTGCGGAAGAGTTTAAACCCTGCGCGTTACTGATGTGTCGTTCACCAATGAGTCGACTCTTTCAGCCGAGTCAGTTAGGTGGATATTCATGTTTCTCTAACGCCTTTAATCACACACAGTGCAACCATGAGCAGAGTGCATCTAGTGAATCAACACCTGAGTTGTTTGGAACAGATGAGAGAGAGAGAGAGAGAGAGAGACTGAGGCAGGATGAGGGTCTGACTGTTTTGTAGTGTATTGGGGGACAATAATTTAATTCAATAATTAAGTCAATACTTTTAATTTAAGAGTAGACTATTAATGCAAGATTGCTTTATGTAGCACCTTGCTGATTTATATTTATTTAAAGAGATTGTATAACAGGCAACATGCAAAGTATAATGTTATTTTAACAATAGGAAGGTAGAGAAAGATAGATAGGTCAGTTATAATAAAATCTGGCGTTGAGCCGCTTGGGAGCCGAAAGAGTCGGTTTTTATCAGTGAGCTGAGTCAACTGATGTGGCTCACGGAAAAAAGTCGGAATTTCCATTACTACTGCGGATGAAATAGATTTTCCTGCTCTGACAAATACAGTGTCCTCCACTAATATTGGCATCCTTGATAAACATGAGCAAAAAAGGCTGTGAAAAATGGTCTTTATTGTGGATCTACAATGATCCAAAACATACATCAAATTCAACAAAAAAATGGTTTACTGACCACAAAATCAAGGTCCTGCCCTGGCCATCCCAGTCCCCTGACCTGAACCCCATAGAAAACCTGTGGGGTGAACTGAAGAGGAGAGTCCACCAGCATGGACCTCAAAATGTGAAGGATCTGGAGAGATTCTGTATGGAGGAATGGCCTCAGATCCCTTGCCATGTATTCTCCAACCTCATCAGGCATTATAGGAGAAGACTCGGAGCTGTTATCTTGGCAAAGGGAGGTAGCACAAAGTATTGACTAAAAGGGTGCCAATAATTGTTGCAGACCTATATTTAACAAAGATATATTTTCTTTCTCCTCTGTCCTGAAGACTTTCCAGTGCCGGAAAACTTACTGACTGTTAGAAAGCGCTGACACTGGAGACTCCTTCCATAAATGTTAAATAAACATCTTAAACAATGATAAGTTCTTATTTGTTAAATAACGACACATTCCTTAATCCATTTATTATTAGCCTTAGATTGTGTGGCACACCCAGCATACGAGTCCCTGTGTAAGTCGTTACTATAGAAACAATAAGGTATAAATAGACGAGCGTGTTATTATAAAGCTGTGACCTGGAGCTGTTATAGAAAATTAATCAACACCTTCTGACCAATCAGAATTGAGAAGTGAACAGCACTGTGCTATAAAGCATGTTGACATGGATATTAGGATATTAGTGCTGTCTCATGAGTTCTGTGTTATGAGTGTTGCAATGTCTTATGAAGTGTGTTAATATTATTAGAGTGTGTTAGTGTATTATTGTGTGTTAACTACATACCGTATATTTACAATAATTGATGCTTATTTTTAATGTTTAATGTTTAATAAGACATCACTGCCTTTTCCCCGTCTCAGAAAACCCTGCTGGCGGTTCAGACGGAGAATCTGCAGAAGCTGCAGGAGAGAGAGAGGGAACTCAAAGACATGAAGAAAGTCCTGGAGACCCTCAAGGTGGCCATCATTAATTCAATAACACACACTTTCACCCTTTCAAACACCGATTAAAGTCTTTAACAGTTTGTGAACGCCCTAAACACACCTAATGCTTTTCACACACACACACCCTGCCCTAGTGTTAGAGCCATCACACAAGTTAAACAGGTCTGAATGTGTGTAAGACGTCTAAAGTAGCTGCTTACGTCAACCATGAATGGAATAGTTTATCTAAGCCCAGTATCACGTGTGTGTGTGTGTGTGTGTGTTTGTATATGTATGCATGACCCTCTATGGCCATTGGTGTCACTGGCTGTGTGTGTGGGAGTGCATAAGTGTGTGTGTGTGTGCGCACATTATATCTTGGTGGGAATCAGATGTCCCCACAAGGATAAGAATATCTGGCCGTTGGTTTTGTGGGGACATTTGGCTGGTTCCATTGCGGAAAACTACTTTTTAACCACAACTGCAGCTTGTATTTAAAAAACTAAAAGTTCCTTTTGTTTTTGGAGGTTAAGGTTAGGGTTAAATTTAGGTGTAGCATAGCGTTGATTAGCTGCATTAATAATTATGTCAGTGGGAGGTCCTCAGAAGTATAGTAAGGCAAATATATGTATGTGTGTGAGTTTGTGTCTAAAATAATAAATCGATATAATAAACCTGTAGCAATGACATATATAATGCTTCATAAAATGGCTGAATAGCTTTGTGTGTGTGTGTGTGTGTGTGTGTGTGTTTGGTTTGGTATAATTATCATTTATATTACTGAATACCAGGAATACTTAGTGTAGGAGCAGAAGCTGACTGTCACCGTGTGTGTGTGTGTGTGTGTGTGTGTGTGTGTGTGTGTGTAGAGCTCATCCGACACGGTGAGCGAGGAGACGGACACGGTGCTGTGTGAGCTTCAGCACTCGGTGCAGCGTCTGGCGGATCTGATCCAGCAGGTGATGAGTTCCAGTGGGCAGGAGAAGATCAGCGAGGCCCAGCAGCTGGTGGACAAACTGGAGACGGAGATCAGTCAGCTGAGGAAGAAAGACTCTGATTTAAAGGAGTTGGTGACATGTCAGGACAATATCTACTTTCTCAAGGTACACACACCTGGAGTCAATTAAAGTATCAATAATGTATCAACGTCCTACACGGGCTCCCATTCTATGGCTGTATAGCATACACTCATTAGCTGGATGAGAGAAGGAGAGAGCCTCAAGATGTTTTACGTAATATTTAAGTAAAAAGTAAAGATGCAGTGAGCAAATAAAGAACACGGGCGGCCAAGAGGATAACAAACCGGGTGTATAGAGTACAGGAAGCCATAGGGGTCAGAAAGGGTCAGATGTACATGGCAGAAATGACCTGGAGCAACAGAACTAACGCTGCGTTCGTGGTGCCTTGTAAGTGCTCGTTTGTAATGACGTCACCTCGGCATGTCCGACGTGCGAAGTGGCAAAAAAACATGGACGCCTCCACAAAAGCCTGTCTTTTGTTTGCTCTGTCAGAATGTAAAGCTGATAAAAAGCTACTTTAACCGCACTTTTCCAGGCCTGAGTGGTTATTGGTCCCGTTCTTCTATAGTGAACTTGAAACATTCATGCAACATTTTGGGATTGAAATTGCAGCACAGTGACCACATCGGACAATATCGAGTAGCATTAGCAACGAGCTAGCCAGCTAACGTTAGTTGTGTGTACAGTGATATCTCTAACATTGATGATTACCTTCTTAAAACAGCTATTATTATGGTCAGTGAAATAGATTTAACCAAGTACTGTGTAGGTATATTAACTGATCTAAAGCCAGTACTGGGTTTATACTGTTCACAGTGTGAGCGTCCATGTTGATTTCATGTCGCTCTGTAAGCAGGAGGGTAGAGAAGGGAAGAAGAAGACTTAAGGGTAGTTGAGAAGACAGCCCCAAGTTGAAATTTCATGTTGTGGAGGTGTTTTCCACAGAGGGGTTAGCTTTTGTCATATTTTAACAAATAATATGTGAGTGATGGCGCATTGTTTAAGAAATTTGAATAATAATTGCAATGAATGTTTTCAAAAACTGATAGAATAATAATTACATTTTTAGTATTAGACTAAAATACCAATAAGTGATCCAGAACATTTAGTTTAGATTTGGCAGTATTATCAAGTCATTTAAACCATATATCTACATTTCCTGCTTGATTTTTCTCCTTCTGCTTTCTCCAGACGTATCAGTGTCTTTGCTCTCCGGAGCTCAGTGAGCTCGGCAGTTTTACAGTGAACCTGGACACCTCGTTTGATCCTGTACGAAACATCGTTTTGGATCTCAGGGAGAAAGTGGAGAACATGTGCAACCAAGAGCTGGACAAAATTAACAAGACAGGTCAGGAACACACACACACACACACACACACACACACACACACACACACACAAGCACACAGACACATACAGTATACTGTTTATTCTACATAAATTCAAGCTCAAATCCTGCATGCATTAAGAACTTTTTTGTTATTTATGAAACACATGATAATTCCTTAGTGAGACACAGTGACTTCTCACTGGTCAGTCGATCAGTACGAGTAATAAACTGGCCACTTGGCGCATATAGTATGTATATTCCCCATAGTGTTGGAATAGACGTTCTAATGATATATTACAGAAATCTGGATGTAGATTTAGGTCCCTAATGAACAGAAGCCAAGATGGCAAGAAAAAAAATAAACTTGAGGCGACATGAGGAAGAAACCTTGAAAGGAACCAGACTCACAATGGAACCCATTCTCTTCTGGGTGAGACCGGATAGTGGGATTATACTGTAAATTATTACACTATAAAGGTGTAGAAGAGGAAAGACAAACGGTACTAGGTGTATTGAAAGGATGTTCAGTATGAGAACATTGTGAATAAGAGTCCTGGGATGAGCACAGGACAGTCTTTATGATTACAGCAGCAACGTTTAGGTACAAATCTACAGTATCTGTGAGATTAAAACCTGAAGTAATTGTGAGACTTGAGTATAGACTGTTTTTAAGAAGTGCGAATATTTAGTGTATGCATGGAGGAAAAGTAGTACCAGGAAGAATCGGGAACGTCTGCCTTTCGGATGAGACGTTAAACCGAGGTCCTGACTCTCTGTGGTCATTAAAAATATTTAAAAGGTTTTAAAAGAGTAGAGGTATAACCCCCGGTGTCCTGGCGAAATTCCCCCATTGGCCCTTATCTATCATGGCCCCCTAATAATCTCCATCCCTGAATTGGCTACATCTCTCTCCTCTCCTCTCCACCGATGGCTGGTGTGTGGTGGGCGTTCTGGTGCACTATGGCTGCCGTCGCATCATCCAGGTGGATGCTACACACTGGTGGTGTTTGAGGAGATTCCCCCCTCCCCCCCCCATACTATGTAAAGTGCTTTGAGTGTCTAGAAAAGCGCTATATAAGTGTAACTAATTATTATATTATAGGTCTGAAGCGAGAGAGGAGCCACGGGAGCATCAAAACATCCCAGTTTACCAAAACTCTCTATGCCTATGAACCCTTTTAGATCTGTGCCTTTATCTAAGAGACAAGCTTTTTCTTCCTCCAAAATACAGTCACACTGAGCTCAGGCTATAAGTTATAACATGTATTAATATTTCTGACCAGGAGACAACATTAAAATCACTCCCTGAAAAATGTTCACTGTTGGACATTTTTTGTATGTGTATTAAACTCAGCTGATCTTGATGATCTCATCTGAGGTGTTGATTTGGTATACGGTTCAGTATACGGTTCAGTATACGGTTCAGTATACGGTTCTTGGTGATGGTCTTTCCTTTCTCAATCACGCAAGCTTTCATGCTACCGTGCAAACCCTAATGCCATTGGTTTTCCTACAGTGTTCAACACAGCGCCGTTCACAGTGATTGACCGACAGAGTGGACAGAAGCCAGCCATTTTAAAATGTGAGTAAAGTCCACTACAGATACATAGATAGATAGATAGATAGATAGATAGAGTACTGTGCAAACGTTTTAGGCGCATGCAAAAAAATGCAAAATAATGAAATTAAATGTTTCTACATATTTTTTAAAAAAAACCCGTAAAGAGCAGTAAACAGTAGTAAATGAAACAAAGTCAATATTTGGTGTGACAAAAAAATAAAAATTTAAATAAAAATAGTAGTCTCCGGTACAATGTGTGCAGTTTTATAAGGAAATGAGCTGGTAAGTTTTATTGAGCATCTTGCAGAACCAGACACAGTTCTTCTGGACACTTTGACTTTCGCACTCGCTTCTTATTTCTGCAGCGAAAGTTTGTACTAAAAAAATAGGGTGCCTAAAACTTTTGCACAGAACTGTAGATAGATAGATAGATAGTGTAGAGTGCACAAGCAACATAAACATATTCAGAAGTAACTTATAATGGTATACTCCTATAGTATACTCCTATAATAGTATAGGATATATAAAGTAAATATAGCTTTATATTCACAAGTACTCTGAATGAAGTGAAAGTGTCAGTGCAGTACAGGAGTATTAACCTCAGGGAAGAGGAATGAGGAGTGTAATAAATGGTGTAAAACGAGTACGGAATCACAGATGTGCAGCACAGTAGCTGCGATCGACAGAACGTCCGCAGCTGGACAGTGCAATAATATGATGAGTAGCATGAGTGCAGTAAGCAGAATGCAACACTGGGTTAGTGTTGATATAACTACTTAAATATAAAGCTGTGAACATGTTTTCTCTCTGTGTCTGTCAGTGTTTTCTGGAATCGGAGCCAAAACATCAAGCAGTCGCACACAAGGTATCTACATCTACATGTAATAATATCTGATTTTACTCATTTTTTATTTTCAGACTTTGCTCGTTAATCTCATATGCCTGTGTGTGTGTGTGTGTGTGTGTGTGTGTGTGTGTGTGTGTGTGTGTGTAGCAGGCCCCCCTCCACTGCCCTCTGTGAGTGTTCGAGGCCCAGGTAACATTGCTGTAACATAGCCATTCCAAATCTGTCTGTCTCTAAAACTGTCTATGTTTTAAACGGTCTCTAAATCCATCTCTAAATCTATTTATACCTCTTAAACTGTCTGTCTATGTTTTAAACTGACCTTCTGTCTGTACGTCACCAGTATTTATCCATCTGTCTTAAATCTTTGTCCGTCTGTAAAACTGTCTGCCTCTTCAGGACCTGTAGAGCTTCCACAGAATATTAGGAGGTGTAATTAGCCACAAGATGAGTGCGTGAGGTTGTGTATGTGTGTGTGTGTGTGTGTGTGAGAGACAGAGAGAGCGATAGAGAGAGAACGAGAACCTTGGGTATATAGGCATGTGTCAATTCAAAATTTTAATCACACAACATTAGGGCTGGGGTTACTGTCTGTGAGTTCTCGTCCAAACCCTGCACTGAGTGTTCATAAGATCCACCTCCACCCTGAAAAGGATAAAGCACTAGCTGAAGATGAATCAATTTCACAGTAATCTACGTTTTAATCATATCCGACAATATCGTCACGGCAGAATGTTTCAAAATGTAGTTGTTCCTGTTTTCATTAATATGATTAATTAACGGTTACATTTTACATTGTCATTTCTAGCACTCTGTCCACTTGACCTTTTCAGATTAGATTAGATTAGATTAGTCATTTCACCGTGGCCAACTAATTCAAATAACAGCAGCCGTTCTAATGCCGATTTCTATACGAAACAGACTTCATCCTGGAATAATCACCTTCCAATGTGGTGACAATATTTTTTATTTGTCCACGACAGCAATATCATACATGATGAATATCAGGGTTTAATAAAATAAAATTCTGACATGTACAGGAATGCAAAATGAAATAGCAGTTTCCATATATTCTATACATAAGTAACTTTATACGCTTGATTTTACAGAATGGGCACATGCTGATTTGTATGTGGATGAGATGTTTTACCAAAGATGTTTTGTCCTTGTGTTAGTTGATAGAGGGACAAACTCCCCAAGACCAAGAGCGAGCTACAACAGAGAGGAGCGAGAACAAGGTAGGACACACACACACACACACACACACACACACACACACACACACACACACACACGAATGCAAGTATTATATTGTATCATCTTTAATAGAAGTTTGTCATTCCTGTAGTACAGAATGCAAACAAAGGTCAATGTACCTTTATTTTACAATTTATCTATGAATAAGAAGTTAAAATTGAATTGTCAGACTTCCAAAGCAAAATAAATTCAAAAGAAATATACTGCAGTTTGTATATAAACAATATATAACCAACATGATTTTAAGAAGGCCATATTTATTTTACTAATCCTATATTCACATACATTGTTTAATTTTTTTTACCGATAGTATTTTTTTTTCAGTGTTAATATTAAGTATTTAAGTATAAAATAAGTAACATCTGTAAAACCCAATACACTAAATGTCCTGCTGATATAAATTTACGGTTTATTGGTGTTTTCCGTCTCGCCCAAATCGTATGCAAATCTTTGCACATGACCAGCCGATTTTAGCTTTTAAATACAAATGAAACACAAAATCAAAACATCTTCCCTCCTTTTCTCTTTTGTAGAAAAGGCTTTAAGAGTAAAATACTGAGAAGACGAAAAAAAAAATGAGAGGAAATCATTTGTATTTCAATGTATTCATAGTGCAAATGCTTTCATCTGAAACAATTTATGTGTGTGTGTGTATATATATATATATATATATATATATATATGAAGTTAAATCCTGACCAGGAATAAAACTGTTAAAATGACCGAACTGTTTTCACAAGCTGATCAATGACTGGCTAAATGTTAATTAAAAAAATAATAATTTTTAAAAAAGTGCCTTTTCAGGTGTCATATATAAGCAGACTTTTCATTGTGTGTGTTTAGTCTCAGCTAATAACCGGAGTGTGAGCTCTCTGAGACCAAATGAGAGGCAGAGGAGAGCGGAGCGAGAGCAAGGTGATCTAATCATACCTCACTGTACAGTAATAATACACACCGTATTTACCGGACTATAAAGCCCACACACCTAAAATTCATTAATTATATCATTTGCATTCGTGTAACAGGTGTTTTTATTTTTCTGTCATTTGTTACGGCCTTTAAAATGGTTCCTCTTACAGGTTCAATAGACTATAAAGGCATTTCATAGTCCAGAAAATATAGTACATATTTCATTCAATATTGAGTGTATATTTGTTTTTCCATGTCCTTTGTCTACAGAGAGGGAGATCCAAAACTCACCAGCATCTCAAAGCAGGCAAAGCAGAAGCACAAATGATGACGAGGGTAAGATCACGCAGGAAAAGCTGTCGATTTTAGCGTTGTTGTTTTATTTTTGGCATCTTAAACAATGTGATCTCCAGTGATGTGTAACCATAGAAACTGAGATTTGCATTACCTTTGTATAATTATCAGTGCAGAAAAGATTCTGCGCAAGTCAGAAGAGCAGTCTCACTGGTGGTGGTGGTGGTGGGGGGGTGTGTTCTAAAAATAATGTGTGTGTGTGTGTGTGTGTGTGTGTGTGTGTGTGTGTGTGTGTGGCACAATAAAAAAAGTTTACACATTAATTTCTGCCTCGTTAGCCGACACACGGAGTATACGCTCTCTACGGCAGTCGGCACAGAGGAGAGAAAACCAGGAGCAAGGTGAGTTTCTCATACTCAAGCACACGTAATGGCACACAGCGCATACCGGATGCTCATGAATATATACGATCGATTACTGCAAGTGGTCTGGAGACAGTTGCACTGAGGAAAAGACAGGAGGAAGAGTTAGAGGTAGCAGAGCTGAAGATGTTGAGGTTCGCTTTGGGAGTGACGAGGACGGATAGGATCAGGAACGAGTACGTCAGGGGGACAGCACATGTGAGATGTTTTGGAGACAAAGTTAGAGAGGCCAGGTTGAGATGGTTTGGACATGTTCAGAGGAGGGAGAGTGAATATATCGGTAAAAGGATGCTGAGGTTAGAGCTGCCAGGCAGGAGGCCGAGAGGAAGACCAAAGAGGAGGTTTATGGATGTAGTGAAGGAGGACATGAAGGTAGTCGGTCTGAGAGAAGAGGATGCAGGGGATAGGGCTAGATGGAGGCAGATGATTCGCTGTGGCGACCCCTGAAGGGAACAGCCGAAAGGGAAAGAAGATTACTGCAAGTACAACGATTGGGCCAGGACCGGACCTTTCACATAGATATACAATCGTTCACAAACACTTCTCTTTTTTCTTTTCTTCTCACAGCTGACAACTGGAGCTTAAGTTCTGTCAGGTCCAGAGGCAGACCGAGGAGAGAGGAGAGAGAGACAGGTACGTGGCATCTTAACACGCTCTAATTGATCTGTGTGTCACTCACACACGTTTAACATCTAGCTCTGTGTTGATCTGTCTCCGTCTCTCTGTTAGCTAATGGGGACGTGCAGAGTTCCCAGAGACCACAGGAGACAGTGATGACCAGACAGCAACCAGAAAGGCAATGTAAGATGGAGATCACACGGGTGTTATTATGACAATCAAATTTTGAGCTCAATACCATTACCACGTTAGATGGTAAAAGTAAATGCATTTATACAAATAATGTTGACAAGAGAAAGGGATTTGTGTTCATTCAGCTACAAGAGCATTAGTGAGATCAGGCGCTGATGTTGGGTGAGGAGGCCTGTGGTGCAGTTCATCCCAAAGGTGTTCAGTGGGGTTTAGGTCAGGGCTCTGTACAGGACACTCGAGTTCTTCCACTCCAACCTTGTCTTCAAACCATGTCTTCATGGAGATCGCTTTGTACACAAGGGCATTGTCATACTGGAACAGGTTTGGGCCTCTTAGTTCCAGTGATGGGAAATTATAAAGCTACCACATACAAAGACATTCTATATGATTGTGTGGTTCTAAATATGTGGCAACAGTTCGGAGAAGAAGAAGCACGTATACTGTAGGTGTGATGATCTGGTGTTTACATACTTTTGGCTATATAGCGTATAGGAACAGGACCAGATGTACAGGCTTTAGCAGTAGATCACGCAAAGAAGCATGCACATATTTTAACACTCCACCTCCATGTCTTTCAGCTGATAGCTGGAGCTTAAGCTCCATCAGGTCGATCAGAGGCCGAGAGAAGAGGGAAGAGAGAGAGACAGGTACACAGTGTCTTAACACAGAGATAAGGGGCTGATTATTCTTTCTGACACACATTAAACTTCTCTCTCTGTTAGCTAATGCAAATGTCCAGAGCTCACCCAGGACACAGCAGACGGCAGCGACCAGACAGCAGCCCGAAAGACAATGTAAGATGCTCTACTCACACACACACGAAAGCAGTGCTCATGCTGTGGAAGGAACATCCGTTTGTAATTTTTGTTTCCGTACTGTTGTGTAAAATCAGCTGACCGCTGGAGTCTGAGCTCACTGTTACCGAGAAACAGGAGGAAGAGACAAGAGTCAGGTGAGAGAAGGAATAATCCCTGAGCCGCTCGCACTAACACACACGGCCTATTTTATTATCTTCGTGAGGTATTTCCACTGAATTGTGTCTACACCTAAACCAAATCCCAATTCGAATTCCAATTTCTAATGTCAGTATCGTTAATAACATTTAGTTCTTCACATAACACTGAACCCCACGTTGAGAAGCTTCCTTCAGGCATTAGTTATACACTGATTTTCTGTTCTTCTAGTGAAACAGGCCACACCTATTCAACAGGAAGTAGAGTCGCCGCAGGATCAGTGTAAGTCGCACCCGTTTAATACACTCACCTCCTGAAGAATGCATGCTTTGCATTTTTGTATCTTGTTTTGGAAATTTAACACTAACTGATTTTTTTTTTTCTCTCTGCAGGGGGAAGCCAGACTGAAGGTAAAACCTGATCTGGTACTGTCCAATTCAGACATACAGGACTGAGGTTTCAGACATTTAAACTGTATATAAACAAGTCAACAATATGGACATACTAATTATATTAGTAATAACATTGATCGTGCTCTTAGATCATGATGTTAGGTTTTGGTTTCCACCACTGTAAATCACAGAACCCCTGGCTGTGCTTCAAGGACTCCACTTGAGAATCACGGAGTTAGTGGTGCTAATAGTGATTTTGGTCTGATTGTTTCTCTGCTTAGTAAACCCTGGACTTTTCCTGGACTCTCCTCCCGCAGACTCCTCCATCATCCCTAACTTTTCATGTGAGCGTCTTCATCATCTCCTCCACATCTCCTCAAACTCATTCGATACATAAAATCCCCCTAGATACCGCATTTACACTTATACAGCCGTGGCCAAAAGTTTTGAGAATGACACAAATATTAATTTTCACAAAGTCGACTGCTTCAGTGTTTTTAGATCTTTTTGTCAGATGTTACTGTTACTGAAGTATAATCACAAGCATTTCATAAGTGTCAGTGGCTTTTATTGACAATTACATGAAGTTTATGCAAAGAGTCAATATTTGCAGTGTTGACCCTTCTTTTTCAAGACCTCTGCAATTGGCCCTGGCATGCTGTCAATCAACTTCTGGGCCACATCCTGATTGATGGCAGCCCATTCTTGCATAATCAATGCTTGGAGTTTGTCAGAGTTTGTGGGTTTTTGTTTGTCCACCTGCCTCTTGAGGATTGACCACAAATTCTCAATGGGATTAAGGTCTGGGGAGTTTCCTGGCCATGGACCCAAAATGTCGATTTTTGTTCCCCGAGCCACTTCGTTATCACTTTTGCCTTGTGGCAAGGTGCCCCATCATGCTGGAAAAGGCATTGTTCATCACCAAACTGTTCTTGGATGGTTGGGAGAAGTTGCTCTCTGAGGATGTTTTTGTACCATTCTTTATTCATGGCTGTGTTCTTAGGCAAAATTGTGAGTGAGCCCACTCCCTTGGCTGAGAAGCAACCCCACACATGAGTGGTCTCAGGATGCTTTACTGTTGGCATGACACAGGACTGATGGTAGCGCTCACCTTTTCTTCTCCGGACAAGCTTTTTTCCAGATGCCCCAAACAATCTGAAAGGGGATTCATCAGAGAAAATGACATTACCCCAGTCCTCAGCAGTCCAATCCCTGTACTTTCTGCAGAATAGCAGTCTGTCCCTGATGTTTTTCCTGGAGAGAATTGGCTTCTTTGCTGCCCTTCTTGACACCAGGCCATCCTCCAAAAGTCTTCACCTTACTGTGCGTGCAGACGCACTCACACCTGCCTGCTGCCATTCCTGAGCAAGCTCTGCACTGGTGGTGCCCCGATCCCGCAGCTGAATCAACTTTAGGAGACGGTCCTGGCACTTGCTGGACTTTCTTGGGCACCCTGAAGCCTTCTTCACAACAGTTGAACCTCTCTCCTTGAAGGTCTTGATGATCCGATAAATGGTTGATTTAGGTGCAATCTTACTAGCAGCAATGTCCTTGCCTGTGAATCCCTTTTTGTGCAAAGCAATGATGGCTGCACGTGTTTCCTTGCAGGTAACCATAGTTAACAGAGGAAGAACAATAATTTCAAGCACCACCCTCCTTTTAAAGCTTCCAGTCTGTTATTCTAACTCAATCAGCATGACAGAGTGATCTCCAGCCTCGTCCTCATTAACACTCTCACCTGTGTTAACGAGAGAATCACTGACATGATGTCAGCTGGTCCTTTTGTGGAAGGGCTGAAATGCAGTGGACATGTTTTTTTGGGATTAAGTTCATTTTCATGGCAAAGAGGGACTTTGAAATTAATTGCAATTCATCTGATCACTCTTCATAACATTCTGGAGTATATGCAAATTGCCATCATAAAAACTGAGGCAGCAGACTTTGTAAAAACTAATATTTGTGTCATTCTCAAAACTTTTGGCCACGGCTGTACATGTCTTCTGACAGCTTCAACATCCCACTCTCTTTCCCCTGCAGTGAGAGAGATCGACATCGACAGCATTCAGGCTCCCGAGCCGAGGAGCAGAGACGAGTTCCTGCAGTGTAAGTGCTCACACACCCCCACACACCCACACACACACACACACCCACACACCCCCACACCCACACACACACCCACACACACACCCCCACACACAGAGATCCAGTTACTTACACAGTATAATATACTCAGATTAGCAGATTAGTATTGGATCACTGCTCATTTTAACGACCTTACTTAGAGACATTAGACTTCCATGTGAGATTAATTTGTTAATATATAATGAAAAAACACCTGACTTCCTTTTTGTCAAAAATAAAATGGTAACCCAGTTAAAACTGCTGGTGTCTGTTTTAATTTCTGATGATATTAATTTTTAGATTTTAGCTCCTTCAATTGAGAGAGTAAAATAGGAATCAGTGTAATGACTCTCATATGGACTCACTCAGTACACTTCTTTGTATAATGCTGTAGTCAAGACTGCTATTGTCAAGTCCAAGACAAGTCCATGACCAGGACTATCCAAGATTGAGTCAAGATCGAGTCTTAAGGGGGTCAGTCCAAGTCAAGACCTAGTTCAAGTACTTATGCCAATAAGTCCGAGACAAGTCCAAGTTAATACAGAAAACCTCTCGAGACCGGACTTGAGTCTATTACAACATGCATTTAAAAAAAACACATTAAATAAATCTCTCTCTCTCTCAATTAGATGCCTGGGAGTTGACCTTTGACCCCAACACGGCTCACCGCCGATTAGTTCTCAGTGAAGATGACACCAAAGCAACACTGCACGCCACCAGCCAGTCATACCCCGATCTCCCTGAGCGATTTGACAGCTGGACACAGATTCTCAGCCTCCAGCCACTCAGCTCTGCCCGCTGTTACTGGGAGGTGGAGTGGCGCGGGCGGGGCTCTTCAGTGGGTGTAGCCAGTACCTCTATGCCCCGTAAAGGTGCGGACGCAAGGGCAGGGCTTGGCTACAATGGCCAATCATGGAGTTTGGAGTTGTCAGACATGTGCTGCGCTGCTATGCACAACAATCAGAAGCAGGAGATCTCCGTGACGTACTGCCCCCGAGTGGGTGTGTTTCTAAACCAGGAGGAGGAGTCTCTGGCCTTCTATGGTGTTGATGATGTGCTCGTGCACCTTCACACATTCCACGGCGTCTCGTCCAGTCGGCCGATGTTTGCCGCTTTTGGTGTTGGGAGCGGCGTCGGAGTCGGCCTCGACTTCGCCATGGGAAACTTCAGCGCATCCACAGACAGCATTAAAATCTGCTCCCTGTAACCCAGATCATTACGTACCCTTTAGTCCAGGTTACTGATATAATGATTTTGAAAGAAAGGAAAAAAAAAAAAGAAAACAAGTAAAGTTGTTGCTTTAGATTTGGACCGGTGTCAATGGCACAGAAATGGCTCGTGTACCAGAATGCCAATTAAAAAAATTAAATATGCTTAAGCATTAAGAAAATCAGAGTAATTCTATCCAATCACAGTCTTCGGGCATTTTCAGACCTGTAGAGCTGTGCTTTGTTCCGAAACGAGGACTTAAATCGTTGCTTCACGTTTTCTCCTTGGCTCGGTTCGCTTTCACAAGGCAACATTTCAAAGCGTATCAAAATGTGTTTATGCAAGTCACATGTGAGTAAACTGTCCTCTCATTGGTCAGAATGCGCCTGCCTATGTTCCGGTGTCCCGCTCATAGCGGTCATCCATCAAGACGTATAAACAGCAGCTCCGCGAGCTTATTGTGGCTTTCGTTTTAGCTGTAGTTATTATAATTTATCTAATTTGCATGTTCCATGGAGCGATTAAAGACCATCTGCTTGAGAAACTCACTAAACACTTCGTGAACTTTGGTGTTTTTATGTGTTTTTGAATGTTGGACAGAAATATGTTCGTCAGACCGAATTTCAATGAGGCATTTTACTTTGTTTTTGGTCCAAGTTAAACCGTTAAATTCATGTTCCAAACGAGCCAGATGTGAAAATACCCTTAGGAGTCTTAGCTCATGGTTACATAATAGGAAAATTACCTCCGTTGTCCTATGAAAGTTTGAAAAGAATGAACTGGCTGGCTTCAGATATCTTCTAGAAGAGACTCAGTTTCATTATACATCTTAGCACTCTTTATTCAGAAGGTTTGTTAACTCACAAGGTTTTTAGTTTAGAGCTAGCTGTTGTATTTATTAGCACTACAGACAGCTAGCATTTTCAATCAGCCACTGTTGATTCACCATGGGAAAACCTCTCTCCAGACCGTGAACAATACAACGTTAGGGTGTTCTGTTTTACTCAGACCTTTTAGCTCGCTCGTTTTAATCCTATATGCTTTGCTTTTACTCATTATTTTTCCATGTTACCGTTTGATTCTCAGTTGAATATTGTGTACTTGATTTCTTTCATTGAATACATGAATGAAGCTCAAATGCTACTTAAATGAAATATAAATAAACTGCGTAAACAGTCGTGTCACTTGGCACCTCCGAGTGAATCGTCAAAAGAGGACTGCAACCTAGAGCGCCTAGTACATGGGTCTTGCATACTCTCAGGTGGAAGCTTTTCAATGAATATTGCCTCTCATAGCCTGGATCCAGTGCACCGCCTGATCCCCAAAATACTTTCAGTCCCTCCAGGTTTTCGCAATTTTGCGATCACAGAAATGAACGCAAAATCAAGCAAACTCTTCAGTATTCGGAGGAGCTTGCGATTTTTCAAAATTACTGCAGATCTGGGCCGAGACGCGTCGGGTGACGACTTTTTTTTTTTTTTTCTCCTCTCAAAAACTTGGCCACAACAATCACAAAACAAAACTCAGCAAAATCCTGACTTTTCTTCATAGGCGGCTAGACAGTAGCAAGTCACAGCACAATGGATGGCAACCCATACGTTTGTTACCACAATTCTGCCCTTTCATCCACCAGGATTCCCCATAAGCCTGCCGTTGGATCTGCCTTCGGTAGTGGAGTCCCATAAGGCCCCTTTCAAGAAATCGAAATGGGTGTCTTGGAAAATGTACTTTTTGCTAATGATTACTTCAGCAAAAAGTGTGGGAAAACTGGTGGACAGATAACGTTGATAACTGTGGCTTGACTTTGTGGTTTAACCTGGGATTTCTACCCAAGCTCCCCCAGTTCTGCAACACTACTGACCTCACAGTGTTCCATGAGAACAAACCTGTAGATTTCCTTGTTGTGTCCAGTATATGTCTTATGGTCCTTTCTAGACCAGATGGCGGTCATCCAGTCCTCCGACAAACTGTTCATTTGTCACAGAAGAAAGAGGCAGGGTCCATAGTTCATACATGTTCAGACGTGGTTTACATGAACGCGACTTATCCAAAAATTTAAATAACATGAAAATAAATTTGTTAAATAATTTATTGGACAATTTCATCTGGCAGTTAGTCTTTTTTTTTTTTTTTGTTGAGGGAAATGATCCACAAAAAAAAGAATCAAGAATTAAGCCAATTAAGGTTAAGCAGATGTTAATGAAGTCTTACATTATTAATGTATTTACCCCTTAGACATTCAATAAAAATAAAATGCTAAAAAACATCTGCTACTTTAATTAACTTAATTATTAACTTATATTATAATTAGGGCTGCAAAAAAAAAAAACACAAATATTTCAACAGTCAAGGATTCAAGTGAATTATTCAACAAATAATCAAATAATCAGCTTAAATGTGGCTTGTACATGAGACCTGCTGTAACAAATCAAATCTGGCATCTTTGTTTACCGTTTTTTCAATAATATAATTAAAATAGGAACCATACAGAGTTTAACAACTTAACATCTTGTTACTTTACTGACGGTCTCCTCTGGGGTTAACCCAGTGATTATTGTTCTTGTAACAGGGGATAATCAATTTAAATTACAAACGAGGAATTTGTTTCCAATAACAGCACAAGAAACTTGAAATTTATGTTAAGTGGATTTTTCTCTCTGTCTAAACTGTATTAAATCGTTCATTTTTAACAAGCCAATACAAACAGGATAAAAAATTTTTAAAAATACGTTACCAGCCTCTTGCTACGTGTTTTTCTACCACATAAAAAAATATCAAGCCTATTGAACATCTAAGGTTTAGTATGTTCCAATCACCAAGCAACAGCTTATATCGATTTCCGTTTTAATGCTCGTGTTGCAATGAAAGGCATCGGGCTTTTACCTTCCCCCCCCCCCCCCCCCCCAAAGTGGAACCATGTTTTAGATTTTGCTCTTTTACCGTGTACCATCTTGCGAGAGCACTGCTCACCATTGTGTCTTCACGATGTCGGAGTCAGTCACGTTCACAGCGATATTAAAACCGTCCTCCGCATTTGGTCTGGACTCTGTTCTGTATTTTGCAAGTAAAAATCTGTCATTTTGGGTTTTTTTTTGCGTTCTGTATTAACAGCGTTGGGGTGGAAACAGCTTTGTGCACAGTGCTGTGCGGTGCACTATTATCGGCACTGCTGCTGCCTCCATTGGCTTCACTATGGAATTACATTCTACCCAGTAACAGAAGCATGTGCGCCCTTATATTTCTGTAAATGGTTAAGTAGTTTTTCCACAATGAACATCGATTACTCAGACTAATCGTTGCAGCCCGAATTCTAATGCTTTGGAGCAAAGCAATAATGACGTGGACATTTTTTTCTTTTTCAGGAACGTACAAAAACCCCCACCAGTGGTGTAACACAGAGCAGCTTCAGTATAACGATGTTCACGGGTCCATTTTAGTTCACAGTTAATACGATACATGGCCAAAAGTTTATGCACACCTGACCATCACATCCGCATGTGGTTCTTCCTCAAACTGTTGCCACAAAGTTGGAAGCACGCAATTTTATAGAATCCCTGCGTCCCAGTTGGCATACTTATAATATGTACTAAAAGCATGTACTCTTTTTATGAAGAAAATGTTCATACTTTTGAGTGTGTATTAAAAGAGCATGCAAATACCGAGACGTACTAACGCGAACGTTGTTGCCACGGAGAGAACACTGTCTCCTTCAGCATTTCAGCTCGTCTTCATTCATCATTCCTTATATAATTTACACTATATAATTTAATTCATCATTCCCTCGATTTATTTTCATTCATTATCATTCCCTCGCGCAAGGAGTTGTGGGAAATATTAGCCGGAAAAAGTGTCCAGGGATCCACGCTTCGGAAATCTACCGGAAACAGCGGACCTTCCGGGTACCTCCGGGATATTCGTTTCGACCTACGACGATGTGGGACACGCTAAGAGATCCAAACCTGTTTCGGCATGACGACGCCCCTGTGCACAGAACAAGCTCCAGGAACACATGGTTTTGTCAAGTTTGGAGTGGAAGAACTCGAGCACCTTGTGCGTCGAACCCCACTGAAGACCTTCGGGATGAACTGGAACCGGAGCCTCCTCACCCATCATCAGTGCCTGATCTCACTACTGCTCTCGTAGCTGAATGAACACAAATCCCCACGGCCACGCCCCGGAATCTAGTGGAAAGACTTCCCAGAAGAGTGGAGCTTATTATAACAGCAAAGGGGGAATAAATCTGGAACAAGCACATATTGGTGTGACAGTCAAGTGTCTACATACTTTTGGCCATACAGTGTATTTGTTTACATAGTATTTCTTACCTGGTATGAAATCTCACACTTTTTTAAAAGAATTGTAGCATTGCATTTTTCTCAGCACACCATTCAGCTGGTGCTCTTACCCCATCAACGGTCTTCAGCATGTGTCTAGGCTCATGATATCTAGTCAGAACCGAGAGTTAAACGAAAGGCAAAAACAAAATACAGTAATGATTACATTCCTTGACTTGACGGGTTCATGAGCGACGCCTCCGCTGTAATGCACTTGTGTGTCTTGAATGCGCTTGAATAAGTGAAGCTCAGTCCACAGTGTGAGCAGCGATACGGCTTCTCCCCCGTGTGAACGTGTTGGTGCGTTTTCAGATTTCGACTATCGCTGAAGCTCTTCCCACAGTATAAGCACTGGTAAGGCTTCTCTCCCGTATGAATGCGCTGGTGTAGCTGGAGATGACTCGGCTGCCTGAAACTCTTCCCGCACTCCGAACAGTGATACGGCTTCTCGCCGGTGTGGATGCGCTGATGTTGCTGGAGAGTGTCCTGCCGCCTAAAACTCTTCCCACACTCTAAGCACTCGTAGGGCTTCACTCCTGTGTGAACACGCTGGTGTAGCTGGAAAGTACTCTGCTGCGTAAAACTCATCCCGCACTCCGAGCAGCGATACGGCTTCTCTCCCGTGTGAAGGCGCTGGTGTTGTTGCAGGGTGTCCTCTCGGGTAAAACTCTTCCCGCAGTGCGAGCAGCGATACGGCTTCTCGCCCGTGTGGATGCGCCGGTGTCGTTCGAGATGCCTTCGCTCGATAAATCGCTTCCCGCACTCCGAGCAGTAATACGGCTTCTCTCCTGCGCGAACGCAACGGTGCGTCTCGGCGATTCCCACATCGCCAAAACTCTTCCCGCACCGGGAGCACCGGTACGTTTCCGGCTGCATTTCTCTCCACGTGGTGTTAATGTGCTGAATTCCAGGTGAAACCTCCCGATCGCTGGAGATTCTCATGGGTACGTTCTCGTATTTAATCTCCTCTGATTTCATCATAGCGGCAGCTCTTGGTGTGCTCGCGTGCAGAGGTCAAACACGAGGTCTGTCTGGCTGTCAGGGGGGTGATCTCATTCCTGGAACAAAGAACGAAAAGAAATAAACTCTATTTAGAAAGCAAAAGAATGCAAACCATAATAATAAATCTATAACCAGAAGACAATGCAGTGGTTCATTCTGGCATTTCTCTATTGAACCGATTTCTTTTAGCATTTTATAAGAATTCAACCCTTTAATCACGTCATTTCATCCTCTTGTAATAACCAGCCAGGTCATATACGGTATAAACACATTCATTTTTAATTTAAATTTAATAGAAATTAATTCGCTACAGTGTTAATCATGAGTTTAGTGAACTGTAGCTCAATGCGCCAGACGTTCGCCAAGGCTGAACACAAAATGGAGCGCCATTGGCTAAATAGTGCACTACATAGGGCGCATATACTAGCAATTCATTCCCTATGTAGGGCACTTAGACAGGAAATAGAAACGTATTTGGAGTTCAGCCACTAGCTCAGCTAGCAAGCATTAGAACTTACCTTAAAGCAGGCTTTAAAGCCGAACGTAGTTAACCATCTCAGATACAGATATAATAAGAATATTTTTTATTTACTTTCTGAGATATAATGTTTTTATAATTCTGTAATAAAAATGTTGCTTTTATGTTCGGGTCAGAAGGCTTAGTTGTTCTGCAAAAGCGCAGCGCTGCTTCTTCTTCTGGGATTTATTGACAGTTATTTTTTTGTGAGCATTACTGCCCCCTACCGTGAGTGAGTGTGTATTTCATCAGAAACCTGTTCAGCACAGGTGTTGTATGTATTGTGTCGGTCACGTGATTCTTCCCCCCTCCCCCCCCCCCACAAAATCATGTCTGGTTGTTAATAATGTTAATGGTTTCTTTCTTTAGCAGGACATTGCAAATTGTTGTATTGGTTATGCCCAATGTTTGTACAATGCCTCTGATCGATTCAAAATGGCTTTGCTTTTCTCCCATACACAGCTCCCTGATCTTCATGTTGGCTTATCCTTTTTTTTTTTTAAATTTATTTATTTATTTTTAACAACAACAAATGCAGTCTTCACAGGTGAAACTGAAGGCTAAAACCAAGAGCAGATTTTCGGAGTTATTTATTGTTTAAACAATCAATCAATCAATCAAACAGGACACACCGGACAACAAGAACAAAAAAAAAAAAAAAAAAAAAAAGCGCTTTGTCACGTGTTCCAATACTTTTTGCACGCCTACAAATTGGGCGGTCTGATACAATATGTTCCATGTTGTTTAACACGTCTACATATAAACCCCAGGAAATAAAAAAAACTGAAATTCTAAAGACTCTTCTCATGTTCATCTTTTGACCTCAAATCCAAACGTCTTCGGTCTACAGCAAAAACAATCGAATTGGCCTTGCTGTTCCAATAGTTTCGGAGGGGACCGTATATAAAAGGCATAGTTCATGAATCATGTTTGCGACAGGCATTTTAGCTGACTTCGGAGCTCTGCTATGGAGCTCATCATGTTTCAGTCGATCATTTTCCCTGGCCAGAGACTTTCTTTATTTTATTCAGTTGGGCCTTAGCTGTGTACCAGAGAGCATGTTCACGTCTTCAGCATGTGTCTAGGCTCATGATATCTAGTCAGAACCGAGAGTTAAACGAAAGGCAAAAACAAAATACAGTAATGATTATATTCCTTGACTTGACGGGTTCATGAGCGACGCCTCCGCTGTAATGCACTTGTGTGTCTCGAATGCGCTTGAATAAGTGAAGCTCAGTCCACAGTGTGAGCAGTGATGCGGCTTCTCCTCTGTGTGGGTGCGCTGGTGTGTTCTGAGCTTTCCTCTATCCCTGAAGCTCTTCCCACACTGTGAGCAGTGATACGGCTTTTCTCCTGAATGAACGCGCTGATGTCTTTGGAGATTATCCTCTCGCGTAAAACTCTTCCCGCACTCTGTGCAGTAATACGGCTTCTCTCCTGTGTGGATGCGCTTGTGTTTAACGAAAGATCCACCATCGGTAAAACTCTTCCCGCACTGTAAGCACCGATACGGCTTCTCCCCCGTGTGGATGCGCTGGTGCGTTCTGAGTGTCCCTCTGTCACGGAAACTCTTCCCGCACTCTGTGCAGTGATACGGCTTCTCTCCTGTGTGGATGCGCTGGTGTTTAACGAGAGTTCCTCTCTCAGTAAAACTCTTCCCGCACTGTAAGCACTGATGCGGCTTCTCCCCTGTATGGATGCGCTGGTGTTTTTTGCGAGTTCCTACGTCACGGAAACTCATCCCGCACTCTGAGCAGTAATACGGCTTCTCTCCCGTGTGGATGCGCTGGTGTTTCACGAAGGTTCCACGATCAGTAAAACTCTTCCCGCACCCTGAGCAGCGATACGGCTTCTCCCCTGTATGGATGCGCTGGTGTTTTCTGAGAGCTCCTGCCTCCCTAAAACTCTTCCCGCACTCTGAGCAGCGATACGGCTTCTCTCCCGTGTGGATGCTCTGGTGTTTCTTCAGAGTTCCCGCATAACTAAAACTTTTCCCACACTCGGAGCAGTGGTGAATTGTTTTTTGCTTTTGTCTACGGTGAGTACCAGATGCAGTCGGCTGACTACCGGAGATCCTCGGAGGAACCGGACTCTCATATTTAATCTCTTCGGGTTTCATCCCTACCGGGATCTCCTGGAGCGTTCGCAGAATTACAAACAGGAGACGACTCGCAATTAGGCATTCGTTCCTAGATCAGAAAAAGACAAGACAATTAGCTCGGTATGCTTTTCACATAAAATTAACTTCACATAAAACGTGAAAAGCAACAAACGTTTTAGCTGCGCTCATGTGAATCGAAGACGGCTTTGACTGAGTGCGTGTTCTGATGACGTCACATGATGCGTCTTGGCCCGAATCTGCGGTAATTTTCAAAAATCGCAAGCTCCTGCTAAGTTGTTTTTGACTGATTACTATTCCTGATGCATGAGCCTCATGTTTTCCTGAGCAGCATACTGATATTAGCAGTACGAGCGAACTACTGATATTGTTACACTGGTGCCGAAACCCGGGAACTGCCCTGAGAACACGGTGATGCAGTCATGGAGCAAAATACTCTCGCCCAAGTGGCTTACTCCTTGGCCTATTACTCCTCTGCCACTTCCCCACGAAAACAAGGTTCTTCTCCCAAGGCAGAATGAAGCCAAGGTGTATCTGGATATTTTTGAAGGCAACACTTTGGCCAAATCCAGTGGCAGCCAAGCTTTTCTGACCGAGGAGGCAGCCGATAGTCTCCTGACCAAGATCGAGATCGAGCAGGTCGGTCCGTCCACAAAAAAGAGCCCCGACTGGTGGTTCCAATCAATGGAGGAACGAGACCTGGCATTCACATTCGCCTAGAGCCTCCTTGGTTCCTACAACGTCTGATTGAGGCCAGACCCAGCACAGCCAGAGAAGGCTGTCGAATGGGCGCTGCTCGAACAGTTCGTCACCTGATGAGAGATGCTGGTGCACACTACAGACCGGCAACCGTCTGCAATTAAAACAACACGAACCGGCACCTACCACCCCCAAAACTGACCGGTCAGGGGAGCTGATGGTTAACAAGCTTTAAAAATATATGACTTGTAAATTTGTTCACACTGAAATTATGAGGTCAGAGGGTTGGAAACACTGGGTGACACTTTAAATGACCAAAAAAAGTTATAGACTGCAAGAGATGATTTTATTTATAACTGAATAATCTGTCGACCAAACTTACAAGTATCTTCTGTTCTAATAACAATAATCGACTTAAAGTACAAATAAGGAATTATATGGCAGTGAGAACATACCGGAAGTAAAGCAACGCGGTTAAAGGTTTTGCTTTTCAGTGTAGCACGTGCTCTGAATGTCACAACGCAGTTTGTTTATAAACATTTCACCCCCTTACCTTATGGCAGGTATTTCTTTTTTTTTTTAAAGCAGGTCTCAGGTACACAGTCACGAGCTATGTTTCCATCCAAAGTTACGACTTTAACTCGGGGTTAAAACTGGAATTTCGCATGAAACATTTGCACCGTTTCAGCGCAGTGAGTCGGAGAGAGCAAACGCGTCACTTCCGGATAAACTGGCTCCGAATATCATAACGCAGACATGGAATCACATGATCTGTTGACGCAAAGTCACGTGACTTTTTCGACGCGGTATTCGGGTGAACGTGTTGTTTCCATCGTAATTTATTGCGCACTGAAGAATTTATCCGACTCATAAGTTTTTATGCGCAGTTTTAGTATTTATGCGCATCTTGACGTTTCCATCCTTCCAGCGCGTAACTTGTTCTTCTTCTACGGTTTTCGGCAGCTGACTTTTTTTTTTCTTCTTGCCTGCATTACTGCCCTCTACTGTCCGGCCATTTTATTTCACCCTTACCTTCCCCAAGTGTACGAGAATTCAAAATATTATTTTGTAAACAATTTAAAACATTTCACACAGTGCTCATAAATGATTCTGGTGTAAAAACTGAACTCGGGCTTAGCTGCCAAAACACAGGCCGAGTTAGTCAAGCTGGTAGAAAAGAAACAAGTTTCTGAATTACCACCACTAATGCTAGTAATGCTAATCATAAACGAGTTATTGATTAAGGGATGTTTGTTTGTTTGTTTGTTTTTTGTGATCAACATTTCTACAAACCAGTTGAAAGTATAAGGATTGAACATACCGTGTATATGTCAATAAACCTTTATACAGATTAGTTTACCTGAACTGCCTGCCACGGTATAAACGTTAAATGGAATGCGGGGAAAAGATTTTTTCATTGCTTTATTTAAAAAAAAGGAGGCAACAAAACATCAGTGATCGGGGTTTAAACAGGGAACAGTCATATCTCTGTGCTTATCAAATGAACATCATAAACACATCGTCTCCATCGCTCACCCTGAGTGTCTGAGAAGATGTGAGGATGTGCGGCTAAGACGTGTCCGGGTGTCCAACGTGGGCTAGTTTGGACTGGAGCTACAATGCTGATCTTTCTCACACAAAATCTTTTCCAGAAATATGTCAGTTAGGACACAGTGGGACTTCTGTATTCTATAAACATGAACGAAACACTTGGGCGGCCATTTTGGACGACCAGAATTATACTGTGTGAAATTTTGAAAGCAGCCTTACAGCAGAAAGCTGGAAGTGATGATGATGATGATAGATGAAGGTCAAGTTTCAAATTTAAACTTAATTTTCTTACTTGCAGGCTAACTTTACTATTTGTTAAAAATGAAATTATGTTGGTCATTAGAGCAAGTACATACGAATTTGTGTATGTATGCACAGAAAAAGCCTTTGTAGCTCCAGTGCCGGACAACATATGTTTAATTTTCCATCAATTCATTTAAATAGCTACTGTTACTGTCACTGATGATGGAGCCGGTCGAATCCGAATCACACGCCGTGCGTCTTTGCAACATTACAACACTGTGTAAATCCTGTACAGTACATCACATGGCAATACATTCATTCAGCGATTTATTTCAGCTATGTTAAATGTTTTGATAAATATCTAAAGCCGACGGTCTTGGTGACATTACAAGCCACGCCCATTTTAGTGCATTATCCAATGGCTATTAAAAATGGCACCAAAAAAAGCAAGACTTTGCAACAGCGAACATACATACAGGTTTAGATTACAAAAAAATAATAATAATAATAACAACAGTAATAATAATAATAATAACAACAACAACAACAGCAGTAATAAAGCCCAGCCAGCAAAAACGCTGGTCAAATTATGTTCATTTTGGTTTGGACCAGGAAAAAAAGGTTTTCAAAGTCAAATCCCTTCTTAAACTCACCAAAATAACAAACTCATAAGCAACATACAGTATATTATGAAATACCTCTGCTAAATAAAAGTGCTTAATAAAATTACTTCATGCCACTAGCTTCTGGTTATGTCCTCTTGCTTGTAGATACTACGCTGTCATTCAGTAATAAATATCATGTTAGTGGGTTAAAATAATAAAAATGCCTGGAATGGGGAAAAAGAGGAAACATCAATGGCAAAGTGGAGACGGTGGAAGGTCACAACGCACAGATGTCGATATCACTACCAACAACACGGAATGGTATTTTCTCGTGACGCTCGGTTGTGACTCTATGTGTTACTGCTCTCAGCCAATCACAACACACTGTACTGAAGTAGCACTAATGAAGAGTTTTAATGACCTGCTCAGGTTTCTGGTGTATCCGGAGCAGATCCAAGGCAGGATTACAACCTGGATGGGACGCCAGTCCATCATAGGGCATCATGCACACACACGTTCACACCTGGGGGCAATTTAGAGTAGCCTGTCTAGAGTAGACTGGCATGTTTTTGGGAGGTGGGAGGAAACCGGAGAACCCGGAGGAAACCCACACAGACATGGGGAGAACATGCGAAACCCCAGATAGACAGTAACCCAAGATCTAGATTGAACTACTGTGCCACAGTGTGTGTGTGTGTGTGTGTGTGTGTGTGTGTGTGTGTGTGTGTGTATGTATGTGTGTGTGTGTGTAAATGTGAGGCAAACTCGTACACATTCCCTTTAGAATAAACACAATACAAATCAAATATGTAAGATGAACACGTTCTCATCCCTTCTCTTGCTCCCTGAACATAAAGTCCCTAATAATACAGTTTCTTCATAAAGCTTTAAAAGGTGCGATAGTGGATTTTTTTTTTATTCCTCACTTGTACAGGTAACCTGGATGATATTAAACTGTGGCCGTAGCAGAAGTGTATTAAGTCGCAGAGAGAACTTGCTTGGAAAACCGACGTCCGATCCGGACGGAGCATGTTCCTCTTTGGATACGCTTCCGGTCGGTCATTTTACAGACAATCTATGGATCACCACAGATCCTGGGGGCGGAGCTTCGTGAACATGAACGGGCATCGTTCAAATGTCGAACCTACCTAATCTTTAGAGACCTAATCTTTTAAAAATTAAATAAATAAATAACTATCTTACCTAATGCACCTTTACATCCCTGATAGACTAGCGATCGTGAAATCCCGCTGTAAAATGTGCTTTAGGGTTTACAACTATGATTAGCACACCAGGCAGAGATGCATGCTGGGTGAGGAGTTGTAGACACAGTAACATCAGCGGTACAGAAACTAGCCAGTATTGAATTAAAGCACTACTTAGTGTTGATACGCCTTGTTTCCCGAGGCTCTGCAAGCTTTTATTTCATTTATTATTCCTATTTCACTTCCTATTCTACTTCCTTTTCTCACTCCTGTTCTACTTTTTAATCACATGTTCATCACCTTCATGATCCATCTTTATCTCGCTTCCTGTCCGACTTACCACAAACCCTCTATACTTTAATAAATCCACGCGCAAAGCGCTAATTTTCATTCCGTAACACACTTTCCTTATTCCCTTGATCACTCCACCCTACGTGCAGTACCCCTGATCGACGTTCTGTCACCTTTCTCGACCCGCAGAGCCTCGAGGAAAAACGGACGGCGTGGCTACGACTGAGGTTACAGGCTGAGACGCTTCAATGTGGAAAGAGTGAATGGTGAAAGCAAAACGGTCATATTTGATGGGGAAAAAATAAAAAAAGTTAACGCAACATTTTGATCAAATGAGTCAACAAGGGTGGCGCTTAAAAATACTGGTTTTATTTATATAATTCGGTCCAATTTGCTAATCTAGGCAGCTAGCTAAACATGGAACTGTTCTAACATTAGCCAGCTATCCCTTTAACTACCTCTCCAACAGTCGCTATATAATCATACATAGCTAGTCATGTTTGCTAGCAAGCTAGCTATGGTTAGGTAAGCCATTTACCATTGAGCTAAATATTATAATGCAGGACTAGATCCTGGAACCAAGTTTGCTTGGATGCTAGCTAACATTATATATTCTGCTATATTATGTGATGAAACCAGTATTTTCAAGCTATATTAAATGGCGGGGAAAAAAGCTAATGGTGAGGCCATGTGCTCAGAGTTGAGCTCCACCCCTTAAGCTCCACGCTTGTTGACCCAGGTCAAATCGGGACATGTAATATTTCCTGTTGATGTGTGTAACCAGGCCTATAAATACGCCAAAATCTATTTACACAATTGTGCTTTTTGAAATGAGCCACAACAGAAGAGCGACTGTCTCTTCATGCCTTTTACCCTATTGTTAGTTTACAGGAAGGCGAGCAAAGGTCAAGAAAGGTCACTGATTATTCCATCCCCCTGGCCACGCCCACAAAATACATTTTCATCCAAACACCAATCCCTTTTTCACCCAAACACCTCAAACAACTCTTTAATGCTCATTTGGAAGAGGAGTTTGTGAAAGGGAGGCGTGTCTACGAGTAGGGCGTGGTTTCAGGTTACCCCAGGGCGGTGTAGGCAGAGCGAGGGAGGTGGGGTGAGGGGGCGGAGCAGGGTAGGATGGACTGCGTTGACCAACCATAGCAGGCAGGCTTTGGTTCCGCCTCAATCCCACCAATAAGCTTCCTCCTCCTGTCGGTAACAGAGTGGATGATTGCTGAGCAGTGTCCGAGTTCGTCCGAATGATGTTTTTGTCCAATCCGAGCTTGCGCAGACGCTCGACGAGGTCGGGTTTCACGCCGTATACGTCCTGCAGGAAGAGCTCGGCAGGCCGCGAAGCCAGGAAGTTGTCCGAAAGCGTGGAGGTTGACTCGAAGGGTACAGGGGAGGGGCAGGGGGAGTTGTGAGGGGTACCAGGGGGCAGGTGCAGGGGCTGAGGCGGTTTAGAGGGAGGCGCGGGAACTTTCTGGGCAGAGATGCCTTTCTCCAACAGGAGCTTAGCCAGACCAGCAGGGGGCGCTGTCGTGCGGCGAGGAGGAAACGAGTCGCCCAGACTCAACCTGCACGGAGTGACCGGGGTGGAGGGAACGGAGCGGAGAGAACTCGGGGTGGACGCACAGCTGAGGGAAGGTATGGGGGGAGGGACAGAAAGAAAAACAAACAATTATGAAAGTGAGAAAGAAAAGAGATGAGAAAAAAAAATACAAGAATAAAACAATAAAAAGCAAAAGAATAAAAGAAAGAGCGAAAGAACAAAAGAGCAAAAGAAAGAGAAGAGAGACAGAAAGAGCATGAAAGTGGAAGAAGAAATGAAGAAAGAAAAGAGGATAGATTGAGGAGGAAGAGGGTAGAAAGAGGACATAATGTTAATAGTGAATTACACACACACACACACACACACACACACACACACACACACACACACACACACACACACACACACACACACAACACTCTAGTGGATTAAATACTGCAGGAACAGAAACAACAGCCAATCAGAGAGCAGTACCTGGCTGTGACCTGTGTGACATCACTGGGGTGCAGGATGCGGCAGGTGGTGAAGGTGTAGGTGGAGAAGGTGGAGCTCTGACACTTACCAGGATTCACTGCTTTAGAGAAAAATAAAAAAAAACAAAAAAAACAAACCAATCACACACTCACACATACCCACTATTCCTGTGAGTTGTTACTATAGAAACGATCAGAACGAGGGCATTAATATAAACCTGTGATTTGGAGCTGCACTACCATCAGAGCTGCTGTTATAGAACATGAATCATCACCTTCTGACCAATCAGATTGGAGAATTCACCAGCGCTGTGGTGTAATAACGCAATAATAAACTCTCACCTATAGAGGGCGCTGTTGTGGTGACACTCAGGCTTGGCTGGGACACAGGAAGTGCCGTCGACCCTGCCGCTGACTTTACTAAGGTATCAAAGGTCACAGCTGCAGCCAGTGAGACAGGAGATGCTCTTACAGATGGCGAAAGAGGCGGGGCTTTGAGTGGCGTGAAAACACTCCTCTCTTTCCTTCCCTCCGGAGTGGAGGACGAGTGCACATTGAACGTGATCCCTTCGTCTTCACCTTCCTCTCCCGTCTTCCTCTCATCTTTGTCCACCCACGGTGCTCTGTCGTTCTCCTCGTCCTCCTCCAGGTCGTGCAGATGATACACAGAATCCTGGGGGAGGGGCCTGAAGCCCTTAGTGACCACACCCGGGTGCAGGTCGAGGATGGAGGCCAAGTGTGGCTTCGCCAGCTGCTGCCAGTGGTGCAGGGTCAGAGAGCCTTCAGGAGGAAAAGGACAAACGTCAAAGTGGGTGTGGTTTGGGACACACCTATGCTGGAGCGATGATGGCAAGGCACCTGTACTGGTGTTTATGTGCCCTATATATTAAATAGGTGTTGTGGTTTGGGACATGCCTGTGGTGGAATAATGATGGCGAGGCACTTCTGATGGTGTTTATGTGCCCTATATAGTGAATAAGGCCTGCGGTTTGGGACACATCCACAGTAGATTGAACATGTTGAGGCATTTGTGGTGGTAATTTTATGCCCTACATAGGGAGTAGAGGATGTGGTTTGGGACACGTCCACAATGACCCGATGATGGGGAGGCATTTATGTGCCCTATATAGTGAATAAGGTCTGTGGTTTGGGACACACCCAAAGTGGACAGAATATAGTGAAGTGTTTATGATGATGTTTCTTGTGATGATGTTTATGTGCCCCATACAGTGAACAGGACGTGTGGTTGGGACACGTCCACAGTGGACTTCCCTATACGAGTACACTATGTAGTGCTCCACTGTAGGGTGTAGTGAGCAGGGCACTATTTATGACTTTTTTAATTTTTTTAAGGACTCACCTTCCATGGGCTTTACGATCTGCAGCTTCTCGGGCAAAAACGTCTTAAAGCAGCTGGAGGACACGGAGAACTCTGACAGGTTGGTGAAGGATGAGCGGACGCTTCCCATTGGAGAGCTGTAGCCACTCCCGCCACCCTCTGACCCCGCCCCGTCGGAGAGCTCCTGCAGCTTCCTGTTCCTCTCGGCCTGAAAGTACTGACGCTCGCACAGGAAGTTCTGCCTCCTCAGAGTGAGGCGACGCAGCGCAGAGACGAGGTCACTTCCTCCAGGAGAGCCGGGGCAGCCCAAGCACACACTACTGAAGGAAACACACACACCGACAGGTCACCACAGAACAGTCACACAGAAAAACATACGATGCACAGGGACCACACACTCACTTGTCCGTGCCGTGCTGTGGGTCTCCTTCAGGTGTGGGGTGTGTGTTGGAGTGAAACGGCTGTGACGTCATCACCACACCGCAGTGCCCTGACCCGGGAATAGGAGGCGTCCCTGCTGCTGCTCGCATTATTGACTCATTCACTGACCTCACTGTCTGAAACACTCGCTTATGGCTCGACCTGCAACACAGGGTCGAAGGTCATGGGTTAATCCTAGGTGAATAGATAGACTCGACTGTATATAGGACTAAAGCCCATTTTACACCAGACGCAGTTTACACGCAGCTCTGTGAATCAATATAATGTAAAGTGCTGTAAAGTCATCCACTGTGGCATTAGGCATGTTTATAGTCCAAGGACATGGAAGAGCCGATTACAACCAGACCCAAGGTGCGTCCCAAATCGCATACTTATGCACTATTGGACGCCATTTTATAGTATACACCGATCAGCCATAACATTAAAACCACTGACAGCTGAAGTGAATAACATTGATTATCTCTTTACAACGGCACCTGTCCGGGGGTGGGATATATTAGGTAGTCAGTTCTCAAAGTTGATGTGTTTGAAGCAGGAAGAATGGGCAAGCGTAAGGATCTGAGCGACTCTGACAAGGGCTAAATTGTGATGGCTAGACGACTGGGTCAGAGCATCTCCAAAACAGCAGGTCTCGTGGGGTGTTCCCGGTATGCACTGGTTAGTACCTACCAAAAGTGGCAATGGTATTCCCTAATGGCAGTGGCCTCTTTCAGCAGGATAATGCGCCCTGCCACACCGCAAAAATCGTTCAGGAACGGTTTGAGGAACATAAAGAGTTCAAAATGTTGACTCGGCCTCCAATTTCCCCGGGTCTCAATCCGATCGAGCGTCTATAGGATGTGCTGGACAAACAAGTCCGATCCACGGAGGCCCCACCTCGCCACTTACGGGACTTAAAGGATCTGCTGCTAACGTCCTGGTGCCAGATACCACAGCAGACCTTCAGAGGTCTCGTGAAGTCCATGCCTCGACGGATCAGAGCTGTTTTGGTGGCACAATGGGGGACCTTCACAATATTAGGCAGGTAGTTTTAATGTTATGGCTGATCGGTGTAAACGGCGCGGTCACACTGAAAATTCCAATAAGAAGAAGTGCAGTTCAAGTACCCGGATGATGAACTTATTCGACCGGAAAAAAAAGAAAAAAAAAATCAACCAAAGTGTGGAATGTTGGACACTTCACGCATTCAACGATCGCAGCTTTGCTTTCGTAGCGTAAGAGGGGCGGGGCTACCAGTCACGTTGGGCATAAAAGGTATCATTGACAAACAGTAAAATGAGGAAATTCATTTTCGTTGACTCTGAGTGTTCTGCTAAAGCTAGCGGCATCACTTTACGTGCGTCTGACGTCATCTGCCTCAGACTGGGAGACGGCTTATACTTCCGGTTAGTAAAAAGACCGTTAGTGTTCCACTTGAGACGATACTACCCTTCTAAACATCATACACTAGACGGTAAACTACATAGTGCACAGTGTTTAAGTGTATAGTATATATTACGTCATTTGGCATAATCACCAAAATAAATGATCTAATGACCAGAATCTATGTAATCGTATAAATGTAAACAAAATGTCCATAACATACAGTTCATGTGCTTTTGCAAAAGTAAAGCAAACGGTATGAGGAGTGTTTTTATTTTAAAATTCATCAGATATAAAATGAGGTGTATATATCGTACACGTGGATTTTTTTTTAAGGTGATGACCATGAGTTCATCGGGAAAACACTCCCATCTCTGCGATTTACAGGGATCACTTATCCCGTGCAGGTCGATCACGATTACTGACGTTACCTGACAGACATATGTCTGGAAATCTTCTCCCGTCTGAACAGTAATTAACTGTGTGTTTGTATTACCTCTGGTCCTGAAACGTGATCTCCTCCTCTACACTCAACTCCTTCCTCATAGTGCCTTCGATCTCGGCCGCCAGACACTCCTGAGAAAGATGAACAAGAAGATGAGGTGTGACAGAGAAACATCTCCTTCTACCACCTGTAGTGAAAGGAAATGTTTTGTATGTGTAGTAGAAGAACAGAAGACAGAGATAGAGAGAGAGAGAGAGAGAGACGGGTGTGTGTCTCACCATGGGGTAGAGGTTGTGTGAGAGATGTCTGCGCAGGCCTGCAGACGGCGCGTTCTTACTGCGCAGCTCCTTGAGCTCTTCCTGAGACTCGTGCAGCATCCCTACACACTCCGCATTCCTGTCAGCCAGCTCGTTTAGCTAAAACACAGGAGTAGGACCAGGATTGAATGGTGAAGAAAGCACAGTGCTGTGTGTAAAGTGTGTGTGTGTGTGTGTGTGTGTGTGTGTGTGTGTATGTGTGTGTGTATGTGTGTGTGTGTGTGTGTGTATACCTCAGCAGTTAGCTGTCGCTGGGAGTCCTTTGAGGCTTGTAGATGAATCCTCAGCTCCTCTTTCTCCAGTGCTAACTGCAAACATCAACACAAACATCACTTTTTCCCCCCATCTTCATCTCCGTCTGCCTTTCCCGTCTTCTCTCTCCATCTCGCTCTCTCTGCCTCTATTTTTCTTCTCGGGTTCTCCCTCTCCACCATCTCTCCCCTTTAAATTCTATACATCCCTCACCTGTCTCTCTCTCTCTCTCTCTCTCTCACTTTTATCTGCCCACCTCCACATTTTTCACCTGTTTGAGGCGCTGTTGGAGCTCCACTATCTGCAACAGGAGCTGGGAGATTTCTTCCTGCTGTTTCATAAGATCCTCGTTCTTCTGAGAAAGTTCTTCAGTCAGACTCACCATCTGAGTGTTCGACTCGCCTAAGAAACACGCACACGCATTTAGTCCCAAAGAAATACATTTTTTTTACATTCGCTACAGTGGGTTCTGAGATCAGTCTTCCATCAAGAGTTTCCAAAACAAAGGCACCACATTAGACAAACTGTTATGAACTTACGGAGCTCTTGAACACAATCGCTGACCAGCTGCTGCTCTTTCTGCTCATATGTGATGGTCTCCTTCTTCAGCTGACTCGCCTGCAGACGTACAATTGTAATTGTATTGTGAAGGAGTCAGGCTGCTACTCTTTTGCTGTTAGAAAAACTTACCCATGATCTTCATCACAGATCTGACATTTTTTTGGCGCACTTGGTGTTCTCTTTGGGACTTTCTTAATGAAGACAAATGACTTTTATTCCATGTACCACTGTGCCTTTATTTATATATCTAAATTGTTTGTTTGTTTATTTATTCTACATAAACAAATACAGTAAAAGCAGTAAACAGTACTAAATGAAACAAAGTCAATATTTGGTGTGACAAAAAAAATAAAAATAAAAATAGTAGTCTCCATTATAATTATAAGGAAATGAGCTGGTAAGTTTTATTGAGCATCTTGCAGAACCAGACACAGTTCTTCTGGACACTTTGACTTTCGCACTCGCTTCTTATTTCTGCAGCGAAACCCAGCAGCCTTCATTGTGTTTACTGTCTGAAAAGTGTCTCTTACATAATACGCTGCTTTCTTTAATCACATACAAACATTTTTCTGCTAAACATTTAATTTTGTGCTAGAAAAATAATGTTTGGGAATCTAAAATGTTTTTTTGTACCGACTTGATCATGTAGACGCCATAAAATAAAAAATCTATAACAAAGTTTGTACTAAAACAAATAGGGTGTCTTTTGAACAGTACTGTAGATCATGATGTTTGGCAGAAATGTGGAAAATAAGAAGGTGGATCATTCATGCTTTACAGCTAGTGGTCCAGGGGCAGGATATTTTAACCCAAAACCTGGAATGCCTTAGCTACACAGTGAGAGGGCCTCCTGGATGAGCTACATATTGAAAGACCTCCTGGATGAGCTATACAGTGAGAGGGCCTCCTGGGTGAGCTACACAGTGAGAGGGCCTCCTGGATGAGCTATACAGTGAGAGGGCCTCCTGGGTGAGCTACACAGTGAGAGGGCCTCCTGGATGAGCTACACAGTGAGAGGGCCTCCTGGATGAGCTATACAGTGAGAGGGCCTCCTGGATGAGCTATACAGTGAGAGGGCCTCCTGGATGAGCTACACAGTGAGAGGGCCTCCTGGATGAGCTACACAGTGAGAGGGCCTCCTGGATGAGCTATACAGTGAGAGGGCCTCCTGGATGAGCTATACAGTGAGAGGGCCTCCTGGATGAGCTACATATTGAAAGACCTCCTGGGTGAGCTATACAGTGAGAGGGCTTCCTGGATGAGCTACATATTGAAAGACCTCCTGGGTGAGCTATACAGTGAGAGGGCCTAATGGATGAGCTACATATTGAAAGACCTCCTGGATGAGCTCATCCAGTGAGAGGGCCTCCTGGATGAGCTACACAGTGAGAGGGCCTCCTGGATGAGCTACACAGTGAGAGGGCCTCCTGGATGAGCTATACAGTGAGAGGGCCTCCTGGATGAGCTATACAGTGAGAGGGCCTCCTGGATGAGCTACATATTGAAAGACCTCCTGGGTGAGCTACACAGTGAGAGGGCCTCCTGGATGAGCTACATATTGAAAGACCTCCTGGGTGAGCTACACAGTGAGTGGGCCTACTGGATGAGTTACACACTGCAAGGGCCTCCTGGATGAGCTAAACAGTGAGAGTGCCTCCTTTCACAATCTTAAAGACAGTGCCCTCTCTACAGAGGGCTGACCAATTATTAAACGTGGGGTACCAAATATTTTGAAACCGGCATTTTGCAACAAAATGACTTTTTGCATTAAAATGTAACTATAAAGAGTCTTGCTTAAGCCTCAAGTATTGTAATAACACTTTTGCTCATTTTCATGGAGGGTGCCAATAATTCTGTCTGTCTGTCCGTTCAACCATCTGCCTGTTATTTTACCTGTACATTTGTCCATCTCTCTATCTCATCTGTCCTGTCTGTGTGTGTGTGTGTGTGTGTGTGTGTGTGTGTGTGTGTGAGAGAGAGAGGGGGGGGAGAGAGAGAGAGAGAGAGGGAGAGAGAGAGAGAGAGAGATTAGTCATGATGTCCCTCACCTCCATCTGTAGTTTGTGGTTCTCCTCCTCGAGCTCCTGCAGTTTGCTCTGCAGCACCTCCAGCTGGCTGAGGGTAAGTGTGTGTGCGAGTGTGTGATTAGAGGGAGCGTGTTGGAGCGACGGAGACGAGCTGGAGTCCGTCTCACTCTCTTCACTCACACTCGACACCATTCGCAAAAGCTCGTCCTTCTTCATCAGCTCATGCTGCAACTGATGGACCTGGAGATGACAACAAGACCATAACCTCTATTCCATACATAATATGCCTGTGTAATCTCTGTGTGTGTGTGTGTGTGTGTGTGTGTGTGTGTGTGTGTGTACCTGATCCAGCGTCTGTGCGAGCTGCTCCTCCAGTGATTCGTTGCGCTCCTGAAGGACATGGTTCCTCTGCAGCAGAGACTGACCAATCCGAGCAGCCAGCTCCAGATCCCGATCTCGCTGCCCAATAGAATTGAAACGGAACACAAGAATCAGACAGCGAATCAGGTATCGGGAACAGTTACGGCTGTTCAAACATTTCAACCAATTACGCACCTCGGCCAGAAGGTGTGTGACCACTTCGATGTCATTGTAGGTCTTGGTCATCTGCTCCACACGGTCAGAGGTGAGAACTACAGAGAAATGGGGAGATAAAGCGGGGTCAAACTCAAATGCACACACACACACACACACACACACACACACACACACACACACACACACACACACACACACACACACACACACACACACACACACACACACACCACAAGTAGGCATGTGCCAACAAACGATTCAGTAGGATGTCTATCATTTATGGAAGGAGTCTCCAGTGTCAGCACTTGGTAACAGTCAGAAGTAACCAAAAGTTTATGCGTTTTTTGTATTATTAACTATGAGGGGAAAAAACGAGAGGCTGGTGAGCTGCGATTACATAAATGATAACAGGAACTAACTTGTTTCACAACATAAAGACAGATATAAATTAAGATGTCATTCTTTAATACATTAGATATTGTAATCGTCGGCAAGTCGGCGTGGTATAAGAGGAATAAAACACTTCGGGATGTGCTGTTATTGGAAAATGATCAATGTCTGGGTTGTAACAGTAACTCCACTTCATCACAACAACCCGCTGTTGATTATTTTCCTATTAGAGGAGATGTCTAGTATCAGGATCGGGCCAAAATCAGCCAAAAATAAACAACAACAACAACAACAACAACAACAAAAAAAAAAAGGTACGGATATCGAAATAAAATATAAAATATTCTTTTCTTAAAGTCCCCGTGAAGTGCCTTGAAACGCGCAGAGTTATCCGATGTGTTGACATAAGTTCCACTGAAACAGGAAGTCAGGGCGGGACATATCGAGTGGCTCCTCCATCTTTTTAAATAGCCAGTAGCGTTTAGCTTACCTCACAGCCCCGGGCTAAGCCGTACTTGACAGTTAATACCATGGATTTTTATAATGTTGGGGGCGGGACACTTCAGATTGTAGAGAGCACCTGATTGGACAGAAAATCTGATGAGAAGCCGAAGTGCAGAATGAGATCTGACCACACCTGACCACAACACTTTCACCCAGTTCTCCTCTGAATCATTCAGGCAAACTTCAGATGGACCTGTACATGTGCTTTCTTGAGCAGGGGGACCTTGCGGGCGCTGCAGGATTTCAGTCCTTCACGGCGTAGTGTGTTACCAATCGTTTTCTTGGTGACTATAGTCTCATCTGCCTTGAGATCATTAACAAGATCCTCCTGTGTAGTTCTGGGCCGATTCCTCACCGTTCTCATGATCATTGAAACACCACGAGGTGAGATCTTGCATGGAGCCCCAGACCGAGGGAGACTGACAGTTTCTTCCATTTGCAAATAATCTCACCAACTGTTGTCACCTTCTCACCAAGCTGCTTGGCGATGGTCTTGTAGCCCATTCCAGCCTTGTGTAGGTCTACAATCTTGTCCCTGACATCCTTGGACAGCTCTTTGGTCTTGGCCATGGTGGAGAGTTTGGAATCTGATTGATTGATTGCTTCTGTGGACAGGTGTCTTTTATACAGGTAACAAACTGAGATTAGGAGCACTCCCTTTAAGAGAGTGCTCCTAATCTCAGCTCGTTACCTGTGTAAAAGACACCTGGGAGACAGAAATCTTGCTGATTGATAGGGGGTTAAATACTTATTTCCCTCATTAAAATACAAATCAATTTATAACTTTTTTGAAATGTGTTTTTCTGGATGTTTTTGTTGTTATTCTGTCTCTCACTGTTAAAATACACCTACCATTAAAATTATAGACTGATCATTTCTTTGTCAGTGGGCAAACGTACAAAATCAGCAGGGGATCAAATACTTTTTCCCCCCACTGAAAAAAAAAAAAAATTATATATATATATATATAAACTTTGGACCACATGCATCCCATAATTCTACTCACCCAATAAAGAACGCATAAAAACACCGCCCTGATTAACAGATTTATGTTTGTAGGATGATAGACGTCGTTTCCGTGGTTACATATGGCTAAATAGCTAGGAGTGATGAAGTAGCTAAAGTTGAATTTTAAATGAGACATGACAGAGTGATTTAATAAAATTTAAATTACGATTTAAATACAACGTCAGCTAAAAGATAATCGGTAGGAAAGAATACAAAGCTAGCTGATGAGAACGGCTAGTTACATCAAGGTACATCGTGCTAAGACAGACAGATATAAAAGAATATTTAATGTTGGCACATGCCTGCACACAATCACACAATGTGTATATACAAGGCTTATACTTGTTCATACACACACGGAAACACAATACTACCCACAATTCCTTGCATGCAGGAAACATAATCTAGCCTCTAAATGTTTCCCACAATGTCATGCTGGAAAGAGCTACAATTAGCACAGAGCAGTAATGATCAGCTACTAAAACTGCCACTGCAAAACTACACACACACACACACACACACACACACACACACACACACACACACACACACACACACACACACACACACACACACACACACACACACACACACACACACACACACACACACACACACACACTACAGCAAAACTACAGCAAAACACACTAAACTGGGTGGTGCTAAGTCACATGCACAACTACAATACAGAGCAGGAGGAGGGGGGAGAGAGAGAGAGAGAGAGAGAGAGAGAGAGAGAGAGAGAGAGAGAGAAAGAACGAGAACACAAAGCGAGGAAAAAAGAGGAATGATAGCACAAGATACCTTTGGAGAAAGTGTGAGAGCGGGAGAGGGAGGAGGAGGAGGAGGAAGAAGAGGGCTCCAGGGCGAGAAAAGCTAGAGAGAGAGAGAGAGAGAGAGAGAGAGAGAGAATGTTAAATGCTGGACATTGAGGGTATAATCAGCTGAGGCAGATGTGAGACACCCATTCACTAGAGAGAGAGAGAGAGAGAGAGAGAGAGAGAGAGAGAGAGAGAGATGGCCATAGTAAAGTGAAGGGAGAGAAGGGAGAGATGGTTAAGAGAGAGAACAAAGTAGACAGAAGGAGAAAGAGAGAAAATGATGGAGGGATGAGTGCAAAGCTAGAAAGAGCCTCAGCACCTGACCATAGGCTCCGCCCCTCACCCAGAGAGAGACCACACCTGGGCAAAGAAAAGATTCATAATGTGACATTAATGCTTATATTAAACATACACACCTCAAGACACACACACACCTCAAGATACACACACCTCAAGACACACACACACACCTCAAGACAGTCGATTGCAACCAATCACAGCAGGTCAGGCAAGTAACACGCAAGTGTTTCTCTGTTGTGTTGTAAATAAAGTCGTTGATTTTGAACAGTGTGTACAAAGAGGCCATTTCATTACCAGAGCCATATCACCCCGCAGCTCTCACCTGTGTTCCAAATGAAGCTAAGTAGGGTGGAGCCTGGCCAGTACCTGGATGGGAGACCTCCTGGGGGGGGGAAAACTAAGGTTGCTGCTGGAAGTGGTATTAGTGAGGCCAGTAGGTGGTGCTCTCCCTGTGGTCTGTGTGGGTCCTAATGCCCCAGTATAGTGACGGGGACGCTATACTGTAAAAACAGCACTGCCTTTTGGATGAGACGTTAAACCGAAGTCCTGACTCTCTGTGGTCATTAAAAATCCCAGGACACTTCTCGTAAAAGAGTAGGGGTATAACCCCCGGTCTCCTGGTGAAATTCCCCCATTGGCCCTTATCTATCATGGCCCCCTAATAATCTCCATCCCTGAATTGGGTACATCTCTCTCCTCTCCTCTCCACCAATAGTGTGGTGGGTGTTCTGGTGCACTATGGCTGCCGTCGCATCATCCAGGTGGAGGCTACACACTGGCGGTGGTTTGAGGAGATCCCACCCCCATACTATGTAAAGCGCTTTGAGTGTCTAGAAAAGAGCTATATAAAGCTAAGGAATTATTATTATTATTATTATTATTATTATTATTATTCAGCGCTAAAGTAAAGAAACTGCACTAGGTAAAGATTTGTGCTTCATTCATTCATTTTTGCTCTACAAAAAACAAGATTGAGGTGTCAACAACATGTCCTGCTCATAATTACAACTAAATATTATCGCAATTTATAGTAATGAATATACACTGCATCAGAAATGAAAAGTTAAATGATATACATTTTTAGGAATATGATGCTCTATAGAAGCTACAGGAAGCTAAAGTTTCGAACGCGCACCTCATACGCTAGCTCAGGTATATCCGATGTCATCGTACCTGAAAGTAGTACAGCCGAAGACTCAGCCCCAGATTTCCTGTACGAAAATATTAATATACAGTACGCTACATATCAAATTACTGGGTCGTTAGCAGATTCACAGTGACGAGGCTAAATTTATACAGGTCACACACACACGGTGTTAGTGCAGGTCAAGAAACTCCAGGAGATCACCTCCTTGTAAAACAATCCATCCTTCAGAACCGGTTTCATTCGCTGACAATAAACACCAAACAGGTTCATTGACATTAAACAAGTTCGGGTTGAGATTATAAACAATCGTGTACAGGAGCATGTTTATTGCATATTATATATTCTATATTATATAACCACACACACACACACACACACACACAATCTTTCTGCATGTTCGAGTACTGTCAGAGTTTCAGATTCATGCAACACACAAGCTCTGACCTTATCCTAACACCGGGGGTCAAAGGTTGAAGGCTGTAGCTTTGCAAAGCAGGAGCTTAACCTGCAAAAGCTCTGAACGCTGTTATTCAATATTTCACAAAGAGGACAAGACTGGAACACACTTGTTAGGATAAAAGGAGCGTTTGAAACGAATAACCTCTTTAAATCATCATCGTCGTCCCATGTTACCTCTGTCTTCTTCTCTGCCCCTATTTCTACTCTGTTCCTCTACAGCGTGTCTGAAACTGACCCCTTGTTGCATACACAGTGACGGTGCACCCTACTCCGTGACCCTGCACCACAAACAGAACACATGGTCGATTGGGGACGCGACCTCAGATTTGCCTCTCAGGCAAAACCACCAAATATGACATGAGAACAGGTGCTAAAATCATCTTGTAAACAAGTGGAGAAGTGGGATATTAAATGTGATGAATCAAGGAGAAAAATATATATTCTATCTGTCTATTCTATACACTTTCTACTATATTTCACTCTGGGAATCCTTTAATAATAATAATAATAATAATAATAATTCAGTCAGAGCTGTCTGGTTCAAACTTACTTTACTTAACTGACCTAACACACAACCACTTTCATCTGTCTCTCAGTCTGATAATCAGCTCTGATCTTTCAAATTAAACACGGTTACACTGAGAGGTTCTGCTCTTTTCACTGATGCCTACCATTTTTATTCTTATAACATTTCTGTATTACTTGCTCTCTCTAACGGTAGTAAATGCAATTATACACTATATACCAAAAAACAAGTGGACACCTGAACATCACACCCATATGTGCTTCTTCCTCAAACGTCAGACACACACGACTGTACAGAACGTCTCTGTACGCTGTAGCGTTACAATTTCCCTTCACTGGAACTATGACGCCTGAACCTGTTCCAGCACGACGATGCTCCTGTGCACAAAGCGAGCTCCATGAAGACATGGTGTGTTAAGTGTTAAGGTTGGACTGGAAGAACTGGAGTGTCCTGCACTGAGCCCTGACCTCAACCCCACTGAACACCTTCGGGATGAACTGGAACACCGACTGCACCCCAGACCTCCTCACCTGACATCAGTGTCTGATCTCACTAACGCTCACGATCCCCACGGCCAAGCTCCAAAATCTGATGCAAAGCCTTCCCAGAAGAGTGGAGCTTATTATAACAGCTAAAGGGACTAAATCTGGAATGGGATGTTCAACAAGCACATACGACTGTGATGGTTAGGTGTCCACAAACTTATAGTGTATCTTCCGGTTTGGGCTGTGTCTGAAACCACATACTGCCGTACTAATCAATATGTCAGTAGACTAAGGGTGTCTATACTATTCAGGCATCCTATTTAGCAGCAGTGGACACTTAAATATGACATCAGCATGGGGCACTTAAATATGACATCAGACTCACACTAACACGTGTACCAATATTAATACTTACTCCTCACCACTAATACAAATCAAAACACACACACACACACACACACACACACACACACACACACACACACACACACACACACACACACACACACACACACACACACACACACACACACACACACACACACACACACTACTGGGTGACCTTGTAGTAATAGGACATGCATGCAGGCACACAACACACACACACACACACACACACACACACACCTCAATGCCTTTTAAACTCTGACCTTCTGCAAAAAAATGGTCATAAAGCTCCTCATTCTGAAGGTTTAAAACTGCCATGGCTGCTGCTCCTCTCTTTCCCTCTCTCTCCCTCTCTCTGTCTGTCTCTCTTTCCCTCCCCCCCTCTCTCCATCCCTCAATCCCGTGACTTTAGCCCTGTATCTACTGTCAGATGCACTTAAGGGACCAGCAATAAATTCCTCTGACCTTGCCACACACACACACACACACACACACACACACACACACACACACACACACAGAGTACACTTGAAACTGAATAATGTGTATATAAATAGCAGAACCTTGATCCACTGTCTGATACACAGAACAGGGTGTACACACACAGCATACACACACACACACACACTCACACTATGACACAGTACACACACACAGTCCAGTGAAGAGTCCCTCTTGCCTGTCACAGAACCGGACAGAGAGAGAGTATAATGGATTAAAGAGTTTAAATAACACACAGTATATACATATATATATATATATATATATATTATATACACACACACACACACACACACACACACACACACACACACACACACACACACACACACAGAGAGATGACTCACTCATGTAGTGAAATGTCTCCTCAGCCAGCAGTGGAGAGATGGAGCTGTGTTCATCCGGAGAGCAGGCCGGAGAAACCATCCAGTCCTGAGTCTCGTACACGTACACAGGGTCTGCATTGCTCACACACACACTACGGCCCTCATCTAACACACACACACACACACACACACACACACACACACACACACACACACACACACACATATTAGAACTCTTTATAATTGTTTGATTCCTGTTAGGACTGAGAATTTCACAGTATGAAATTATATATATATAAAACCAAACATTATATATAGTTTTCATACACTGGGACATTTTCTAATGTTAGCTAACTAGCTTTGTTTGAAGATATCCTCACAAAAGAGGGGATTTTGATCTAGATAAACTAGCTACATTTTAGTCGGATTTTTAGCTCTCTGACATTTGCTAGCTTGCTTTGTTTGGGGATTTTCTATAATGTTAGCAAGGCTCTTTTTTTTTTTCCCTGTGGTGCCTGTTTTTGTTTGGAAATCTTAAGCTTCGGTGCTTAGCTAGCTAGTTTTGTTCAAGCATCTTTTATAAATGTCAGCCAGGTTTTGTTCGGAAATCTTCTTTGAGGTTAGTCAGCTCGTTTTGTTCAGGGGTTCTCTCTAACATCAGTCAGTGTTTGGAAATTTTCTACGATGCTATCTAGCTTTGTTTTGGGGATCTTCTTCAGTGTTAGCTAGCTAGCTAGTTTTGTTCAGTGATTTTCAATCATGTTAGCCAGCTTTTGTTTGGAAATCATCTTTGAGCTTAGCTAGCTATTTATTTATTTATTTTTATTTTTTTTGGAGGGTGATTTTCTTCAATGTTAGCAAGCTAGATTTGTTTAGCGATTTTCAGTCATGTTAGCCAGTTTTTTGTTTTTTTTGTAAATACTGTATGAGATTAGC